>JASVER010000062.1:4077409-4276659 GCA_030449065.1 Oceanodroma leucorhoa
TGGGGTCCTGGGCTGTGGGTAGGGTGGGGGGAGCCTCAGGGGGCCGGCAGGGCCAGTGAGGTCTGAGGATGCCTTCCACTCCTGGCACACCCAAATGGCATGTGCCACGATACTGAAAAATACATGGATCATGTTTCAAGTTATGTATTTGTAAAGCACTTGATGGCCAATGTGTTCTCACTCTCTTTTTTAAAGGGCATTTTGTTCATGGTGTCTGTCTTGAATAGGATTTCCTGTAAGAATATCTGGTGGTTCAGATAATCACAGACAGCAAGTAGAAATTTGGGCGTCAGCCTCACTGCTCTACTGCCAGTGAGATTGGCTGGCTCCCAGAGTCAGCAAATGAATAGGTTTGGAGGTGAGAAAATTTAAAAAGTTCTCCCCACAGTGGAGTAAATATTACTTTTTTTAGCCAAAAAGTGTGGATGTGAACAGATACTATTTCAGTTTTCATTCAAGGGCATGTTTCCCTTAGCTCTCTGTTCCGAAATACAGTTTTATTTGTTAACTCTGGAGTGATTAAAAAAATATCATATGAGTTCTGGAGTGCCTTTAGAAAAGTCTTTTTWCAATTCTATGGTGACAAAATGTAGACTCTTCAATCTGATAATAAGGGTTTACTGAAAATTGTTTTGGATGGTTTTCATGTTTAATCATAGCAAATAGGAGGGGCATGGAGCTGTGTATTTATGGTCACAGTATTTAAAACACATGTGTGTATGCCCAGCTACGGAGGCTCTTAACTATCTCCATCCCCACTGTCCTGGAACACCTTGCAGACAGTAAAAGAATTATGCATACAATAGTCTAAGAAATAGGAAGACCTGAACAAATATGACAAATAATATCAATTTATAGGGCTTTCTTTGAGTCTTGTTTTTCCTTCCAGATATTTATTGATAATTCAAGTAATGTCAAAGAGAGAAATAAGTTGATATATTTATAGACAAAACGAAGTAGAAGTATGAGAAGTCCTTCATTCTCTAAAATGGGTACCTGGTAGATCCCAAATTTTTAGCCTCTGTTCATATCTCATAACTGAAAAAAAACCCCATAGCTTTAAGATTTTAGGGCACTAGCTCATTTCTCCAACTCACTCGTGGCACATCCCACTACTGCGTAGGAGGCACAATCCATTAATTGTCAGTTCCCGTCTCTCTAAGGTCAGCTGCCTCAATCGTGGGAACCAGCTGACAGCTGATAAAAGTTGATTTTTTCTTCCCTGTAGGCTGTTAGCAGGATTTCAATTAGTGCAATTAAATGTACCTGTTTTCTTGAGGTCCTGTCAGTTCTAAAATAAACAAACTTGTGCTTCATGAAGCAAGTTCAGTGCCTCACTGAGCCTAGGATTATTTTTCTTTCTTACAAGTCTTTTTTTTAAGGACATTTGGTGGGTGTTTTTTCTGACTTGACCTCTTTTAGAGTTTTCAAGTAGAGCATCTAAACACTTGACATTTCTATTTCTATTCCTCTTTTTTAGGAGGGCTCCATCAGATGTTGATGACAGATGTATCTGTCCATCGTCAAGTGGATTTTGATTGCAATTTGCCACATAATCTTTGGACACATCTTCAGGGTTGTAGTRAAAGACCATACTTCTTTTAGCCAGCTTTCTGCCACCAGATCAGGGAGTATAATACCCTTGATGTGTAAAGGTRTATGTTAGTTTTTCTTTGATCAGTCCTTTGGGAATAGAAACTCCTGATTACTGAGAAGCCTATGATGGTATAATACCTGTGATACTCAGAGAAGGAATATTTAAATATTTTCCCCCCACCTCCATCTGTCAAGTATTAAATAGCCCAGACTGACTTCTTATTGTCCTGATTTGTGTCCCTGAACTGAAATATTTGCAGGAACTTCCTTCTGTCTCTCTACATATTCGCCTACCAAAGCTCAGCTCAAGCATTTGCTTCCTTGTCAGCTGGTGTTCTCTGACGTTCAGATGAGAGAACACCCCAAGAGCAGGAAGGCGTCCCCGTCAGATTGTTGTGGGCAGAGGAACACATGAAGAGAAAAGCCAATACCCAGCTTTTGAGGAGTAAGCTCCCATGGCCATGGCAGGAAGGTGCCGTGGGGCAGTACCCACCGAGGGTGCCCAGCTGCTCCCTTCATTCCTGTTGAGAAGCTTCTCTTCTGTTGCAGTGACCACCACCTGTCCCCAAAAAGCTGGGGAGAAGCTGCTTTGGCCAGTTACTATGTCAACCGTGCTCCCTTTCCCTGCAGAAAGCAGAGCGCTGGTTGGTATGGCAACCCTCCTCGGAGCACCCAGAGATGCTCGGTGGGGGACAGGCTCTTTGGAGAAGGCACTGTGGTTGCAGTGGAGACAGAAACTCTTGAGCCAGAGGATATGAGAGGGCAGGAAAGACCCATGCAATCATACATTTATTTGGAAAACGTTATTTTGCAGCATCAAATGATTTCTTGGGGGCTAAGTATTTCCTTGTATCTATTTATAACACCATCCTTGTGTGTTTCAGTAGAAGAGGAAAAAAATAATGGTAATTTGGTACAAAGGATACCAAGGCAACATGGATATATGGAGGGTCACAGTGAAATCAGTGTAATTGAGCTGCTTTAGCATTGGATTTTCTTAACAGAAGAGTATGTCAGCCACATGCTTGGGAAAATATGTGCCACATTTTCAACCAGTCATTATTATATGGTTTTTGAGTGGTGCCAGAGAGAAGCCTGGATCAGGGTCTTACAGGTGAGATGAATCTTGAGTGTAACAGCAGGTAGACCAAGAAACATTAGAGGAAGGTGCTTCGGTGGGGTAGGGTGTGTGTGTCTGTGTGCGTGCACAAATCTCCTTCACTCAGGCTGCTCATGAACTACATCTAACRCCATAGAGGTTCTAATCAGGCAGTTTTCTTGTAAAAGACTTTGCAGAAGAATAGACTTTGGTGATTTTCTCCATTCACTGACAAATAAGTAATGTATAGCTTAGATATTGGGCAAATCAAAAAGTCAACAGGTAAATTGTAAATTTTTTTTTAATAAATCTTTTCTGTAATAAAACTTCTTTTTAATATGGAAGTTGCTGATGCTTTTAGAAAATTTTGAATGCTGAGAAAAAAGTTTAAGTGATCATCTCACATAACTGACTAGTATTGCTGGTAAATTCTGACTTCCTAAGGTTAGCCTTTCTGAATATGTCTTTATTATATTCATATTTAACTGTGTGAATTAATGTGTGCATGAATCTATTTCTCAGGTCTCTTCTGTGTATAGTAGGGGGACAGATTTACAGCTATATTGTCAAAGCGTAGGATTCATGAGTTTGACTTCGCAACTCAGTTTGGGCTTATTGGGARGAATGTAACTCAATCATCAACGCTTCAGAAATAGCTCCTTATACTACAGCAGCCATATCTAGTTTTTGAAATTATGTGGAAGGTGAGGGAAGGAACCCTGAAGTTATACAGAGACTAAGGCATGGATTTTCAACACATCTGTTTATCCACTGAATGAGTATTTACTTTATTAACTCATCAAAAATAAATAATCCAAAAGCCGATGGTCATTTTTCTTTTGGTCAAGAAAACCAGGATGTGCATTTACATCCAAAGACAGGAATCTGCATTTCAAGTAGGTACAAGGCTGTCCTCCCAAGCAGTGGAATAGTTCCTTTTTGTATAAATTTTTCCAATATTTCCAGTCATTTTCAGTATATTTATTTATTTTGCAAGAATAATTTCTTTTTATTAACTGYCATATTAACAGTATCCCATCATAATTATTAATTATAGTGTCCTATCTAGCAGTCACTTTGAAGAAACACAACATTTTTACAGCTARTGGAAAACTTTAACATCCTTGATACATAACAAAGACTGTAAAGAGTGATAGTCAATTTTAGAGCATTATTGCTGCTGTAAGGCTGTTAATTTTATTTTGATGAACAAACTATATTTTAAAAATTTCCTTTTTACTGAGTGCAGGAGAGAAAAGCTAGAGATAACAAACCCTGCAATAGAAAACAAATTCTTGTTTGCTTTTAAGATTACAGCATATTAATATTTATTGTTCATTAGTCCTTTAGTCAGTGCATTAGGTACTGTACAGTAGCATATTATAATACATTCCGCCTGGCTTTGTAGTTAAATCATAGTTGTGCTTCCTACATGATATGTTCAGTCTGTGAAGAGACAAATACCATGTAGAAAACACTTGAAAATTTATTTGTACGTGGTTAGCACCATATAATATTTGTGATATTTGTAATTCTTGCTTAAGATGTTTTGAAATCACAGATAATACACACGAAGAACACAGATATATTATGCTCTATTTAAGTTGCGATATAGGCCTCTTTACCATTGTATCTAAATTCCTTTCCAAGTATTATCTACTATTTGAGTTTTTTCTTTTATTTTTTTTTTCCCCAGGGAAAATACACCTTTCTGCGTGCCTTTCCTTACATTAGTGGCATTATTGCAGTGCTAGAAAGTCAAGGCTGCTCGTCACCGTTCTTTATYCTTGTCGGATGTTCCGTGGTCTTTGAATACACAAAAGAAAGCTCATGTTGCCTGTGCAGTCCAGCTTTTCCCATTTTGAGGACATTTCTCCTGTGCTTCAGAAGCACTGTGTTTGTCTTTCTGTCAGGGCTTTGAGTGATTTTGTTACCGTTCTCGACCTGAAGCGTCTGTTACTGTGACGAACTGGAGAGGGGAAAGGAGGACCTTGGATGTGGCATGGTATTGTACGGGAAAAAAATATGATTTATGGAGGCCTTTGCTGCTGAGGAAATTGTCCGCTGCTCTGTGCGGTAGTTAGAATTTCCTAAAGCTGGCAGCTCTGTGTCATCTTTGACATATAATAGCACCCTAATACAGTAGCTGTAGCGGGATTAATCTCTTCTAGCTTTAGACATCTACCCTCTTGACCTCTATATCAGAGCTAGTCATCATAAGCTCCCCTGGAGGAAGATATCCCTTAATAAACTTTGTAGTCTGCTTACCTGGGGGTAGGAGTCAATTTTCTCATTTTACCTGGCAAATACCTAGTGCATTTTTTCCAGTCCACACTCAAACCATTTTTGCATTTTCCTCTGGAATATAGAAAAGGGGAAAACTTCCTTTACGCGTACAAAGCTTAGCAAATTAGCTAATAAAAGAATGAGAGCTGACATCCTCATGGGTTTTAATAAGCTTCGTTTCTGCTGGTGGTGACTTTGGTAGAGCCATCCTAAGGAACTGGCCTTTCCTGCTCATTTTATCGCTCCTTGCACAACCGAGCAGTTTCAGTGCAGTTCTGACAGGAGTTTGCTGCTGCTTTTTGCTTTGAGCTTATCATAAAAAGTGTGATGATGAACAAGCATGGTTCATATTCATTCTTTCTATCCCGTCGTCTTCAGAGCAAGTCAGGCTGACAGAGCACAAATGTACAGTGATCCTTCAAGGTGTGTAGTAGCACACGTGCTTTCTTGGGCACTTAGTATTTCTGCCATGTCTGTTGTTCAAAGTGGGGTTAGGCAGACGTGCCAGTGCATCTGGATAGTATATTGCCATTGCAGAAGATGCTGCGTGAGCATTTTCTTTGTAGATACCAGGCGAAGAACTCGGAATGAGCTGATATTTTGCATGCAATAATGTACTTTTTTTTTTTAAATAACTTTTCAGGATATCATTGCTTTCAATACATGCAAATACAGTCATGTACATTAGCACACGTGTAAATAGGGTTTTTTTATTTAAAGTTAAGATGAAGTAATAAGTGAAGGTTAATTGAGAAAGCACTAATGAAATTTGTACCTTAGAGGATGTATTTTTGAAGTTTGTCTTTCAGTCAGGACACTGAAAATTCTTGGTGTTTGCTGGATGTTGCTGTTTTTGTGTGCAATTTGTAAACTTTTTTCTCTGCTGTTCCCTGCCATAGTAAATTTTAGTTAAACAAACAAAATGACAGACTATTACTGCTTGTGTTATTACATATGTTTTACTTAGCTAGTTAATTACTCCATTTGTTAGCTGTTAACATGTATTTTATCTCAAGCCAAAGGAAAAAGGAGCCTAGCCTAAAGCTCTCTTCTGCTCAAATGTACTGCTTCTCTTACATTKTACAGCTAGCCGGTTCACTTCTTTCAATGCTGTGCAGTGCCACCCCGTCTCTTTATTTCTGTTTTGCATTATTTTGCGCATATAGTGAGCTTTTGGTGTACTGCACATGTGTCCACAGCTTTTATAATCCCCGATTTCTTTTCATTGATTGCAAACCATTATAGAAGCCAAGCACATAGGAAATTTTGAACATTAATAGAAACAAGCTTTAAGTAACGCAAAACGGAGCTGGTGGATGATATTCATTCTAATGCATCAGTGTCAGAAAATTGGTTGCAGAGAACATGAGGAGAGCTGTGGTCTTCCTGATGTGCTAATGGGAGCGAGGCAACTGCACCCAGTGTAGCATGTACCTCGTTCACCAATGAGCAGGGACGATTAGTCCCACCGAAGAAAGTTTCCGACCAAAAGGTTGGAGCACGTTCTCCTGAGCAGTCGCGTTGGATTTGAGTTTTGAAGAATGAGCTTCCTTCCAGGCAGTTCCACACGAGCTCCTTTCTCCCATCACCGGGCCCTTTTGTTTTCAGAGGTCTCCTATTCGTTTCCTAAAATGGGAACAGCTTGTCCTTGATATCTATAATGATTTATTTTTCTAAGCAATTAAAATTGATTTCTTAAAGCTATAKCAGCTTCCTCTTAAGAGAATGAATCACTGAATAAAAAATGCAAAGGCTCTGAGTGTGAAAGGCGTGCTCAAGTTTCATTTGATTTCAAGGAAAGGCTGTAGGGCTTGAGAGAAGCAGGGCAGGATCAGTGCCTGAAATCGGGTTGTCTCCACACGAAACCCATTGTAAGAATGGGCGGTTCCCAACAGCCGTACTTAGAAAGCCTGAGCATCCTTTTCCCAAACAAGCAGCAAGCCTGAGGGGTTTTGCATCACCAGCTTGTAGAACCAGATGCAAATGCAGGTATCMTGTGGCTTGCACACCTGGTGCTAAATATTTAAATGTGTTTGGAGAGCACATAAATTTCTCAGTGTTTTGTGAAGAGTTTCATGAAGAGTTTTATCATTTAGAACACTTCTGTAATTTGAAAATCAGAGTTTTAATGGCCTATACTTGTAATCTCATTTTTTTCATTGCTAAATATGGCAATATTATCAGACCTAAACCCAGTGTTTTCTTTAATTGTGAACATTAATTTCCATATATAATAAAGTATTATTTTCAGATGTTCACCTTTTTTATTTCATGCATAAAACCAGGCTTTCTAAAAATGAAAATGTCATTCCACACTTTGAAAGTTATGAGGGAGAGAAAAGACAAAGGTATTTCTTTCATAACAGGAAATTTTGCTATTTTGTGTGATTTTTTTTCTTTTCAATTTTGCTGTCACTTAACTTTAAAATGTTCCTGTATTTTATTTTTTTTAATAATACCATGGAGCTAATGAATGATGCCTATTGTCTAAGACTTTCAAAGTGTTTCAATATAGCGTTATTACAACATGACCAAGTCAYGTTAGCAAATTCTGAAATTAAATGAAGAATTTTAAAATGGATGGTTTAGGCTTCTGTGTCCATTTTTAGGCTCTTCTCATATTAGTCATCACAGCTCTTAGCAGACACCATGAACCTTAACTGACAAAGTTATGAAAACCAAACATTGACTTTAGTAGGATTTCACTGTGATTTACTGTTCTGCTAAGTACCGATGTAGCCTGTTGATGAGAAAATCTTCATGTCACTGCAAGATGCAGTCTCACACAAAGGCACATGTATAGACAACATCTTTGCAGCTTGTTTTTCAGATACAATTGTGCATACTACTTCAAGATACTGTGAATGATTTTCCATTCATCTATCATTTTTAAAAATGGGGAAGATGGCAGTATTTACCGATTACCTCTTTTATCATTCCACATTCCATAATTTTCGGTAGTTGTCAGAGGGACTAAATGAAAGAAATGGAGGAGCAGGGCAAAACATACCAATAATAGATGAATTTCTTAAGATTTGAAATGCACCCTTAGACTGTAGTGATACTTGAATTATTAGAATTATTTAATAAGTGATAGGAATACTTAATGTTTTTATTAAGCATTTTTTTTCCAAAAAATATTTTAAATTAAATTAAACCAACAGCAATATAAGCTAGTGACAGGGAAAAAAATATTTTTCTAGTTATGCCAAGTACGATTGACTGTTGTGCTTCTGTGCTTTTTTTCCTCACCAGGATTACACTTTGACTATGTATTTTCAACAGTACTGGAGAGATAAGAGGCTGGCTTATGCTGGCATACCTCTCAACCTCACGCTTGATAACCGAGTGGCAGATCAACTCTGGGTGCCTGACACTTACTTCTTAAATGACAAGAAATCATTTGTGCATGGCGTTACCGTGAAGAATCGAATGATTCGCCTTCACCCGGATGGAACGGTGCTTTACGGCCTCAGGTCTGTACTTCCATGATGAAGATTTAATCACTGTCATTATGCATTGTTGATATTTGCTTCCTGGTACAAGGTCATGACAAACATTGGGTAGTGTATTGTGTAACCTCCCCTGTAACTCCGAAAGATGCCCATAGAAAACAAATGACACACTCGATGTTCCTTAATTTTGCCAGAAGCACCTTCAGTCAGGTTTTATCTGTTTCTGTAGAGTCACGACATCTGGAAAGACCAGTGGCTATAGGAAGCAGAAAGGCAAGCATTAACTGTAAACCTGAAAATTTTGTCCAAAAACCAGGCAGTAGGATTGAACGTGGGTGCTTATGTTGTCTCTTGATGTGACTGTAGTCTATAAAGAAAAAGCCGCAAGCAGCCCTGGTTGAATGGAGTCAGCCACAGTCAAGACCATGACTATGGGTACCTTCAGTGATTTCTTCAAACAGAGGTCAGCACTGCAATGTGTTATATTTCAAACCAGATACAAAGTGACCTTACATTATTCTAGTTTCTGTGTATTTTAGGCTKTGTTTTCTTTGTTTTCTGTCACAGCTTTTATGGTTAGGAATGCTGAAAAATCCTTCCCTTAATAAACATAATTACACCAGCAAAAACCTTAATGGAAGACTCAGTAGTATCAAAAAGTTGCTTTCTTTGGACAGGTTGCTCCATTTGCTCCAGTGGTTTAAACTGTACCAGCAAAACAAGTCTTTGCCAATGAATGAAAGCTCCATTTCCATCATCGGAAGTTTCTTGTGTTTTTAAGCATAGATAATACTCAAGATTGCTGCACATACGTAGTGCAGGATAAAGAGTCCCTAGTATAAAAATGAATGAGATCTGAAAGGTGGTGCAGGTGGATTATATGACCAATTTACCTGCTTTTGGTTTTTATCAACAGTTGAACTTTTTACCTGACTTGGATCTTGGCCTCTCACCTCTTGAACTCCTATTACATATCGTGTATGGACTATAATTGGATGAATCTTTGAAGACAAAATAAAAACATACTCAGCCTATTATGAAACTTGAAAAAAGTTTAGGATGTTCAGGAAATGTTGTCTCTATAATTAACTGTTCTTAGCAAAAGGAGGCTTTGATCTCGCATGCTATTGACCCAATATGGAACACTGCAGGTTTAGGATTCTTTCCACAAGTAGTTAAATGTCAAAAAATGATGCAAGATATTTTTGTTTACTTTATCTCAAGAACCATCCCCACAAGCAATGTAATAAAAAAGCGATGGAGATTAGAAGTCTTGTGATCATAATAATGTGTAGAAGTCTTTCTGTTACACTCTAAAAACATTTGGAGTCATTCAGGTGAGGATTATCTGTCATAAAATAGTGTATTTGAATAAGTTAGCTTCCTCTTCTGCAAAACATAAATGTCCACAAGCAGATTGCATTTCACTTGATAGTATTTGCGTAGCAGGGATTTTACCAGTGGCTTGTGTGTGGCATACTTCTTTCCATTGCCTTTCCCCTGAACGCACGCAATATCCAGTCATATCCATGGGGTGAAGCAGCTGACTTACTTAACGAAGGATAACTGTCTGAAATTAAATCTTGGCAAAATATAGGACATTGTGATCAGAAGGAAGGAAATACCTGAGCCTTAGCTCCATTGATTTAAAGACTTGAGCTTTGTGTTGCTCTACTGCCAGCCTATCTTCTTGTGTTGTGGCTTCAGAGCATCCCAATGGCATTGGCCTCAAGCTGCAGTCTGCAGACAATGATTCATCCTGTGGGCTGAGACCAGAACCTGGAGTTTTATGTGCCACAAAACACAGGGTYGCTGAGAATAATAGGGGAAATTTTGGAGGGTTGCAACCGATTATAGAATATCCATGGAGCAAAGTAGTTCTTCAAAAAATATGTAACGAAAGTGATCCCGAGGCCACACTGGCTCTGTGTCCTCTTCTGAACAATGTAGAATTTATCATAGTTTTGAAAGACTTGACCTCCAGTTATCCAAGGTTTTTCTCTACTTCAGGGAAAGCAGTTTGCTACCGCAGCAAAAGTCTATGAGAGTGGGGGAATGGGACAGTAGCTCTTTGAAGTTCTACCCATTTCTGGGGAATTTTTTTCTTTGGGCACGATACTGACTTTGTTCCACCTTGTTCAGAACAATATACAAGACATATGATGGTACAACAGCTTTTTTCATAATACACCAAAAAAGAAATAATGACGTTATAGACTGGGGATCAAAAATAGWGTCTTTTCGACTGCTTGTGTGTTTGCCATATATAGACCTCTTGTTCTCATGCAGTACAATGCTAAATGTTATAAATAAACAGAATGGAGGAATATATGTATTTTATCTGAAAGGACTCATGTGGTTATCACCCATATATAAAACATGAATGTTTGCAAGGTGAAAAGATTAGTTGTGATCAGTCAGACAAGGCAACCACACTTATTTCTGTTCTTTTTGGATGAATTTATTTCTGTATCAAGGTGAAAAGAGGATCAAATTAGCCATCAGGACTGTGACCTAGTCACGTAAGAAGTATTTATATTGCTTAGACTGATTTATATTGTAAACTTTTGGGGGACAGAAGGTATCCTTCTGTCGGTTGTTTGTGGAGGACCCCCCAGCACATCACAGGTGGGGTTCCTATACAAGATAGCAATATAATCAAAGGCAATCAGCACAGTAATAAAGTAGCAGAGAAGAGTAAGACAAGTTATATCCAGAGAACAGATAACTGGAGTAGGGAATTTTAAACAATTAAAAATATTTCCTTTGTGTATTGCTTTCACCCAAAATGTACGTGTGTCTGTGTACCGCTTTATCTTTGTCTGGCTCATAATTGTTTCTCTGTCACTGCTGTGATGATGAGCTCTTGCAACCTTGTTGTCCCGCTGTGTCATGCAGCATCCCATCCCATAAAAAATAAACCTGCTCTTCTTGGGAGAGTGCACAAGCCTGAGCAATTAACATTTGCTTTTGGTGAGCATTTGTGCAGGTTAAATTTGGTTGCTTGGATGTTCATTCAGGAGGGACCTCTGAGCACTGAAGTTTGCCAACCGCATAATTTTTGATAATTCTGTCAAATTAATCATTTGTAAGTGCATGTTTTCTGTATGGCTGGCATTTAAAGCTAGTTATACAAGATAATAGTTAAGATCCTGGTACCACACTCCCTCTTGAATCAGCTTAGCTCATGTGGAGGATTCTGCTGCAGGATCTTAAATAAGCCCTAGGTTAGCGTAGGTGAATGTATTGAAGCATGGGATAGAAACCTCATAGCAGCAAAGCCCAAGCGTGCCTGCTTGTTTTACTTTGAGCACAGTTACCGATTGACTCAGGAGCAAGATCATTTGATTGCACAATCCATTGTAAAGCTGATCAGTGCTAAGACCTTGTCATTTAAAATGTTCATCAGTGATCACAGATTTAAGACTTAAGTTTTTTTCTCTAAGACCCTAGGCTAGTCCTAGTTTTATATGCTTAGCTAGAGCTGCTAGTAGTCATCGTATTAAGGAGACATTCATCTCCATAATTAATAGCCCTGTGTCTAGCACCTTGCTTGAGGGTCCAAAAGGGCACTTGCAAATGTTGACTGCAGAGAAGACATCCCCCTAAACTGCAGAGCAGCTGAGGAATTGCTGTTTGTAAACTATTCCTGCCCATTGGGACATGTGTTAACAGAGAAACCAGAACATCTCCCAGCAGGCAGCTGGAGGAGGGTTGACCTAAGTATCCTCCTGTGATACAATACTTGGTACCTGAAAGCCTATGGGGCGAAGAGAAGGGTATTCAGAGGACACCCAGAGTGAACAGCAGTGGCAGAGACATGGTCATGCCATAGATAAGGCTGGGAAGGACAAAGATCAACTGTGTGCCTTTCTCACTGGCTACTGGTAGGAACACGAGTGAGAAGATATGCTGAGTAGCAGATCCTTGAGCTTTTTCCTCTCCTGGCTCATCCATTGCCTTTGTGCTCATACAACTGTCTCTCCCTGTGCAAAGACATTACAATATTTTCTTGCAAAAGCACCTTCTCAGTCAGAGAAGGGTGGCCTCTGTTGTCCTATGAGATAGTTGTAATGGTCTTAATCCCTTCCTTTGGATATTATGTGGTTATCTATCTGAAATAAGGTATATGGTAAGGATAAGCATTCTTTTGTTCCTTTTCTGGGAGATTGGATAGTGCGTTCATAATAACAATAGGGKTTTTTTTTTTAGTGTGAAAGAGTTGAAGAAAGGCACCTTACTACTTTTCTCGTCTTGAAATGGTGCCCCTGAATTTTGAAGTAGTTTACCAGATTAGAAGACTGTAATTTCAGAAGGTTAAGGGATTAAAGAGAAAGCTTCAAAATGGAGCAAACACATGGACAAAACCTTAACATTGAGGGTTCCAGCTTTTAGAGGTACATTTAAGGCCTTTCCCCTCTTGTATTATTAACATAAATTACCACCAGAATATTATCTGTTTAGGAACTAACTGTGTACAAAGTCCATCTCTTCTTTATATCAGAAAAGGATCAGTAAGGAATGGACCTAGTCAGGACCAGAAGATAATTTAMATGTGAAATTTGTATGAAGCCATTATAAAGAAAATAATGCATAATAATGTACATACTCTTGATGAAGGCTGTGATTCAGCAAAACACTGAAATACACTGAAGATTAATCATGAGCGTATGGTTATATCTGTCTAAAAGTTAATACAAATATATAAATCCATTAATTTAAAAATAAAGTGCCAATGCTGTGTGAAGCTGTTAATAACAATTGTTTTGGTTGTGCAAGTGTATTGTTGACACTCCTGATATGCAAGAGCTTGATCAAGAATGCAGATTCATCAGTAGTGAAATGTTTTGCAAATTAATCCTTAGTGTGCTACGTTGCCTGCATTGGAAATAGAGAAGCAAAAATATATTGTTATTTGGGGATAAAACTTAAAATTCAATGTAGCATTTCATTACAAAATCCTCTTTAATTTACTTTTGAAAACTAGAGGAATATACTCAACTTTAAAATTATGCGTTTTGCTGAATTTAGGACATTGTTTCAACATTTCAGGTTTTTTCTAGAGCTGCCAYAAAACCAAGGAATCAGTTATTCACACATCTCTAATAATTTTGACATTTGTAGCAGACTTTTTTGCTTCACATTTTCTGGTATAAAGTCATATTTTTTTAATCTCAGCAAATGTTTGTGTAATATCTGCATATGCAGATAGGTCCATTGAACCCCAAAGGGACTGGTTGCATAAGGGTAAGTTAAAGTGAGTTGTTCCACTGCAGTCAGTGTGACCGCTGTTGTATTAAGCTGCTGCTCCATGTAAAACTATGGACCAGATTCTCAATTATTGTAAGCTGTTCTTCAGAGAGTCCTCATTTTGAAAAATAAACAACAACAAAACCTGGATTACTGTCTGTACAGTAATTCTATTTGATGTTTGTGTTTCAGAATCACAACCACTGCAGCTTGTATGATGGACTTGAGAAGATACCCATTAGATGAACAGAACTGTACTCTGGAAATAGAAAGCTGTATGTACATAAGAAAATGCACGTAAAATCTAGTTCAGATGCAGGGCAGTTTTACTTTTATATTTACACTGGTGTCTATAAACACTATGTGAATCATGTAATTATCACCCTTTGGATTTTTTGTTTGTTTGTTTGACTTACTACTTTATTATTGACTTAGAAAAATGTAAGGGGTCATCCATTTCTAGATGGATGGATACATCCTAGAAAAATGGGTTTAGGACAGAATGAAGTCATTTATTGCTCCAGCCTGACTTGGCAGAGGCAGTGACTGGATGCTTATCTTCAACACAAGAGAATGAATGTTCATATTTTAATCAGATTCATTGTCAAGAGAGCAAACACTGTGATATCATTTTCTTTCAGTATGCTTTATTATGCATGGATGGTCTTGCTGCAGGACCCCGCCTGGGCTTTYAGATCGGCCTCATTTATGATTTGCAGTTGTGTTCCAAACAGAACCAGATTCTCTCTTCCACCTAGTCATGTCCTAGGATTTCAATATTCAGATGTGTATTTGCACTTCAAGAGTGCCTGCTCCTTTTCTGCTACTGGCTGGAGATTGTGGGCCATATACAGAAAATACTAGTATATGTTTTATATTCAAMTGTATTCCTCCACTACAGAAGCTGATGGAAATGGTGCGACTCACACTCTTTGGTGTGAGTGGAAAAGATCTGCCCCAGTTATGTTTGTCTGTATTCATTGAATAATCCACCTTCTTCTGGTGCTTATCAGCATAAGTGTACACTTGGTTTCAGTGCTAAATGCATATGATGTCTTAAATCATGCTAATCTGCAATTTTGCAGATTATTGGGTAGCATTTTCTGTCTCACTGGGGCCATTAATCCTTATGTGAATCTTATGAGAGTGATAACAAAAAAAAAAAAAAAGAAATGAAAACAGAGTATTTTGCCTCAGATTCCTGAGCAAACTGTAATGGCACAGCTCTTCGAGAGACCTTCCCATAAGCATACAGAACAAAATACCATACACCACTCCAGCTGTTCTGATTCTTTTCATTATCTCAAATGACAACCTGCATGTACTGTGTTTGAAGCTACATTTGAGTCTACTGTTATTTCTGACTTACTCTCCTGCTTTGCCTGCAGATGGCTACACAACCGATGACATAGAGTTCTACTGGAGAGGTGGAGATAACGCGGTCACTGGCGTGGAGAGGATTGAGCTTCCTCAGTTCTCCATCGTGGAATATAGACTGGTGTCAAAGAATGTTGTCTTTGCCACAGGCAAGTATTGTAATTTGCCCATTTAATGTTTRATTTCCTTGTGTATGACAATTACTTTTTTATTAATCATAATTAATCATTATTAATCATAATTATATATAGTCTGTGTTGTGTGTTTGGCTAAAGAAATTAATTGCTTGATAAAGCCTGGAGGCAGGAGTCCATGAAATAACMTTTCTTGTTTATCTTTCTTTTTTWGTGWGTGTGTGTGTGTGTGTGTGATACTTAACCAGACACCTAAATATCTATGATCTAAATAAATATGAAGTCATTCACCTCTGAATTATCAGCTTAAATGTAGCCTACAGGGTTACTGATCATACATAAGTATGTTTTGGCATACTAGGTCAAAAACCCACCATTTTTATGAACACCTCCCTGCAACTTTTCAGTGCATGTTTGTTTTGTTGCTGTATAGTGAATGTAATGTCTTTTACATCTTGATTTGCACTGATGGGTATATAGTACTGTATACATAGCCAGGGCTTTTGTCATCATTATTAAGATGCTAAAATTAAATCCCTGGGTTTCCTCCTTGTTTCCTTGAGGATGTAGTAAAAGCTAGTGGTAACTGACAGGATTGGGTGTCTTCAGGTGACAAAGCACAATGTTGATTTACATGTTTAATGTTAGACACCAACATAGGAAAATGTTGTTATGTGTGACAAGACCAAAGCAACACGGAAAGCCATCAGCAAGTGCGGCGCTACTACTTGGGACCTCCAGATTTTCAGTACTCTTCAGACCACAGGAGTGTGCTGTTCCATCTGTTCCAGCACACTAGAACAAATGAAGCACAGCTCTATTCTGTTTGTAAGCATCACTTCACCCACTCTTTGGACACAGCATCTGTTTCAAAGTACACAGAAACACAAGTTGTATTTCAGAACAAAATGTAAATATTGCTGGGATTGAAATTAATATGAGGGGGTTTGCCAACTGCTACTSTTCTTGTTTATCATTGTGAATGGAAGGGTGGGGTTTTTTTAAAAGAGAAATCAATAATCCTATATCCCTCCATTCTGCAGCCAGTGTCACCTTTGGCAGCCAGGGCTTACCTGCCTCTCCACAAGACTGGATATACTTTTGTGGAGTGGCTCTTTGGGCAACAGTGAGAATACAGAGAACTTATCTGGGAAGTTTTTCTGACAGTCCAAAGCCACCTTTTAGTTCTGTATGAAATATTTCAGTGAAGACATGATTTAGTAATTTAGAGATGAGAGAGATTTGTTAAATTCAGGAAAAAGAGAAATCCTAAAAGCGTTGAGGCAAATATGAGAGAGAATGAAAACTAGGAGTAGGCATTTATATGACTGACCAAATATTCAGAATCCTAACAGTTCTTTCCAAAAAAACTTGTGGAAGGAGTAAAAAAGTCTCATACTTCAGGGTTTAAGACAGCTTGACATTAGGGAGTAGGATCAGACAGTCACAGAGAACAGATTACTCCATGTTTCTTGTACCATTTTCTGAAGCATATAATTTGTGTCACTGATGAAGACATGATACTGCATTTACTATTATTTTGGTACAGGACATTATGAAAATGCTTGATTAATTATGAAATTTTGTGACAAGTATTGCCATGCAGGGGAAATACCACGTTTGTTTCTCAAAGCCACATACTTAATTGTAAATCCAAAGCATGCTAGTGAATCTGACGGATAAAGTCAGCAGAGTCTTTTCAAATTTCTTCTCAAGACCCTACTTTTTTATGGGCCTAGTAATTAGGGCCAGTTTCTACATTTTTGTGGAAAATAAGTCAGGCATGATTTTTTTTTTTTAGAGGTTATTGAAGTCTCAAGGGAAAATATGAGTTCTTTGAGTGCAGTATCTCAGTGAACATTTCAGACATTTCAGTACTAGTGTGCTTTGATTGTATAAAACTAAAAGAAGACTTCAGAGTCATGCCATAAACAGCTTTTGGAGTAGTTATTTCTCCTATCCTCCATGAGGAACAGTGCTGTATAATCTTCTGTAACTTATGCAAATGGAAAAATCTGTTCCCATAGTTACTAATGAGAAGCAACCATAAGCATGAGAAAACCCCACAGATAATGACACAAAGCTGTGCAGGGCTGCAAGAATACTGGAGGAACTGCATGCATGTTGAAACATAGCATTGGAGTTAGAGCAAAATGGGTCTGAAAAAAAGTATAAAAGTCAGCATGGACAAGTGCAAAATACAACATTTATACAACTAATTATTCCTACCCAAATTCAGGACAGGGAATACCAGGATAGGGCAGAGTTCTGTGTGTAGAAATCTAGGGGTTACTATTGATCTCAGATTGAACATGAGTCAATAACATATTTTTGGAGAAAAAAACAAACAAACACACCCTACAAGGAGTCTGACCTGCATTGCTAAGGCCTGAGCTGTGTATTTGTGGTCATGGGTAGCACTCTTCAAGGCAGTTGTGGAGCAATAGAAGAGGGTCTAGGGAAAATTAGCAAGTAGGAAATCTAGAAAATGGAATACATGAGATGATTGCCAGAGAGCGAGGTATGATTGTGTAGTTTAAAAAAAGAGAACACTTGGTGGGAAAGAAAGTCTTCAAGTGCCTAGAAGGCATCTGCAAAGACATGGGGAATAGCCTGTTCTCTTTATCCGTGATGGAAATAAGAGAAAGGAGTATTTAAATTGCTGTGAGGAAGAAAAATCTGGTTTGACTATCCTTTTAACACCAGCTGAAGGCCATACAGGCTACCATAAGACATCTAAAATGGCACTGGATGCCTGTGTGTCAGTAACTGAATTAAGCCAATAGTCAAATGATATCAAATCAGTGCTGTCAGTGGAGCCTAAAGAGCTATTCAGCTCTTGAACACCTCTATTCTGTCAAGTGAATAGCTCTTAGGACACTATTCAATTGCCTAAACATAGGTATCTGGTGCCTCTTGAGATGCTGTAGAGCATCTTGCTTAGCAGTTAGGCTGCTGTTCTGGAGTCTGAGAGTCTTGTGTCCTATGTGCCAATCTAGTGCTTCAGTACTAATTACTTAACTAGTATTAAGTTTGACTCTTCAGTAGCCTAAGGCATCTCAAATGGCATTAGACACCTCTGTGTAGGCAATTAAGTCGCACCGTTAGATTCAGCTGGCTGTAAGTCTAGATCTCCATGGTTTACACTGAGAGCTTATGCGCCATACATGTGTAGCTATCTGCATGCAAACACCTGAAATTTAGTGCCTAGACCTGTGAGCTGAATCCGCCTCCTAAATGTTTGTTATCCAGAAGTGCTAAGAAACTGAACATGTGTAAAACACCACCTAGAAGCTTCAAGATGCATAGCAGTCAGAGCCAGATTAGCAACCTGTTGGTAAGAGAAGGGTAGTCTTAAAAGATTTGAGAATTAATTATTTGCTGTGTTCTGAAAGATCAATCTGTAAAGTACATTTCCAATTAGCCAAAGAACCTTCCCAGAAGAACAGATTCAAATAATAATTCTGTATCTGACCAACTCTGTTATCTTGGTTCATACTTGGATAAAACAGCAAGAGACTAATTTAGCCTTGGAGCTAGATATTTCAGCTTGCTAGCTTTTAATGAAATTGAAACAGAAACAAGTGATTACTTTTTACCAAGTGCCCAAATATATGAAAGAGGAATATTTTGAGCTCAGTTATTGATTAAGTATTTGTTTTCATGCCTGCATTCTCAATACTGTTGTTAGATTTAAATACTTCAGGCCAATGTTTTCATGCCTGCATTCTCAATACTGTTGTTAGATTTAAATACTTCAGGCCAAATTCTGTAATTCCTGTACTATTTAAACTAGCCCATAGACATCAACACGTTATATGAGATGGGAGGAACAGTAACAAATCTGGTCGCTGAACAGCAACACTGTTCTTTAGGCAGAAAACAAATTTTGATGGAATGTTAACAACTAGAATTTCTTGGTAATTAATCTCTAAATGTACTGAGCCTTAATTGACAAATCATTATCCAAGCATAATCGGGTAAGTAACAATGTAATTGTTGAGCTTACCAAGAAATCCATTTTTATTAAATAAATTACACAAAATGGTTCCTTCTTAGGTAAATAAAGATCTGGGCTTACAGTCTTTGTTCCATGCATGTTAGGACCCATCCTTTTCACTGAGCTTTAGCCATCCAGACAAAGAGGGGGAAATAAGTAGGGGAAGTAAGGAATGTTCCTTCTTTTAATTCTTTTTTTCCACAGATTCCTGTGGTCTGTTTGCTGGAGGTGAGATATTATATCAGAGATGGCAGGCTGGAGGCAGGGCCTATAGATCATCTGTGAAGGCTTAAAAGCAATACAGGTGAAAGTAATACAAACTTTTGTAGTCTCAGGGAGAGCTACCTAAAGGATAACTCTGGCTGCATAGTATGAAAAAACAAGGCTACCAGTTCATGTTTCAATTTCAACCTGAAGTATGCAAAGATCAAATTATTCTGAAATTTCCTGAGATCCAGACCTCCCAATAAAATTTGAGCTTGGAAAATCACAACAAAACAGGATGACATTCTATTTACATTTATGAAACTGAACAATGTGTCAACTCCAGTAAGTAGCCGTGATGCCAGCAAGACTTTTGGTTAGATTGCCCAGGAGCCACAGACCTTCAAAACCTACCCCGAGACTTGCAGGGCTGGGATTCATCTTGCTCTGATTTAAGGTGAATATAATTTCAGTGTCTACATATGAACTAGGTGTCTTAGTTGATGAGAATCTACTCAATAGAGTCTGTGGAGTCTGGAGACAAATTCAGTCCACCAATAGGAGTCTTATTTTAGGAGGAGATGGATAATTCTCTAGGTTTCATTTACTAGATTGACTAGATGAACTGACTCTCATGTAAATATAATCGGAGCTTAGACACCTAGCTTACGTGTATGCAGTTCAAGTGAGCTGCTTTATCAACTGCTATTTGAGATGGCATGTGGGCAGCCACCTTAGTCTCCAGCTGCTGATCAAAAAGATGTATAGACTATGTCATATCCACCAGCTGTATGCTAGTGTCTGAGATGCCATAGGGCATCTCAAAAGGAACAGTGCACCTTCAGATTAGCAAATGAATCTCTCTGTTACATTCCAGCTCCAACTCTAGAGCAGGAAGACAGACAGCACTGACAGCCCTGGCCCTAGGTATGGTTCTTAGGGTTCTAGCTTCTAGCTTCAGGACAAAGAACCTGGTGCTTGAAACAACTTTATGTTTACATCTCTGACCTTGAGACAATCTGTCTGGAGAGTCCACCTCTAAGGCCAGGTCCCACTAGTTTCAGTAATTACCTTACCTCATTAGATGGAGATGGTGATGAGGTAATGGATGATGGTCACAGGTGAAGCATTCAAGATAAATGTCTAAAGTTTTCTCCATTATACTGTTTCTCAGTTCAGGATTTCATTACTGAACATTACTGACATACGTGGCACATTACTTCTCTTCRCTGTTGACACACGCCTCCTCCATCCACACCATTTTCCCTGCTTTATCAATAGCAAAGTGCTCTCTTCTTTCTCTGAGGTTCCCCAATGCATCCAGGGTCCTTGGCACAGCCCAGTCCAGCAGCCCAAGAAGAGGCTTTGATTCAGTGATTCAGTTCCACTGAACCTTCTTGAATGAAYCCTTCAGACTATTTATCAAAGAAGCAGTATTTTATGGGAGATTTTCCAATCACCTCTATCAATGATATTCCACAGACACCCAGACCTGGGCAGGACTTTTGGAAAGGATGAGATTTATAGAGAATCCTTTACGTGGGTGGTGTATTGTATGAAATAATTTTCCTCAACAGGGCTTTATAAAGATTTCTGTCTGATGCACTACTCTTATTGCAGAAAGGTGATCAGGTCTGCTACATTTTTAATGTATTTCCTGATGGCAGGGTATGCTCCTGTTTTATTTACATAGTCTGCAGACACAAGGCCATGGAAACTGTTTCATAAGAAGCTCAATGAAAAAGTTAAGCTTTGTTAGCAAAAAAGCAGGCATGGTTTCAAAGAGAGAATTTGTCTTTTGAAATGAAACATTCTTCACTGGAAAATGAAGATTTTAAGCAAGCTAAAGGCKAAATGATTCTTTGCTGAAAATTATGTTGATTGCTTTAGACAGCAGAAAACCTTGGTCTGATTTTCATGATGAAATAAATTCTTCTGACTCTACCAATATTCTTCTATTGGTGAAACTAGAAGGCATTTCATCCTGGAAAAAATTACTACTGATTGAAGTAATCACAGCAACCAAATACAGCTACCAGATACTTCTTTTTCCAGTGATAGTTATTCTGAGATTGATAAAACAGTTAAGGATAGTTGCATAAAGTTTGATACTCCCTGGATGCTTCTGCTGCCTGGAAACTGTAGCATTTTTTCTGTCATATGACTCAAAGTATACCTAGCTATCAGGAATGTGGTGAAGAGAAATCTGCAGTTTTCTGTTCCTTCTTTCACTTTCTCTCTCAGGAAATCCATCATTCTTGTGTATGTGGGCAAATGCAATTTATTATGCTCATATGCAAACATATGAACAKAATTTAAAGGCAAGTTTGTAATTTTGTATTTGTTTCTAGATGTAATCTTTCATATCTTGCMCATATTTGCATTAGAATGGGTGGGATGTGATCTAATATCTAGTTGGGCCCTCGGTATGTTCAGAAATGTTTTTTAGGATATTGAGTGTAACTAGAGCTTTTAGATGAGCCATTAGAAGTATCATATCTAAGACTAGTAATGCAAACACTGAAACCATTGAGCTGATGTTGTGTGAATGACTACCTTTTTCTTGTACAGCTGTACTCAGATTTAATCCTCTTTGCAGTTGGTGAAAGAAGTCACAATTTTTTTAACTGTTTGAGATTTCTAAATATATAAAACCTATTCAGTAAGATTAACACCAATTTCGAAATACACCAGTTTGAAGTTAAATAATAAAATGTTTTATTTGAAACATTGACATTGAGGTTATTAATTTTTTTCATTATTTGCTCCAATTGTAACAATTAATGAATCCTATATATATACTGTATATATGTACACACACATATAAAGCAATCTTTTTTTTGCTTAAAATATTTTTGGAAGAAAAATTCTGTCTGGCTCTAATTGATGTTAGAGGCCTTTGKATCTGATCTGAAGGCTTTTCCTTACTGGGATTCATTACAATTTATTTTTGACACCACAGTTAACATGTTTCTCATAGTTCAGATGTAATTAAGAAGTTCCATCTCATGAACAACTCTTCCATGTAAATACAAAACTATGCACATTGCTAATCCTCTCAATATAAATACTATACATAAAACTGTGTATTTGGATAAGCATTTTACTTGGAGACCTAAGCAGCTGTTTTTAAAAACTAACCGGTGCTCACCCATCTGTTCAATAATCTAGAATAATTTACTCTCTCTTTTCTTCCCAAATCCAAATTGCTTGGATATCACTATATTCACTGCAAGATTTCTTTTAATACCAACCAGTAATACAGTGAAGGCGTTTTCCCTACTGTTCTGCAGATGTCATACTACCCCATAAAATGTGCATGCTTTAGTTTCTACGGAAACTGAAGACAACTATCTGCAAGTGTCTTTTCTTCAGTATAAGTAATGCCGTTTTCCSCTCCCTTTCCTCAGGTGCCTATCCAAGACTCTCGCTGAGCTTCAGGTTGAAGAGAAATATTGGATACTTTATTCTTCAAACCTACATGCCCTCCATACTGATTACCATTTTATCATGGGTGTCATTCTGGATCAATTATGATGCATCAGCAGCAAGAGTTGCCCTTGGTATGTGCTAAGAATGAGTGGGACATTAAAATGTCAGACTGAATGTAGCCATCGGAGGTTGTTRAAGACTGCAACATGATGTCAATGTTTTGATATTCCAAAATCATTTACGTCAAAATCATGTCATTCAGTATTGCCTCAAAAGTGATAGGTTTTCCTCTGCATGCAAGAATGTAGCCACCACTAAATCTCTGGCATGAGCTGCTCATACGGGTCCCAGCCTTGTTCTCATCAAAGTTAATGTGGTTGTCAGTAGCTTCAGCAAGGGGACCAGCTCCGGAATCATACTTCAAGGGCTTGAGTGTAGGCTTTTACTCCAGCTCAGTGTGGGAAGACAAGTGTGGCTCCAAGCCTCCTCCTGAGGTCCCGGGTGCTTTAACTACCAGTGGCAGGAGCAGACCTCAAGATCATGTGCTCATTCAGAGCACAGGGGCACGTCAGCTACAGACCATGACATCCCAGCTCACCCTCAGAATGCACGGTATGCTAAGTGCGTTTTTATGACAGCTTAAAGTGCCGTTTACCTCATGGCAGAAAAACATGGATTTGGCACAGATTGGTGATCCCAGTCCAAGACCTTTTCAGATCAAAGTATCCTTTAGATAAGGGGAGGTGGCTTCAAAATACTTCACAGGAAATATTTCATCTATTACAGAAGTGTACTCAGGGATAGCTAGAGACGAGGAATATTAAATGCATTCATAAATAATCCTTATGACTACTGCTGCCTCTCATCTCATCCCAAATCCTGTCTTCAACCCTGTGCTTCCCAATAACACATACCTTCCTTCCTAAAACTTGACCCTATGCCTATGGTGTATAACTTCCTGCTATGCTCTCTTCTCTTGCTAAAACAGGAACATACTCCCTAGTTCCCTTATTTTTCTGATAGAAACTGCACAGCAAACTGTGACTCCAACCCATGCCCATGAGATTCCCCATCCCTGTACCGCGTACGTCCCAAGATCCCACATACCAAAGCAGGCTGGACTGCTACACCTATGCCTTTGTGCAATGTAATATTACATCCTAGCATCTGAACTTGGATAACTGAAGATATTGTAGATTAACTGCAGTTACTGTACAGTAATTCTACAGATACTGTTGATTAGCTGGTGCATATGGGCATGACACCATCTGGCAGCTACTGCATGTTCAGCAGGTTGCAGTTAAGTAGTAGCTTAATGGGAGGTGGGACATAGAGACCAAACAGCTCTGATGTATTCATAAATGAACTACTGGATACCAAAGATCCACCCTGGAGACATTATGACCAAGTGAGGGGAGCACTTCAAACACATCAGTCAGCATCTAGATTTTACATGCCGGCCAGGACTGCAGAGAATAAAAGTGAGATGGAAGTTACCAAACCCAGTGACATTCCACACCCTTCTATAATGAGTTCACACAGTTTTTCCTTGTTTAAGAAACAGGACTGTCTCATGTGGCATATTTCTGTGTAGCATAAGTTCATCAAGTACCGTACTGTGATAACACAAATATTAGAACAGAAGTCGGAGAGTACATTCAAGGCAAGCTCAGGAGCCCAGATGTTCTATTTCTGATTGATACAAAGTCCTTTTGAGAGGACAAAAATCCATCTAATAGGTTCTTCTGAGAAAACAGTTAGTGCCTTTGTGATTATGTCTGTGATGTTTGCATAATAAAGTTCAGTACCATGGGTCTAATCCTATGTTCCTTTGTATAGCTACTCTTATGAGTCTGAAGCTGATATGAAATGGTATCAAAGTTTAAAGGCAATATAGCACCATTGGACATATGTAGCTGGCTCTGAAAAGCTCAGTTCAGAGGAGGATAAGGCCTGCTGACTTAAGTATTTGTTAGAGGAAGAATTCCCTGTGCAGTCCTTAGAGACATGGAGAGAAGCTTTTACTCTACCCCTGGAAGAAGCCTGTGTTCTCTGAAAGAGCCTGATTCTAGTTCATTCATTTCCATGTTTTCCTCCTGTCCCTGGTCCCTCACTGCACACGCCGTCTGTGCTCCAGCCTGCACTGAACCAAGTAGTTCCCCCAACAGAGGAACCCAGGCATAGAGCAAAGGCCAGCTCATTCCAGAGACTATGTGCTATAGACACTGCAGATAGAGGCTGATATAGGGCTGATCTCAAGAGAAATATTCAAAACCATCAATTCTGTTCAAAACTGAGTTTTTGCTAGTTAGCCCTAGAAGTTCCTAATTTCAGTCCTTTGAGTGAGGAGARAAATAATTTCAAGAGTTCTCACTCTTGGGAGGAGCTGTAATCGCAAGATTACCCTGTTTTTATATGATAGGTGAGTGTCAGCTGCTTCTCCTCCAGCTGTGCTTTAAAATAAATTACTGATCTTCAGAAGAGCATTTGCCTGCAGGCTGTCAGGATATCCCAGGGGACGTGTTTCCTTTTGGTTARTGATAGCCATCTTTCTATTCAGTGTGCTTAATCTTCTCGATCACCGAGAGAGCCACCAAACTCTCTCTCTGTGGTGTTTAAGGACTTCTCGTTGGAGTCTAGATTACAGCCTGGGAACAGGCACCAAAAATGTGGGCATTATAACCCCCACTGGGCAAGCTTCTACATCCCTTGTCGACTTAGGCCTTGGTAAGCATCTGTGGGATGACAGTGAGATGCCAAGGGTGTGTTAAAAGGAATCAGTGGGATTTTTGATACAAGAATCAATTGGATTTTAGGTAGTTCTTTGAATGCCTTATGGGAAGCAGCAGCAGGTAATCCTACAAGAAAAGAAGCTAATTGAGGCTAGAGAAATCCCTTGGGCTGCAAATGTATGGTAGTGTTTGCTGCAGTCCTCCACCCTTCTCACCCTGTTCCTTGTGCTGGCATGGAGGTTTTCTAAAGACTTTGTCAAAGTTTTTTTAGGTAAAAGTAATGTGTCAGCTGTACTCCTCATTTTACTGCAGAGCTGGGTGAGTTATACCCAATACAATTTTTAAATAAGCTTGTGCTGTGTGTGTCTCCGCTGTATTTCAAGCCGCGAAGYGTCTGACATCAACACACGCTTGTTTCACAGTTTAGAGGAAAAGCTCTGAAAACCRCATGACGCTGACCTACTAAATATACAAAATATCTGTTACAGAACCTCATAGGCTACTACTACAGTTCCCTGGAGTGACACTATTTACACCAACAGCTTGATTTTGAGTTATATTGTCTTTATTTCTGTCTCCTCAGGTAAAAGAAGCTGTGCTTTATAATATGGCAGCAATTTTCTTTCGTTCTTTATTTTTGATCTGCCTGCATTTTAGTGACTACTTACAAACTGATGGTGTAATTACAGAATCAGAGAAAATAGTAATGGAGGGGACCTATTAGAATGGCTTGCCTCTTTTACCAGTGTAGACTTAGTCCACAAATCAGTGTTTTCAGCCACCTGTGATTTGCRACTCCCATAAAATTCCCAGCAGAGATACAGACCCTGCAGTTTATTGTGAATTCAAGCAGGCTGACAATAAAATTGCTTTTCTTACYAGCTTTTCAAAACAGTGCTCTGGAATATATTTTCAGGTGCAGTATCCATCCTTAGGTAAATAAATGAGGGTTTGACATACCTTACAGATTTTCTAGGTACTTTATTAGTGTCCAGTCGATCACTATAAAAATGCTGCTCTCCCTCCTTGGCTTTTTCTTTCCACAAATGCTCATACCTGTCTGCCTCTCACTACTCATCTCACTTCTTTCTATGTAAAAATTAGACTACTGCTCTAAACTAGTCATCTCAAATCCCTCTTCTATATTGTCCTTTCTTGAAACAGGTGATTAGGTGTCTAAAATAGATGGGATGAACTGCTCTAGAAAGGTGCCTGTCTCTCTCCATCTGCTACAGATGGGCCCTTCAGGACTAACTTCAACCAACTGCTTAACTCTTAGAAATTTAAAACTGCATGAGAGGAATCTTTCACCGTCTAGATGAACACTCTGCCTTAATACGTGCACGTGGTTTTATCTATCCAGACCTCTTATTAGTTTTGTTACTTTTTACAAACTTCTCTCTGTTGTGTTGAGCAGCACGGTGCTGTAAAAGCACACCGTTTAGTGCTTGGCAGACTATTTGCCTTCCTGTCGCAGATCAGTTTGGTCTTCATGGAAGAGATCCTCAGTACAGCTACACTGGCTTCCATGAAGCTATGTTAACTCACAGCAGTGGTGCCGAGCCCCCTTGTTAGTTGTTCCCCCTGATCATATGAAGGAAATATTGTAACAGAATAATAATGTATCAAGCTTTAATTTTCCTTTCATTTGCAGTGATGTCACCTGCGAGATATTTTTCACGAGATATTTTTCACATTGACAAGGCAAATTTGCCAAAAAGGAAAACAAAATTGAAGCATGATCTGCTTAGAGTTGTAAGATATGTGCTTTTTTTTTCTTTGTGTAGGAATTACAACTGTGCTGACTATGACAACAATCAACACTCATCTGCGAGAGACTTTGCCTAAAATTCCGTATGTTAAAGCCATTGACATGTATCTTATGGGCTGCTTTGTATTTGTCTTCTTGGCCTTACTTGAGTACGCCTTTGTCAACTACATTTTCTTCGGAAAAGGCCCTCAAAGGCAGAAGAAACTTGCAGAAAAAACAGCAAAGGCAAACAACGATCGCTCAAAGTTTGAAGGCAACCGGGTAGGGTTCTTTAATCTGTATATAGTCTCTCTTTTCTTTTATTACAAAAACTAACTGTATGAAATGAACAAAAAAATCATGAGTAAAAACATTACCAACCACATCTCCTTTTTGTGGGCAAACTTTGGCATTTTTATATTCAAGAACCTACATTGAAGAATATATTTAGGCATACAGAAATCGAAGTAAGCATGATCTGTATAACAAGTAAGTGTAAGGAGAAGATAACAATGGGAGCGCAGCTAGCTTGAAAATAAAGGCCCAGATTTACAAAGGCATTTATTTGTTTAAATCAAATATAATCTAATTGGAATTTCACTACATAAGGGAGTCCAGGATCTGAGCATACTTTTTCTCACTTCACTTAGAGCAGACACATTTAGAATGGGAGAGAACTGATAAGGGATTAGTTCTGCCATGCTAATTAATTGGCCAGCATAGCTGAACCACTGTGTGTGGCATTGTCACCTGCTGGTGTTTAAGACCAGCAGAAAATTACGATTCCTAGAGAAACTTTCAGATTGATTTCTGAAGCATAGTATTGGCATGGTCCGTGCTGATGACGCTGCAGCCTATTTCCTTGCCTGGAGTATTACTTCATCCAATGAATACCCTTTTTTTTCCCTTTGGAAGAAAAATTCAAGGTATTCAACACTATATGATGTTAACAAGCCATGTCAGTTTGAATAGAACACGTTTTTTGGCTAAAATGCTCCCAGTGATGCTTTTTCATTCAGTTCTGTTGAGTAAGACTCTTTTTTCTATCAGCTATAAATTAGAAGAGTTCACAGTGACAAAAGTACTACCTGTTTATTAAATACCAGTATCATAAAAGTAATTTCAAGCTGTATTTTTTGATCCTAATGATTCTGTCTGCTATAGTAAATGTAATGCAGAACTACACCTAATTATTGACAGTCATATCTCTGAAATATTTTTGAACCAATAAACTCATTTTTGTCCACTATATTATGAAACCAAATTCTCATCACATTTGGCAGCACTGCTTAAGACTAAGCTAGCAGGAAGAATTAATTCCCTTTCCTGGAAAAATAAATAGTTATAATAATAAAAAAAAGCAGATGGGAAAAAAAGAGTATCAGAATTGAAAGCAATGGAGAAGATTTTAGCTGCAAGCAGGTGATGCAGATGTATGCACTAAGGTTCAGTTCTCCCAATGGAAACCATCTGGTGAATCTCATCCATTTAAATGATTTACATAATTCAGTACAAGTCTTGTTAATGGGCTCAGTGGCACCCCATGCCTGACTGTCCTTCTGTCTTGAGATCAATTGGTCTATATTGTCAAAAGAAGCATATGAACCTAAACTAATGAAAATGAGGGGTTTTCATACCCAGATYATGTCATTTTTATATCCCGGATCTGATCATACCATATATCAACCCTTTTTTTTCTCACTTTTGACTTACAACCTTTTCTTTCTGGACCATCCTAAGSAAATATCATGGACTTTTCTGACTTTTCTGCTGGTTTAATATCAACCATGCATGAATGAAATTAGGGTACAAATTCAGCACACCAGAGCTGAAAGAAGAGTGTGTTGCTTTGTCTCTTGTAGTCCCAGCTGTGAAAGGGATCTCCGAATGCTTTGTAGAAAGACATATACTGACCGTGAATGTTTGCTGTTCAAAGGATCTAGGATAAATAATGAGGTATGGTCCCATTCTCTGTGGAAGACATTGTGTCTCCAGGCCTCAGCTGGTGAAATCAACAGAGCTTCCTTGCAGTTGCTGGATTCAGTGCCTTCAGAAAAGCAGTGCCAGCATACAACAGGAAAAGACAGGGACATTAGGTAGAGCTGGTCAGAAATCTTCCTTTGAAAGAAAGCATAGACAGAAAATGCAGATTCAGTGGATGTAGGGTGTCCARTCTGAATTTCTGATTTGAAAAACACTGGCAAATGCAAAGTAGAGGGAATTGCTCAGAGCAGGTAAGAGGTCCCATTGCTTTCAGGATGAGCAGCTCAGGGAAAATCCATCTAGCAGATCTACTTTGGACAAAGTTTACCAGGGCTTCCAGGCACCATAGCCCTGAAGCAGGAAAACAGTTTCTATGGTTTTGGATCATGCCCACCATGTACCATGCTGTACAGGCATCCATGGATGTAGCAGCACAGGTGGTCATGCCAGACTTTTTTAATATACTTGCCATGGTAAGACAGTACCTGAAAGCTCTGCAACCTTGGCTCTGACCTCTTCAGGGGCAGTAAAGAGGCATTAACTTCCAACCTGTTCTTTGGTGGCTCTCGAAGACCATTGGATCTGATGGAAATAGCGGCTGCTTGGCATTTGCTTGCTTCTTGCTTTATAGTTGTGACTCAGGGGCTGGATGTCCTGGGAGAGGCTCACAAACTGGAGAGCATACTGCACAGTAAGGGAGGCTGAGAGCCACAGATGAAGACTACCTTGTGCGAGTTCAATGAAATTRTTGTTTTTTTCATTTTGGTGAGGCTTCAGGCTTCCATGGAGTATATTTCCATTCAGAAAGGGAAGGTTTCTAATCCTGGGAAGTATTTCAAATCTCACATGATTYGGTGCTCAACAACATTTTTAAAGAATGGGAGAGTGCCTAAAAACAGGCAGCCCCCTTTGCAGCTATTGCCTCTATTTGAAGACTGTCAAAACGTACGCTGTGCTGGAAAGAAGATTGAAAAGGGTTCAGATATAAAACTGGAAGAAGGCATTCTTTTTAGTTTTTCTCTAAGACTACTMTTTTGAGTTGATTTGTGTTGCTGTTCTGTTTTAGTAATTGAATTTGCTTGTATACGAACTGTGTGCATGAGCTCTCTGTCATTGATTTAGAGTGCTAGCTCAGGGCACTAGAAAAAAAGCAAGCAAAACCCAAACCCAACCAAATAAATAAATAAACATTAGTCCATTTATTGTCCACATCAGATGCTGTAACTTGTGGGTGTGGTGACAGAACAACTCTGTGCTGTATCAGGTCCAGCCTGAGTCAGTGCTCAGACAGGAGGGGCCGCGGCGCTGTGGGAATCGCTTGTTTGTGTTGGGAGGCAGCACTAGCAGAGCAGAGGCAGCACAACACACTGCCGGGCGTTCAGGCCCGGAGTTCGAGCGTTGCTCTTATGGTACCCGAGACTGGGAGTGCTGCTGAGGCAGTGTCTGTCTCTCAGGCGAAGGGAACAAGAGGAGGATGAGGGAAAATGTTATTTTCACGCAGGAGCGTGAAACCAGTGGAACCAGCATGGACACTGGTATTGTGTCTCTGACACATGTCAGAGAATTGAAGTCTGGCGTGCAAGCTAGCAGGCTTGATTATAAACACTCCTCTTATAGTAGCAAAAGGACTTTTCATGCTTTCCTAGTCTTATTTGATTGTAGAGCAGGAAAGTTTTAATAGCAAAAATGTTCTAGGCCACAAAATCCACAGATGTGGGTATGTTTGTGTTTTATTCGATAATTGCTTTGCAAAGCAGCCACTGTTTGTGCTCAGTAACTCTGCTTCCTAATGCACGCATTTGCATGGTCCTGCATCAGGAGGTTACGGGTTTGAAAAGCTGCAACTGGCCCAGCCACGTCCATGTTGACGCTGCTGCTATGGACGTGCCTCTCCAACGCCAGGCTTTTAGGCACTTCTCTCTGAGTTGTTGCTGATGCGCTGCCACTGAGGCTTGCTGTGTTGAGGGGGGCTCCACCAGCTGCTGCTGCCCAGCTGCCTGTTGGCTTCACTGCTCCCGATACGGCTTTCTGTCCAGCCAGCGAGCCCAGTAGCTCCAGGCATTAGGGAAGGAAGAGCCCTCGTAGCACGCAAACGGCACAGCCAGTGTCCTGACATGGCAGAAGTGACAAAGCAAAGCAGTGGGGAGAGGAAAGCTCTGCCCTGTATTCACCCATGTAGCACTGCTGAAGGTGGGACGATGACTGAGGCACGTTTGACTGAAGTGAATCTCTGGAAATGGCTTCAGAAGATTCAGAGCTGAATGAGATGAAACCTGAGAGCACCTTTACGAATGACTCATCTGTGGATCAGCAGCTGACTACAAAGAAAATTTCACACATAGCTGTCTCTTCTTCTGACTGCTTTTGCATCATATTTTATTTCAGATAATGCACTGTAAATAGTGTTCCTCGCTGAACTTTTCCAGCCTTTTCCCAGTAAACCACAGTTACTGAAGATGAACGTAGGATGCTCCTTTTTTTGTGTAAACCAATTTTCATACATGTACCAGTTTCAGATTGAAAACTCTCTTGAAAACCTTGATACACTGGTTCATATATAAGGGCAAGTTCTGGGATAAAGGAAGAACTGAATCTTGATTTTTCATAAAATATTTATTCTGCCCATGGTATCGGTGCCTAAATTAAAGTCCTCTGTTTGTGGAAAAACTGTCAGAAAAGAATAGGTAGCCTGTAAAAATGTTTTCCCTTGAAAATTGATCACCATTGTTACAGATCAGTTCTCTTTGTCCTGTTTGCATTGGCAGATTCAGGCTTCATTTGTAGCTCTCTGTGCACTTTCAGTTTTGCTACATGAATTGTTTCTTTTAAATAAGGCTCAAATACAGCTAATTTACAACTAAATCAGCACGAGAGAGCTCTAAGGCAATCCTGTTCTCACTTGTTGTTCACTCTTGTGGTAGAGGCTATGGGGTATAATCAGCTGGTGAGCATGTGTTTTGGACATTGCTCCTTCTGGGCCAGTCCGCAGAGGTTATGATTTGTTACAGTCCCCTGCTAAAAATATTGCTTCTTAGTTCAAGCTGTGGCAATTTACGTTTTCAGTTTGGTGGGACCAAAAGTTCAGCCCCAGGGTATCAATCAGGAGGGTAAAACTATCACACAAGCTTATTCAAGCTTCAACCCCCCTGTGGCTGTCAGACATGTGGGAAGAGCTTCCTTTGAACAAAAATAATGCATAACGCTTTATAAAAAGGCCATTCTCGTCAGGCAGTTCCTGCACGTTTTTTTAGCTCTGGAGATTCCTGGCTCAAACCCCCGCTGTCGGCCAAGGCAGCAGCTTCCCACCAGCCATTGCTGAGAATAGAGGCTCAGGCCACTTACGTCTACTTAGCGCTTTTAAAGAATTGTTAATTGTAGCAATCTTTCTCACAAGAGGGATTTTATTCTGAGAATGAATGTCTTGGCKGCTGTGGCAGAATTATCACTCAGTTTAAATTGGAAAATATGAGAATAGCAAAGCTGCCAGTATTCTCCTGTGCATCTTCATCTTTCCTGGATACTTTTTTCGGTACTGTTTTGAACAGTGGGATATTTCTGAAACATGAGCGTGATGAGTAGGTGCCAAGTTTTGAAAAATATCTGTCAAGGGTGATGAGCACGGTGGGAAGAACTCTCGTCCTGTAGCGCTTACGAGGGAGACATTCAGTGTGCACTGGGAGAGTCATGTGTGTACTAATTTTGTTATACAGCCACTTTGCACAAGTATGAATGGTGCAAATCCAGAGATGGTAATAAGGGTTGTACATGCAATACATAGTACAGCCCAGAGATGGTAAGAATCCACAGACAACGTAAAATACRGGGGAAGGGATGACCATGCGTTCGTTTCCTTTTCTTCCTCAGTTCAAATATGCAAAGGTTAATTGTCAAACCCTATTCTTACTCAGTGGACAGTGATACTAAGATGCAACTTCCTAATTTTTTTTATTGTTCATACTTCCCTTTTTTTCCAAGATCTTTCCATCTTCCTAGTTCCGCTGGCTACGCTGTGTTCATCTACTAGGCTGATACAACATAATTGTCTCTTTCATTTTTTTGTGCTTATTAATTAATATAAATATATTACAACAGTAGTGAGAGAAGTATCAACTTTTAGACTCAGGGAGAACACTCAACACTATCATTTTTGTTGTGCTTGCGGTTTTAAATTATTCTAAAAATATCCAAGGCATAATGTGGTCAATGAATTTTGCTTTAAGCACAGATAACACTTAGGGCCTGATCGCACACTGTTCTACATGTTGGAAAGCCATTTATACGTAAGAAGATGAAAACTGCTACCAGGTAGTTTGCCCCTTGCATAACCATAGATGCTTGCACCAGGGTAGATCGGGTGAGAATCAGGTAGCTGGAGTCTAGATTACAATTTCCACCAAAAGTAATTTCCATTTTATTATAATTTTGAGGGGAGATCTATTTTGTGGGATAATGTACTTGAATAGTAATTTTGATGTAAAATAATGCAAGACTAACTACAGAGACAGCTTTTCATGCTGTTACTTAAACCCGCTATTTGCATTTATATTGCTTCATATGATGGAAAGTGTTTACATGGTATTTAAAAATTTGGGATTGATGAACTCCTAAACATACCTATGAGGTTTGAACAAAATGTTTCCTCTCTTTCTTTTTGTGTAGTAGAGTGAAAGACTTATGAGGAGAAAGAGATTTCATTGTAAAGTACTCCTTAAAATTAATGGAATATTAAACAGAGAACTAAATGAACCTGAAATAACTCAGAAACTACCTAATAGTAAATCAAACTTTATGGTAGTTTCCCAACCCTAGTAAAGTGTTTCCAAACTGGCATTAAAGCTGAAGTTTTCCAAGAATCTTGATTGGAGAAATGTATTCAATAGCAGTTCTTGGCTTGCATTCCTTTAAAAATATAATACTTAACATGTAAATGAGCCATTAGCTTGTCTAGAATTAAGATGTAGATTCAGAACTTTCTAGGTGTAAAAAGGGCATTGAAGTTTCGTATCTACAAAGTACAATCCAAGTTGAGCCTACTGGAGACGTGGTGTTCCTCCAAGAGCAAGGACCAGAGGTTCTTTGTGAGCCTTATCTTAATTCTCCTCTTTTTGGCTTCAGTTAGGTAAGTTATGGTCATTTTTGTGTCATGACATTAGGCTGCTAGAGTCTTTGGTTGGATTTTTTCTTTGTACTGTAACATGTATAGTTCAGAAATGGTGAACCCTCAAAAGTGGATCTGTTTTTCCGTCTATAAAGCATCTCACAGCATTTCATGCTTCTCAGCCTCCAAACGGAGTTTTGTGAGATTCAATCACTTCACCCTGGTGCAGGAGCTGTAGTTGTTCAGAGGTGGGAGGGATGGGGTTTGATTAAAATTGATTCTGAAATAATCAATTTTAACAATTCTGAAATAAGAGCATCAGTTTTGCATATTTGGATCCATGCTGATTCAGCAGGGACTTAATTAATGATTTGGTGCTCAGCTGTTTCCATCTGCTTTGATGAGCTCACTGGGAAACTCTCCATAGAAACAACCAGCCCTGGCTTGTGTCAGGGAGGAGACGGGAGCACCGGCAGTGGAGACCACAGCGGGAAAAAGGGAATGAATGGCTTCAGGTGGAGCCACGGTCTGGCAGAAGGAAGACTACAAGAAGCACAGAGGCCCAGGGAGACAAGGGAAATCTTTAGGTTAAAGCAGGATAGTAAGGAGTGAGGGGAAATTGGCCGAATACATAATGTCATCTCTCCAATTTATGACAAGGTTTGAGAGCAAAGCCTGGCGTTAACACTTCGGGGAGAATTTCCAGTGCACAGACAGTGATGTTTCTGAGCCAGGTGATAAAATTTTATTCTACAGCTCATAAGGAGTAAAACTAAAGTTTTATCAAAGACATTGGCCTTGTTCGTCATGTGTAGCCATGACTGTAATCAGTTCAGCTGCTTTTCTTAATCTATGTCTGTACCTGGAGTAACAGTTTCCCTGGAGCCACCGATCTGCACTCATAGAATCATAGAATATCTCAAGTTGGAAGGGACCCATAAGGAGGATCACCAAGTCCAAATCCCTGCAAGTCATGGAGGATTTTGCCTTACCTGTATATTCAGCAAACATGAGTTGACTTGCACAGGATACCCTGCCATTATTGGTTTGCTTCTTTATTCATTGAGAGAGCTTGTGTACATTTGTCAAAGTCATTTAAATCATTGCTTAAATCATTCAGAAGTCATGCTTATGTGCAAATACTTTTTAACATGTTGCATGCATTAAGTATTCATACTTCACAACATCACCGTAAGACTGTCACAAAGCATTAGCGTATATTACTCTAACTTTGTTGAGAGCTTAGGTGGTTTTTCCAAAACCTCTGAAGGAATCAGTACAATTTGTAGGAGGAATAGGTCTCAAGAATATCTGCAGACCAGAAGCCTGATTGCAGTTTCTGCAGACTTCTTCTTCTCTCCATCTGCTCCTTCCTTGTATTTGACGTGCAAGTCTGTTGCTCTATTAACAAAGAGATGCACTTCAAAAGTATGTTTCCAAAGATGTCTCATTTGATATTTTGAGAAAATATATGCTGTCATACAACCTCATAGGACATAATGGTATGTCCAGACAAAGCATTTGCACAAATGTTGCAGCTTTCTTGACCACCTTTCTGGTCTGATTTGTAGATGCAGTGACGAGCAGTGAAAAGTGGCAGCATCACTGGCAGATCAGAGGCAGAAGCTACGTTAGGGTGGCATGTAAGGTTGGCAGATAAGGTGAAGCAGGCTATGCAGTGTGATGAAATAAGTGGAATCCAATGAATACTTTCCCTGGGCAGGAGAAGCCTGAACACATAGATGTACCCTCCAGAATACAAGCTTTCTGCTGACACCTCACTTCCTTACAAAAATCCAGGGCTCGGTGTAGAAGAACAAAATGCTCATGGGCAGGCTAATGTCTGTGTATATGTAGGTGGCAGGCAGAATCGGGAGAGATCAGGAAGCCCTGAGGGAAGGAGCAGCTGGCATCTGTGGTGGTGGACGGAAAGGGAGTAGAGACCTGCAAAGGGATGGCAGTGGTGTCAGGGTGGAGCCCAGCAAAATGGCCTCTGCTGGGGCATTTTTAGTAAGCTGAAGGACTTTTCTCAAAGCCTGGGAGGAGATGGGAAAGGAGATGACATGTGATGCCGTGGGGGCCTGGATGAGAGATTTAGTTTTAAGTTTTATAAGGAAAATGCAGATTGTGGAGATATTTTACGCAATGCTGTTGCAAATCCTGGTCATAATTTGTACTCTTTGTGAAAAAAAAAAMCAGAGAAAACAGAATCAGTTTTTTTCAGCGACCACTGTAAGTAGTGATGATAGCCATGGCTGTATTTTACAGCTGTGTGTATTCCCTGGTTACAGATATTGCTCAACAGTATGAACTTGTTTCTACAAACAGCAAGCTCATACTTTCGTACCCAATGGGTTTCTGCCACGGGGAAAATAAATTCTTCTTAATCACCACTGAGGCTTCTCCACCCCATTATTTTGGTTCACGTTGTTTATTTTTATTTATAGGCACTCATCAGCATAACGTACTGTTGCCTGCAACAGCAGGATTTGTTGGATACCTTAGGATTTTTTTTTCTACTTGCCTGTATGTCATTCATAGCATTTTATATTCTTTTTCCATTTGCAAGAAGCTTGGCAAAGCATTACTGATATACTATCATAATTGTTTCCACTGAGAAAAGATAAGCTGTAGCATCAATAATTGATGAAAGAAATATCCATTTTACAGAATTTTAGGGAGATAGATTGAAAAAAGCTAAATGCATATGGACAGACACATAGCTACGCATACTTTTAATGCATCACACACAGCTTGCAAAGGACGTGGTATCAGATGACTGTACAAACTTCAAAAGGCCATGACAATAGTGTGTTTTCTCAACCACTTTTAAACAGATGCTTCTAGGATGAGATGTTCAACTGCTGCACAGTTAACTGAGCTAAATCTTGTGGCAGATTAGAAAAATGTATTAATTGCAGGATGAGTTGTGGGTGAATAAATTGTATACGTAAAACTGGAAATTGTCCTGCATGCTATGATTCACTATCTATTTCTGACACGGGGAACCGAGTTCACTTGAACAGAGTCACACATGYGTTAAATGGCTGAAAATACCCAGTACTTTTATTTTACATTCAGACATAATTTTCCTTTCCCAAAAGCAGGCAGGAAAATTGGAGCTGATCCCTGCATCAGCTGTCTTCTCTGCCTGTCCTCCAGCATGCAGGGCATGGGGCACAAGGCGAGGTGGTGCTCCACCACTGAGGCTACCAAATACTGACTAAGACAGCATCATTTGGGACTGCCTGTCAGTGCCACTCGTGGGAACGGGAAGTTTTTCTGGGTTGAAAGAGCTGTACCCAACTCTGTGCTGCTCCTCCTCTATCGGTACTCAGGGGCACTGGAGAGTCTGGACCAGAATTTAAGGACTCTCAATGATCATAACCTTCCACTTATTTACTGAAAATGGCATCGCGTTGCTCACCTGTGCTCAACACACTGCTCACCGCCTCTTGGATACGGAGGTGGAAGAGAAGAGTGCCGCCTGTTTCCTCAGTTCAGCAGCCTTCTTCCTTGTCTAAGTTCATTGCTTTTTAAGATCACTTATCCAAGTGGAAGAGCCCCGCAGTTAAGCATTGCCATGATTGCCAAACTGTGCAAATGTCTTTGGAAGGAAAAGTTTAAGAGAGAAGTTGTAAATAAGCTCTGTGATTCCAAAATGCAGAGAGTTCAGCAGGTCAGAACTATTCTTGTGATCTTAGCAAACTTCACATGTAGGTAGCACAGAGAGAATCCATCTCTTACCCTCTCCCCCCACCACTGGCAACGTGGAGATTTCACTGAATCACACCATCCTTTAAAACATGTCTGGTTTAGAGGGAGAGGAAAATGATTGGTTTTGCCAAATACAGTTTTGTACTGGATGTTGGTAGTATGATGATAACCCTGTTCGTAAAAGTATTTAAGTACTTGTCTAATTTTAAGCTGCTGAGTATTGCCATTTTTTTCTAAGATTATCACATGCTTAAAATGAATACATGCCTTCCTAAAATATGTGTGGGTCTGGAGATTTAAATACACCCACGTTCTGCTGATAGATGTCAAGTCTTTTGAAACAATTTATATTTCTGTTTTTGCCCCCTAGGTGGACACCCATGGAAACATTCTGCTAACATCGCTTGAAATTCACAATGAGGTGGCAAGCAACGAGGTCACCACCAGCATTACGGATGCCCGAAATTCAACGATATCCTTTGACAACTCAGGAATCCAGTACAGAAAACAGAGCTCACATCGCGAAAGCCTTGGAAGGCGTTCGTCAGAAAGAACAGGCTCCCACAGCAAGAGGGGCCATTTACGAAGAAGGTCTTCGCAACTGAAAATAAAAATCCCTGATCTAACAGATGTGAATGCCATCGACAGATGGTCAAGAATGGTGTTCCCATTCACATTTTCTCTTTTCAACTTAATTTACTGGCTATACTATGTTAACTGAGTGACTGAACTTTTTTAAAGGACTTCAGTTATAATAAGTGAAGTACTACTTGCCTGCAGAGTTTATATATATATTTATATATATAAATATATATATATGAACTTTCACTATGTAGACCATACTCATGTATGTGTGAATACATATAGCAAAGAATTGTGTGTATATAAAAGCACACACTGCAAAGCAAAAGTGTATGTATGCACACACACATGTACACATTCGTTCTGAGGTTATTTAACACAGAATGCACTTCAGAGGAACTTTTTAAATCGAAAGGCAGGTGTCGTCAAAACAACAAGCCTTGAGAAAGTAAGTGTTGTATATTATCACTACAAAACTTTGATTGTCATAGAAATTTTCAAACAGCTGTAATCGTGTATAAAGTCAGTATTTAGTAACATTGTTTGTAAATGCTGCCATACACACTAATCATAAAGTGGTAGAGTTACACTGGTAAGTTTAAAATAAGTCATTTATATTGCAGATCCATCAACTACGATTTCATCAAGCCAAATTTATTTTTCTGTGCTAAAATTTCTTGGTTTTATATATGTCATAATACATTTTTTCCCAGTCCTGAATGGGCATCTTTTTTAATGATCTCTTGCTTTCTCTTCTGCAGTAAGCAAACTGATCATGGGAGTGTTGCTCTAGGTCTTTGGGGACATATACATGTTCATAATATTTCAAACAAGCATTTTAAGTGTCCATCAACAGTGAAACGAATCTTTTGTAAGTACTGTAAATGTACAGCACATTTTCCTTCCCTTGGACTGGTTCCAGCTGCCATGTCATTTTGAAAGAGAACAGCACATTTTTAGTATAATTTAGCTGAGAATTCAACTACTGTCAATGTGTTCTACATCTGCTGTAGATTTAAAGATTGTTACTCCAGTGAAAGCATAGAAGATGTCTCAGGTTATTTGCTACTTCGACATGAAACCACCTAGCTGTAGCCTTTTTTAAACATGCATTCACATTATTTAACATTCTTATAACATTGTATGTTAATGTAAATATATATTTGCATAATATGCATATATTTTCTCAATATTTTTCTTCCCTGTGCTTGCTCTCGTGACCGCATGCTATGTCATATTTTTGTTTCTGTGATGTTACAACTTTTTATTCTCTAGAATTGAGCAGATAGAGCACTTCCAATACTTTGATTCAGTAATGGAGCATTTTCATATTTTATTTATATACTGAAAGTGTATACACATACACTTATCAAGCTAGTGTGCTGCAGTCACAGATCACAAGAGATAGTTTTGTTTCAGCATCAACTATGTTCAAAGATATCCTTCATGCAGATGTGACCACTTTGGTTTTCATCCCAATTCATTCCCTCTGCGGGATTCCAACTTTTTTCAGTCTAGTAGATTGTAGTCGTCAAGGTATGCCAATTTCAGATCTGTAAACTTAATTTGTTATTTATCAGAACTAAACCTTTCTAAAGAAAAGAAGATATATTTTTTGTAAACAGTGTTTCTATCATGTACATTCACAAATAACAACGGATACAGTAGCATAAATAGATCTAAAAAAAATTATTCAGGCATGGCCCCGCATGTAGAATTCCTCTGGACATCGATGGGAATTTTTGGCAGATGGAGAGCTTTGGATGCTAGTTAGAGACGTCTATGGAAGAAAAATGTGTGGATATGCATCTATCAAAAACACCAAAAAGGGATGAAACTGAAAAGGCTGCCTTGGCTCTGTAACGGCCCGTGTTCTCGCTAAGTACTTGATTTATCTGTGACTAGAGCAGTGATACTGGTGTTGCTGCCATTGTTGTGGTTTAACCCCCTCAGATTAACTCTACCCCAGCCAAAACCAGCACAGCCACGTACGGTCCGTTACTGTTCCCACCCCTGACTATTTGCAGCTGAACTGCGAAACTTTGCTCTGGGCTGAAATTCAGCGTAGACGAACCTGGGTTGCAAGCCCTGTGTTGTAATCCCATCCTCGGGGCTGCTCCTGGAGCAGGGATGGGCTCCGTGCTGTTGCCTTGCGGCGGAGCTGCGATGCGATCCCCAGCTGGCGGCCGCCTCCCTAACCCCGGCCGCGGCCGGCGTGTGCAGGATCAGCACCGCAGTCCTGCTGCGTCCTTGGCAGTGGTGCRAAGGGGCTGTAACTGCAGGTTTTTAAGCACTGTATCTGCAGACAGCTCTACGGTATGAAGAGCCTCAAAGGAACCCGTATAGCTGGAGCAGAAAAACTTGGTTTTTAAAAGCTCCTCAGTATTAGCTCCCATTGGTAAACCACGATGTATTATGAGCTCTCTAATATCTCTTCAAACTGTGAAGGGATTATAGAGCACATTGTCATCATTATAATCAAAGTAACTAAGCAATTAACACCCTCCCAAAGTACATATTTGGTAGAATTGCTGAAAAGCCCTCCCAAGTTTTTATCCTAATAACAAAATATAATTAAACAAAAAAAATTGCATTTTAATAAAACTTAAAAATGGTAGGCTTTGCTTTAGCAAAATTGCCCTAACGAAATGATCTTCAAGCAAGTCTTTCAGTAAGTGCCCTAAAGAACTACCCTGAAAAATGGGATTCAAGAGAGTCRTCCCACCCTCATGACTTAATCACAGTGCTCTCTTTTTTTCAAGCCCCAGCTCCTAGAAATCATGTGGTCAGGCAGAGATCTTCGAAAAGAAGAAMAAACTTTTCAGTTGTGGTAGAGATCTGTACTCCAAATCCCACTGAAATCAGTTCTCCAGTGGCTTCAGCCAGAATTTTCGAGCAGATGGAAAATTACTGTCTGTCCAGAGCAAGAGGCAATGTGCATTTTGGGGACCCTGCATGGGCAAGAGAACTGAGTCTCTGAGTACTATCCTTCTCTTACCCTTTGTGCAACTGGAGGGCGGTGTGTTACTGCAGCCCCTTTCATGAAACCGTACTCCTCACATTGCCTCTCATCGCAAAAAGTGGGCAGTTGCACGTTTCAGCTTTTTCATGAGATTTCGTATTCATCAGTCTAGTTGAGTTCCATGGGGCACAAGCAGCTTGAACTTTGGACAAATCCAAGTCTTGGTTTGATTTAAAARAGCCAGGAAATTCTCACTTGAGGTTAACACTTCATCTTTAACACGCGTTTTTGTGCCTTTTTTTGCCAATTCCCTTCCTCCAGTCCCAGCACCACTTCTTACACACAGACACACAGACACACACAACCATGTGTTAAGAACAGTGTTTGCCTTGACTTCCCATTTTCTGGCTTCTGTCCCTTCACGCTAGCTGCAGTGTATGATTTTTAACCATAGATGGCTTTAAGACTAAAAATGGTAATTTCAACCAAATTGCACCAGAGTAATGTATTTTGTAGCTAACTAGCTCCTTTCTAACTGAACACTACTATAAATAACATTTACACATCATTTGTTTGTAAAAGGCATTAAAAAAAAGAAAACTGGAACTATCTTGTGTTATAGCCCAAAGGATCAATAAACAGCAGAAATATTATGGTGGTTTAAGTTGATTTCATCCCATTGTAAAGATAAACTAAAACCCAGTCTTTTTTGCTGAAGGCACATCTATGTATTTTTGGTATTCTTCAGCAGTGGAAAAAAAAATAGTAAAATGGAATGATGAAGAGATGCTTTATGAAAATATTGATGAATGAATATTAATTTATTAAAAAGGATTTAAAGAGTAAGTGCTTACTTTTTTTGTGGGGAYGGGGGGAGTATGACGACTGTGTGTTTGGCTAAATTTTAATGTTTAATTACGTGTTAAATAYCATGTAATGGTTAGTCTTACACAATTTTAAAGRAAAAAAAAMCACATGAAAGCATTTTCTTGTCGACACACAAGTAGCAAAAGGGATTCTTAAGCATTAAACTACTGTATTTCCTAGTGTTTTCTATGGTAGATTAAGGAAGAGGGAAAAACTACATCCATTGGCTTAGCAAGAGCCTTAATGGCAAACCAGCCTCTCTTCAGGCTGGGGCATTGCCTCTTAAGAGCAGAAAGTTTTGCTTTACATGAAAGCTCTACCTGCCCAGGAGGCAAAAGAGCTTTTGATATCAGAACAAGACAGTGGTGTCCTGTTTATTTGTTTCATTAATCAAGTCATAAATATTTCAAAACCAAACCAAAAAAACTTTCTCCAGCTATGCTAATTGTGTTCGCTTGTTATTGCTAAGTATTAGTAAATTATTTTAGGGGAGTCAGGATACAGACAGATTCCAAGGGGGGTTTTTAAAGTCATCTTGACAGTAGTTCACCAACTCCTTCCCCCAAAACCAAAAAATACTCTGAAGATTTGGAAAGCAGACTGTCCTTAAACCTAATTGCCATGCCTTGCATTGGAACAAGCTGTCACATGCTTGCTTAAATCTCATAGTAGSTAATACATGTCACAACTTTTAGGAGTAGATAAAATACTCAGCACCGTAGATGTGATTGCAAGGCCTTTGAAGTCTCCCTCTGATTTCAGCACGTTTCTGCTCACTTTTAGCAATGCTTGCCAGATCACAACATCTACTATCCATTTATTCCAGTACAGCCTGTATTGTACAGTAGGAAAAATTAATGATGTACCAAGCTTAGTTTTGTGCTTGGGAATATCTGATAAGAGATGTACTTCTTTGTATATTTTGGAGCTGATGTATGGATAAAAAAGCAATTATCAATTAATTGCTTAAGTACTACTGATATATTAAAGGAGTTCAGGTTCTAGTAGAAATGATTGGCTGTTTTCCCCAAATAAATATGGGCCTATAAGTATCAAGACTATTTCCACAGATGTTGGTTTTATAGTCACGACTGTCAAAACAGCAGACGCTACCTGCTAATAGAAGTAGGGCAGACAGCTGAAAACTAAACTAAAAGCACTGGGAATCCCAGGGCTTCTCYGAACTGTTTTTGAACAAAGAAAGAACCTCTCATAAGTACCTTCAAATTCCTCCAAAGCCAGGGTCTGAGCTTTTCTAAAATTATTTCAGATTTGGGGTGTTTAATTTATGTGGTTGTGACTTACAGCTTGCAATGACCTGACTTGTGGACTCRGACATACACTTTCTGAAAATCAGACCCTTTAGCAGCTAACCCAACATACAGCATCACTTCTCACACTTGAAAACTAAAGCCATGTGGATGGGATATGTAATAGTCCAAAAGGAAAAACAACTGCCCCTAAAATCAGCCAGAGTTTAAATTATTGCCTAAATAACAACTTTAGGAAGTGCTTAAGCAGGCACAATCTTTGTTCGGACAATGTCCCTTACCCTTGCAATGTGCTATGTGGTATGTCTTTGTCCCAGCATTGCAGCCTAATTTAGATTAGCAGGTTTTGTTCTGCCCTGGAAACAAGGGAAAACCCAGAAAGTGGCTGCTCAGGCCAGGTTTGCGCCTGCACTGGCATACCTCCAGTGCGGCGTAGGGGAACACCTCCGTGGGCTTTCCCTAGACAGAGCTCCCCAAAGCCACTCAGGTCCCTTCTCTGCATCCCTCCTTGGAGGCACTGATCTCTCTCCTTTGACTCCAGRGGGAGCCTTAGGCTAAACTCTGAATTATCCCCCAGCTTACCACCAGCAGTTGGCTTCGTTCAGATGTTATTGCTCCTGCTGCAAAAACCTGGAGATAAAGTAGCTATTATCCTAGCTGGCAGAACAGCCTGTGTACTCGGGGCTATGATACATCATGGTAATCTTTAGGTTATTTGCTCTAATATTGTATTTAGATTTATTTCAGTTTATGTTCTAGCCTTCAAGAGTTAGCACACTTGTCTCCAGGTGCTGATGCTTTTTATATGCATGTACTTGGGAGTCTGGGACAGAGCATGGGGAGTGTTCTAAAGACTTCACATCCATTCAGCAGTACTCCCCTGGGCATTTCCTCCRTCCTTCATCCATATCACAGGTCAGAGGTTCCATTACCCCTGCACCAGGTTAACCACCCGTCTAGAGGTTACCGAGAGCTCAAGGCTGCGGACGTGTGCTGCCAAGTGATGACTTGCTCAGCTGTACCATTAGATCTTTTGCTTGTTAGAAAGTGTCTCACAGATCAGACRCTGTATTTGTCTAACAACTAACTGCTGCTTCACACTTCCTCCATCTAAAATGCCAGCGCTGCCRCTAGAGACCCCATTTTCCCATCCTCTGAAAATTACTAGAAAAAGGGGACTTTGCAGGCTGTCAGGCAATTAAGAACCTCTCTCTGTACACCGAGGCTCAGATTTTGCTTCAGGGTATACATTTAATCCACAAGGACAGAAGTAATTTGGTACARAATTCTTCCTGCCTAGGGCTACTCTTAAGAGTTTGCAGTCCAAAACACCAGTAACATAGGTAAATGCRAAAGTATTTACAATTGCTAGCAATGAAGTCTTTCTGTCTTTTTTCTTCCAGGGATATTTAATGTGAAAGGCACAAACAATCGCGGGAGCAGGAACCAGCACACAGTAAATCTCCCAGTGCAGGCAGCCCGAGAGCTAGGCTGGAGTCAGGCACTTGTGCTTCTCTTGCTTTCAAAGGTCTTTCTTCTTGGCTGAGCAGCTGGAGAGCATTGATGGAAATTCCCAGCTCAGCTGGTCCTGGGACATGACCCAGAGCATCCTTTGGGCAAGTGCTCTAGGCATCTGCCTCTGATGTAAAGGGCTGACAAAAGAACTGCATCTAGCTGCATCTTAGATGGAGGGGAGCCTCCTGTCATGAAAAGGCTTTGGGTGCCAAGCAGATATCTGTGAGTGCTTTCACGGCATGGATTCTCCCCACGCTCTGTATTTCCTGCTGCTGCTCCTGGACAGTTGCACACTAGACGTGCTGCTTTGCCCTTCAGAGCTGTCTAATTCCCCTGCTGCTGCAGAGGACACACGGGCTGAATTAATTCCATCTCACATGGCACATTTATCTGAGGCACCCAGTTAGTGCCTCAGTCATTGTAGACCCTATTTATAACCAACAGACATATATACTATCATCCCAAGGGCTATTTAAAGCCCACATCTGGAGTTCCAAGCCAACGTTTTTAGTTTTAATTCTTTGACTAGCTGCAAAACCAGCCTCTGGAGAAACCTGGGAGTGACGACAGAGGGAACTACATGCACAGCAGTGCTGCTGCACGGTGCGCTGCAGCTGGAGTTGCCGTGCTTGAAGTTTGCACATGTCAGGGAGCGCAAGAGAGAAATAAGGCCAGAGAAATCAAAATAATTCCTACACTTGCCTAGATTTATAATGTTTTGGACTAAACTGTTTTGGTCGCAGATGACAGAAGACATCCCATATCACGGTCAACACTTTCTCCTACTCGCCTCCCCTTTGGTATCGGTGAGAGCAAAGTGTGCGCTTACAACTTTGGCTGGAAAATCAGGACCACGTTGGCTGTTGGGAAATAACTTCTGATTGCTTATTGGGATTGGAAAAGTGACATGACTTCATTTGCAAACGGGAACAATTTCAAGACATGTTTTCCCATGAACTTAACACTCCTGACTTTGCCTTATTCTAAGTTGGAAGTGTATACAACTGCACATAGTGTAAAGTATTAATAGTGAAACATTCTAAAGGATACTCATAACCTGCTATCACTGCTTGGGCATTATGTAAAATACTGTCAGCAATTACATTTGCAAAGTATGCTTAGTTTATAATGACACTGATTAGGTATTCTATATGGGCAGTTCATATAGCATACTTCCATGTATCTCATTTGCTTTGACAAGGCAGTTTTTGGTGAAGCCAACGCTGGAACAATTTCCTAATGACCTCACTGATGTTAAATTTCTCTTGATCATCATTTCTTGCAGACCTGTAACATTCTGAATGCAGATGACAGTTTTGACATTCACAAAGATGTAGGTTTAATTATCATCTTGATTACTTGAGCTGGAAAGCCAGATGCCTAAATATCATGAAAGGTCGAGTAGAACAAATCCTGATAGTTGGTATCTTTCAGTGTTAGTAATGTTGCTTGGATTGGAAGGTGACTTAAAAAATAATAACAAGTAATTGGAAAATCAAGGCTTTTTTCTTTGTACAACTCTCTTCCTGCACAAAGAGTTGTTTAAACAAGAATCTGGGCCTAAAAGATGCAGGAATTGGAGCTGGAGTACCAAAGACGTGTAAATTACCTCAAATAAAACAGAAAGGAGAGGTACCCAAGACACCAAGATATATAAAGATCTGATAGTTTTTCCCAGTGTCTCATGGTAGCTAACACTTTATTGTTGAGAGACTCACATAAAGCACAGCAAGCTTCCTCTTTTATAGCAGAGAATTTGTCAATATACTTTACTTTTATGTGCATGATTTATAAATCTATTTTCTAAAGCAATTTGAGGGTTATAAAATCATACCATTATTTAGTACACAGCTCCTCATGGATTCTGGTTTATCAACTGTTAGGTAAAGAGTGCAAAAAATATCTGCTAATCACTTCTTAAACTAGAATAGATTCAAACAAATGACTGCTATTAAGAGTCCTGATACAAAGCCCATTATAGTCGACAGAAAAGTTCTTGGAGGTTTCAACAGGCTTTGTATACCACCTGAAGTTAATATTAGCCAGACTGATGGAAAATTTACATAAAATTCAAAACATAAAAGAATGCCAGAACTTAAGACATCTACGGGAAAGATCAAAATACAGTAGAGGTCTGAAACCTGAAATTGCAATAGCTGCAGGGGATAGAAATCTGTGTGATTTTAGTTTAATCAAGTACATTGCAACTGGTAAGGTGACAAATAGCCGGATTGCATTTTTATTTGTCCATGGATGTCCACAAAACCCAGACTTGCCTCTTATCAGCGAAGTGCCAAACCAAATAAAAAAACTCCAAACCACCCCAAAATAAATGGAAATGGAGCACCTCTGGCAAGTCAGATGGCTCTCCCCACCTTTGGAGGTAGGCCGACGTCCTACTGCAACAGATAGGTATTCTCATTATTTTTTATTAATACAAACGCTGATATAACAATATTAATAGTATTATTGCTACTTACTAATAATATAGACATACTACATGCTTTGTTTTTTTTGCCAAAATTGCCCTTTAGCTCAAATAGCCCTTCTCCATCTGGCATTTACTCTTTTGATATCTTTCTAGAGAGAAATCACAGCTTTCTTATCCTTCACTTTGCTGAGCTAAAACAAATTCAGCTATTTTTAGTCACATCGTGCTCTTCTCTCCCCTGACCACCATTTTAGTCTTTCTCTCACCTGTTGCAGAAAAAAAATTAGAATAATAATCCTCTTTCTGGATCACAAATGACCAAAATATACTATATTATGTACTGTTCCTACTGTCTTTATTCCTCTGGATCACATCCTCTCTTGTGTTGTGTGGACACCCACTCCTCATAACCATTGTCAGTCTCTTCCCCTTTAGCTCATCATTTCTTTTCATCATTTCTTAGCTCATCATTTCTTTTCAATCTTCTTCTGTGTCTCTAATTCTCTTCTCTCTGTGCTATCCACTTGCCTTCTGATGTAAAGAAAGGAATTCCTGTTAACACATATCAGGGGTTGGACTAGATGATCTTTAAAGGTCCCTTCCAACCCAAACCATTCTATGATTCTACAATTCTGTGATTACAGGGAAGGAGAAGCCCTGAATTAAAGGTGAAGGGAAAGTTTGAACTCCACCTCATAGATGAACAATAGAGCCCAAGTCTTCTGTATCTTTCACCCAGCTCCACTGACAAATAAGGCCAGAACAGGTTTTGAAGCACAGAGAAATCCAGACATGGACAGGTGACGGGTATTTTCCAAGGCGCCACATTTCCTCCGCAAGGTCCTGGGGCTCAGGCCTAACACGCCCCTGTTACGGCGTGAGCTCTAACGCTGGCAGGGAGAGACTTTAAACCCTGAGTTACCTCAGGGTTTGAAACCCAAGCTGGGTTTGAAGCAGGGTTTGAACCGAAACCGTCCACACGTGAAGCAAGGTGCTTGGGACAGGGACCACAGCACCTACTCTCGCCAGCTCAGCTAAGCATAAAAACTGCTCGCAAATGTTGTTCTCAAAAACCACCCGGGGAAAAACGGCCGCAATGGCAACAGCCAAGCCCGGAGCAGGGCAGCGGCACACTGCGCCTGTCACCAACCGCTGGTGCCTCTGGCTGCCCGGCGTGGGTTGTGCCCTCGGGGCGCAGCCGGCAGCCCGCCGGAGCAGGGGTGTTTCAGAAAGCCAAAGGAGCTTTCCCACTGATGCAAGGATGTGTTTTAAAACCCACCACTGAATACTAGCTGACATTTTCTATAATGACTAAAGCTGCCTGCCTTTCCTTTTCTGTTTTTGGTACTCCACTTGCAGGGCTGCACGGACACCTGATTTCCAAAATGTCCCTGCGAAAAATCAGATCCTATTCAAGCCCCAAGAGAAGCTGTAGTCCCGCAGCCAGTTGTGATCTGCTGGTTCTAGCGCAAAATGGGAGGATGCTTTGTGTGACGGGACAGAAAGAAGCTGAAGACAAAGCTGAGGACAAAGGTTGTTTAATATGGAGACCTGATCCGTGAGCAGCTRTTGAATAAGTAAATTGTCAGCGTCAGTCTTCTCTACGCTGAATATCTGTTACTCCCCAAAGGTGTCATGGACTGACTTCTGTGCCTGGGTTTGGGTGCACCAATGCTCAGGACGAGCTGGAGGCACCTCTGTAAGGAAGGTGCCAGTTTTGGTACTGAGGGCTGAGGAAGCTGGGGAAAAGAGGTGATATTTATTTGCAGTCCCCCTCTTTTGTATCTCTTTTTGCCAAACAAAGCCTCAAAGTCGTCTTTGTCAACAAGACAGGTGGGGAAGATGGGAAAGAAAGCATCTGGCCACATCTCCCCTTCCCTCAGTGGGATGTGCTCCAAGCTCCAGGGAAACTGGTGGGTGTCCATCCCCAGAGACCTTCATCTCCCTCCAAGGAGGACGTTAAGCACAGGGCAGGGAGTTTGTGAGAGGGGAGCAGTGAGGGGAGCAGCAGGATGCCATCCCACCCTGTGTGCCGGGAAAAGCCTCTCTGTGGCTCTGGGACTGCTCTACAGCTGATCCTAATGGCGCCTGAAATGATGCTCTGTAAAGGGTCGAGTGCAATACCAAGAGCAATTTGTATTATTAAATATGTATCTTGTTTGGACTCCAATTCTTTTAGGTTTTCCAGTTATAATGTATCAACGTTGAAAGCAACCTTGAAGAGGCAAAAGTTGAGCGCTACGCTAAAATTCATTCTCATCAGAGCTGTTACTGGAGGACAAGAGGATTGTTTATGTTTTTTCACATAACAGAGTACTTGTCACAGCTGCAGTTGTGGGCTTTTTTAATCTAATTGCTGACTTGGAATGCAAATGACTGTAAAATTCCACAGACATTCTAAAAATGCAAATTGCATGTGATGATAAAGTAATTTTCACGTACTATTTTTCGTTGCTCATAAGTAGCATTTTTTGTTTGTCTGGGGATATTTTTTTGGAAACGTCCCAGGCAGTTAAAATGCCTAGCTTAAACTATGAAGATACATCCTCGTATTGACAAATAGAAATGCATGTAATATTAGGCACATACTTTGCACATATTGAAGAGCAAATACGTTATAGATAAGCGTGGTCTTTGCAGCCTTAATTCCCATTGCCATTGTATATGAATTAATGCAGTAAGTTGCAGGTCCTTATCCGCGTGATTTTTCCTGCAGCATCAACATACCAGCGTGGGCCAAAGTTTTAACAACTGTCTGGCAAAAAAAGTCTAAATATTTGAAACTGGTGGGGATGCCTGGATGCTCAAAAACTTCAGTCAGAAGTCTGAAAATGTAAATTTGCTCTCAGGAGCTGGGAAAGGCTCTGTGATGGTGGGGTCGGGTGTGGGTGTGCAGTTGGACTAGGCAGCTACTCCATGGTTGCCTGCAGCTGTTGGATCGGATGCAGTGATGCTGGTGGTCCCTCCCTTTCTATTTTTAAAGATCTTGGCCTTTAATGTTTGTGCTAGAGTGTAGCTGTGTACTCACTAAAAAAGTGGGATGAGTCCCAGTTGTTGGAACAAATTGCTCTCSCTGAGAACAAAACCAATCAGTTATTAACATAACATGCCAGTAGGAGGCTTGCCAAAGTTGACTTAGGCCTCCAGGCGATAATGCTGTGCAAATAGCATTAGATGGCAACTAAAAGCCTGAAGCTGAKGAACAGGAGAATTGCAGAGCAGGTGTATAGCAAGCAGAAAACTAAGAGAAGAGGAGGACATAAAAAAGATCTGTAACAACATAGCAAGTTCGCACCTTCTCTGCAAAAATACTCTGAAAAACGAGCTAGCACGTCACTGCCACAATTTTTGTATGTGCATCCAGTGTACCCAAGGGACTAACTTATTTTCGGAGATAGCTGCTCTGCAATTTCTCCAAAAATCAGACTACTGGTGTCTGTTTCAGGTTGCGATATCCAACAGCAGGCCCCCAAAATTGCTTAGTATCTTAGCTGAGATCATAAAAGAACAACCAGAAATCATTTGCACACAAATATAAACTCAAGGTGAATCAAACTAGAGCCTTTTTATTAGCAACTTAACACGGACTTTTGCACCCTTAAAATTTCTGATCTGCCTGAYGGACAGGAGCTGATTTTCAGAGATATTTTTTAAGGTTTTGTTCAGTGGGTTCTTTAATACACAGCGGTGCCTAATCAGTGGATCTAGGATATTTTAAGGRTACTTTTAGGAGGCTTAAAGAAGGATTTAGCTTCTGGTTGCTGAAATCTGATATCTGATATATACACACACATACAGGCAGGAACACTCAAAGGGAGCTCCTGAGAAATACYTGCACAGAGCTGCCTGTGATTTTTCACCAACTGGAGACAGCATGAGGTCTGAAACTGAAAGCAGAAAAACCATGACTCCACAGGTCTTCATAGTGTCTAACAAATCCTTCTGAGAGGCAGAGCTTATGAGCATGGCGTAGTTTCCTTGTGGCTGTGAGATGGAGACCCAGGCTAGTATCTGTAGCACCGTACAGCTCTGTGCTGTGCCAGCACACAGCTTGGGTCACCGCTAGTTCAGGCATATCTACACCATGCTCCATTGCATCATGTAAACATGCCCTTCGTGTCCTTTCTGTTACTCTCTGAATGGTGCAAATGTACAGTATAATCAGTTGCATAAAGGCGGAGGTATAAATAACAACAACTGATTAGGAGAACATTGCAATTAATCACGAGAATGCAGGCTCGATGAACTCTGTTGTCATTTTTAATGGACCATACATTATAATTAGAGACACCCAGGGGGAATTGTAAGTGCTTGCCAGTGCAGAGATGTCGAGTACAAGAGTACTGCATCAAGAGCTTGTTCTCACGCCRTTTGTTAGGCTGTTTGAGATTTCGTCATGAACTGTGAGCTGCATCTCAGTGATGGCTAGGAAACTGAGCATGGAAGAAAAGAAAGTGAAAAAAGAAAGGAAGAAAAATAGGTCCAGACTATTCCTTTATATTCCTGCGGGGCTGTGTGTGGTTCCATAGAGTCTGCAAGAACTGTGAAAGTAATGCAGAAGCTCTGTGGCATCCAAATTACAGACACATCTCAAGGGTGGGGTACCAGACCAAACACCAGCAATAGAAATGTATTTCCCTTTAATATTACTAAACTAATACTGACATACTTGGTGTTASAGTAGGGGATATCAGAGTGAACAATTCTGCACACTCAACTCTGAAGAAAAGCAGTGTCTGCACAACTCAGCTATGTGTGATGGAGTCTGATACACACAACCTAAGATATTAGTTATGGTCAACTTTGATGATTCTTCGTGTGATGACTTATGTGATCCATATACAAGGTTAATTGGTTTTCCCAGAGGTGGTTCCTGTTTTYGTTAACTTGATAACCCATCTATTCTGTGGACCATCCGTCAATGTATACTTTTTCAGACAGCCTATTCTTCTGTGGATCATTTTCCCAGATAATCTGCTTGTCTGTGGAACAGCCACCAAATTATGTTTTACTTCAGGTGTGGATTAACAATATTTTAAGACATAGTAACTTCCTGGTATTTTTCCAAACACGATTCAGGATAGATTTAATATATYCTTGGTGACACATACATCCTTCCTTTAGAGTTTCCAGATTTCTCAGTGTCCATAGAAATTAGACTTACATAGCAATAGGAAAACAATATGTAAGCTATTACGTTGCATTGCTATACTATATATGTGTGTACTTACTATATACACAATATAAAAATGTATTTGTACATGTATTATTTCACAAATGTATATATATACCTTTTTAAAGTCTTATTACTAAAATCTATCTAATTAGGGCAAAGTTATCAAWCTTTGCCTGCATTAGTTTGATTCTTTTCAAGCTGCTACACCTTGGATGGCATTTCTAGCAGACTTTCAATCATATTTAAAAGACATCCTGACATTTTGAAGAGTAGGGGAGTAAAGCTACCCCAGGAGTTCCCATAAGATAGCTGGTGGTTTGATTTGTTCAGTCAGACAATATCTATAAGCCTCATACATACACTAGTGTTCAGAGGAAACAGAAGATTGTTGAGAGCCTGAAGTAAGAGCCTGACAGCATGGTTAAGTGCTTTTTTCCCCCTGGAGATTACAWGTTGCATGAAATGTGACACAGACTAGTCTGAGCTAGGAGGGAAATGCAAGAAGGCTGGAGAATAGAAAAACAACACTTTCAAGAGCCTTTCTGAACATTTATCTTGTTTGGGATATATCTGAGATCATCCTGAGGGTCAAAGGCTCCTGTGCATCTAATTCAAGAAGTTAAACGTGGTTAAGTACTTTTTTCCCTCAGAGGTTCCCTTTCTTCAATTAYGTATCTGAGAAGAGCCATCAGGCATCGCCCAGAGAGATTTTTTGTAAGCAGATGTGAGGAATATGAATAGCACAGTAGTGAGCTTTTGTTTGTGATTGAAAGGCAAATAAAGATCATAGGTGCACACACCACTACTTGAGAAGCATGATACCAAAATCCACCTACTCCCTTCCTGAATTTTCAATTCTTTAGGCACATTCATCTTCAATTTGATGGACAGCCCAAACTGTTCAAATTTAAGCAGGAGGGTCACAAATCTCCTGCCTTTACCTGTTGGCAGCCAGAGGTACTGCAACCTGTAATTAGAGGGAAATCAAATATAAAAGAGGAAAAGGAAGAAGATGGGATGTGCTGTAAAGAGAAAGGTGGATAGAGGTTGGTCATGGGCAGTCATCATGCCTATCCACACAGAGTCAGGAGATACTGCCTGGCTGTATTGACCTGGAGGATGATTTTGGAGTGGGCTTCCAACCCAAGTACAGGTTGTGCTAATGAAACAGAGCCAGTAGCAGGGTGTTTGAATGGATAATGGAAAACAGGATTTTTTACAGAAAGAGATAGATGTTCCTTAAAATGGTGGTCACCGCTCCACATTTGGATAAACTTTGGACTTCTAAATGCCTACTTGTAGATCAAGGGGAAGACGGAGAAGATATTTTGTACCATTGAGGCAAAACAGTATTTTTTTACATTTCCAGTTAATGCATTTTTTACAAAGGCATTGAAGAGAATCTTCCCTGTGTGTATGTCTCTTTCCCTTTCACACACATGCTCTTCTTACATAACGTGAAATTTATAAACCTCCCAACGAGCGAAAGATCCCAACAATACCATGGRAATGGTACGAATCTGCTCCACCCCGCTGAAGTGAGGTTTGCTGTTGCTATTGTTTTCTGTCCCCAAAGTGCTCTTCATCCGTGGTGGCCCTGGAGRGGAAGCATGCAAAGATATACAGAGCCTTAGGACCAAGAGACAAATGACCATATGACTACATTTTGTAACTAGATATTAAAATTGCTGGTTCAGAAAATTACTAGCTTCCAAGCTCATGCACGGTTACAGAAGAGTGTGTGACAATGTTAGGAAACAATGCTCAAAGACTTCTCTRCTGAGAAAATGCTGTCTCCATGTCAGCACAGCACCACTGACTTCATTGGACTCACTGTTGATTTATACCCCTGTAACTCAGAGAAAAATTAGACATAGTGGAGCAAGGATATAGTAGTAAAAAATAAAAACAGCAAACAAAAACCAGATGACAAATCACAGAGGAGAACAAAATGTTCATCATTGATGTAAGATAAACAGCTGTTGTCCAGGTTATRCTTAAAGTACAGATGGCCTGAGCTTCATCTTCAGCTGGATTTGAAAAATTATAGAAAAAAATGCATCCACTGCAAAAATAGCAGTGTGAATTCCTTGTGCCCTTTTCCAACATTTTAAAAATTGCCTAACTGTGTCACGCCTTTGTTATACTGCTGCAAAAGAAAGCAATGGTTCTGATTTGGGATCAGAGCAGTCAGACGAGCATTTGATGCCCTTATTCTCAGTGACACCCAAGGATGTCACTAGACAGTGGTTAGGCCTGAAGCTGGGCCATCTGTGGTGCAAGTGYCAATGCAGAACACTTGTGCATTCAGTCTTTTGTCCCTCTGGAATAAATAACTTTGTTCCACAGCAAAACCAGTGCCCAAAGGAGAACCTGCACAAGACTTCCCTAATGAGGGTCTTCTGCTCTCTGTGGAGTGGGGCAGTGATTTACTTTAATTTCTCCGTGCTCACTTAGGTTACCAACGGTCGTCATCCTTTATTTTCTTGCTATTGCTGTTATTGACAGGAGGGAAGGTCATTTATTTATTTATTTATTTATTTATTGGTTTGCCCTTCAAAAACCCTTTTGCCCACAGTCTAGAAAATGGCTACTTGACTGCACCCAAGATTTGAAAAACATAACGTGCCCCTCTCAGTTTCAGTTCACATGTGCTGTCTCTCACCAAAGTGTCTCAGTGTCTGAGACAGGGGGAAGGAATCACTTCTTTGCCTTCATCGACTAGCAGAGGAGATTAGATAAATAGCTTAGAGCAGATCACTAACTTCTAGCTGGAGAGGTGACCACCTCACCTTCCTCATGTCATCCCAGTGCTTGGAGCAGAGTGGGAAAACGGCCAGAAAACAGCCCAGCTCTGCCTCATCTTCAGGCACAAGGAAGCTTCCTGTAATACACTTCCAACAGTCCTTTAAAAAATGGATTTCCAGTTATATCACAGAATCACAAGGTAATATACTGCCTCTGATATCAAGACAGAGGCTGAGTGTGTGCTTGGGTGATCCTGAGCTACCACAGCTGGCAGGAGATGCCCAGGATCCCCTTGGGGCTGAAGACTTTTTATAACCAAAGTACTTGCCAAGATAGTCTCTCCTCTGATACTTCCTACTGTCCTTGGAGGAGAGGAGGCAAGAGGGCAGGGTTCAACCAGTATTTGTTGGGACTCTAACTTTATTCAGGCACTCACACTGGTTTACTAGGCACTATACCTAATCTACAGAGGTAGACTTCCTCTCAAAGAACAATTTAGAGTACCTTAGTGACTCTCCTCCTCTTATTTGCCCTCCGGACATGCCTTACCTACTCTGTTTTCTTCATAGGAAGAAGAAAACAGAGTTTCTTCAGACTCAGACGCCTGATGGTAGCTATGTATATCTCTGAAGGTCACTTCAGGAACCCACTGATTAAAAATGATCAGTTTCATAAACACACTCCAGTCCCATCTGTATCTATAATATATCTGTGCCTTAAGTGATAGATGGAAATTCTGTAATTATTTATCTAATAAGTTGGAAAGCCATAAAGGCTAGAATACATCTTACTGCAGAGGAGAAAAAGAAGATTTTATTGAATAAAAGCAATTGCAAGATTTGACTGTGTGCAATATTAAAAACGTAAAGAAGCAATCTGTCTTCTCTTCATGAAGAACGATTTTGTGTGCTATGCAATCATTAATGATGCATACTGGAAGAGTTTGCTATATTTGTTTGAAGAGAAGCTAGTGCTGTCCATAATGGAACACCAGTTAGGGTTCCTGAAAGTCAAAATGCTGTGGAAATAGATAAATGAGTAACCTAGCTACAAAAAAATGTTATCACATTCATGCATTCCTGGTATAGAGCAACACAAACAGCACAATGCGAAAGTATTTTTTGAGAAAATCTTCTATACCCTCTCCCCTCATTTGCAGGTTTTTAGCATAGGTAGACATATGCCATTCACATATATCCTATACAAACCAGTAAGGAGGGTTCCATTTGTCGTTCACTTGAGGAAGCTGATGGAACAATGTTTTATTATACGTGTCTACATAAGCTTACATACGTACATACACACACAAACTCTGTATATAGACTTTGTAGAGGTTAAATTCAAACATATGAAAGACTGAGCAATAAACACCTAGTTAAAGCAAAATCTATAAACTGTTTAAAGGGCATTAATGCTGCAAACTCTTACAATAAAAATAGATGTCATTATGCAGCTCAGTGTATACTGCCTCTCATTAACTTCGGTGCTGGCTTGCGTGGAACTCGTGAAGCTAAAATACACTACTATTGTTGCCAAAAAAAGCACCCATGAGCTGGGAAAACTCAAAATCTGCTTGGGTAATTTGAATGTAACACCTCTCCTCTACTGTGTATGCCTTATGAGAGAGTCTTTACATGTTCAGACACTACTTTTCCATATGACACTGGCAACGTTTAGTATATATGTCATTAAAGACTGATTTGCACCTGCTTCTGACACTGCTTATCTTTGAGATCATTAAGTGGGCAAAGAGCATTCTTTCAATATTTTTTTTASAGTAGTTTTGCATAAAGTTTTCATAGCTTTTTAAAAAACACAAATAGAAGAGAAACCCAAGGCTCCATTAGGTACCATCCTGTTGACACGGGTTTGGGCAATCCACAGGGTTGGCACTTTTAGTTGTTTTGCCTGGGGCTGGTGGAGGTCCCCACAGCAGCCAGGGTGCTGCGTCCCCACCTGCAAGGACCTCCACCAGACCCAGTAAGGCGCACACCCTCTGTTGTTGCATTTCACAGCCCTGTGTTGACAGCTGGCGAAGACCGACGCTCAGAGTTTGGGGATATAATTCTTCATGTCCTTCCATATGTCAGCCCCAAACCTGAAACTATCAACATGTGTTTACCTCAAGCCTGCTCTCTACTGACTGACCTCTTCATCTCTGCCTCCTTTTCCGCTACAGCAGCCACAGTCCATTCATCAATGACATCGCTGAATTGGGCTCCATTTCTGTGAGCTCCCCATCCCTCTTCCCATCTCCCCACCCTGAGACACCCGTCTCCCGCTCTGGGCCATCAGCGTTCTCTGCCCTAGACCCTCCTCCCAGCTCTGGGGACTACTCCCAGGCTTCAGACCTCAGCTTCCTCATCAGTCTTAATATCCCTGACTAACTTTAACTGAGTTTATGTATGCACTTGGAGAGCTCTAAGGCTTGTGCTTTCTTAAGGGTAACAAAACAACGGTCTATCATTTTTTTTCAGAAAACAAACTCACAAATAATGTGACAAACTCATGAGAATTGGCAGCATTGAATCCTATACATTGCTGAGGCCTCTGAAAGTCACTAATACTCAGTAAAATACTTGAGTATTACACTAATACTCAATAAAATGGACCACACTGAAGAATTTTGTGAGCTGGCAAATACACTCCCCCTCCATCAGAGGAAATAATTCGCCTTGCAGACAGGACAGCAGGACCTTCCCCCACACCTCAGTTGCCCCTTGGCCCAAGTTTTGGAGACAGTCTAACCAGACAGCTGAGACAGAAAAGAAGAAAGGAAATGCTTTAAAAAGAGAAGAGCTGCAGTAACTCTAGAGGACTCAGTCTAACCTCAGGAAGGGCTCACATTTGATTTCTTGTTTCTAGTGGTGTTTGCAAAGCCTTAGAGGAGCCTGTTGTGCCTCCGGCAGTTGTTCTTCCCACTGATGCAGAGCCAGGGAGACGCTGGCTCTTGTTCCTTTGAAGCACATGAAGTCTTAAAGAAATGGAGCTATAACTCCTCCCTCTGTTGCTTGTTTCTCCATTACTTTCTGAGGAAGGAATTAGTTTCCAGTTTAATTTATGATAGGGCTGAATAAAGAAAAAATTAGGAAGAGAATAGGAAATAATGTCGTGTCATTTCAGAAGGAGCTGTGGACCAAACAGAACAAGCTTTTGAAATTCCCCTGTTTCTTTCTTTAAAAAATCTGTTCTGGTGCCCTGTTGAAGTACACCTGTTAAAGTACTGCTCTATCATTGTTGGTGGTTGAGAGGGACTCACAGGAGAGCAGGAATTTGAAGTAGGAGAAGGCAAAGAAGTGGATAGATGAGGATGACACCAGCAGAAGCTCAGAGAAGAGCTGAGCCATAGGAGCATGACTCTCAGTGGTAACCGATGAGCCAGGGAGAGAGAGTGGCCCAGGAAAGGATCTAGCTTCCTTTGCTTACATCACAAACTTGGAAACATGCAAGAAATTGTGTCTTTCAGACGTAAGGAGAGAAGGGTTTTGAATTTCAGGGTGGACAGAGTATGTGTTCAGGACTAATGTAGTTATAGTCAACCTCCATGAATGAGACAAGAGTCCTAAGGCTGTATAGAGAGAGTCAGCAAAGGAGATGGTATCTATCCCTTTGAGATGGTATCATCTATCCTTGGATTTTTAACCWCTTCTTTAACCTGTGACAGTTGTAGATCAGCTCTTTTTCCTGTGTATTGCCTGAAATMGTTCCAGGAAAAAGGTAATCTTCTCCTTAACCTGGAGAAATAGACCTTGACTGGCATATATCCATTTCCAGTGATTTTGCCTAGAGRCTGTTTCTTGGAATGGTGCAACATTGGCTTTTATGCCTACCTCAGCTCACCAGTGTGGCTATGTCCCACTTTCCAGTGCTATCACTTCTTTGAGAGCATCCAGCTACACTATACTTCCTATTACCAACAATATCAGAGCAAGAATGGCTTGGAGGTCACGTGAGCAAATCTACTGGGGGCTGCCACCTCCTGCTAGCACTGCCTGGCCCAAGGAGAGCCTATCCCATGGCGGTGGGGTGAAGGCAAAGCAGTTTGGAGAACCTGAGGAGGAAGACATAGAATAGCAACCTGGGCTTCTGAGTGTGTCACTGTGGCTGTGATGTGCAGTGGYTTGGGAATTGTTTTTGTCTTTTTCTCAAATATTTGCCATCTCCTCAAACATGACAGATCTTCCTTTTTCTTTTTTTTTTTTTTTTTTGGTCAATCTTCTCTTTTTTGCTTCTTTTCTGCTCTTTTCTCATGCTGTTGAGACCATGGTACTGATTTCGGCTTCGAGTCGCAACAAATGTAGTCTTCAACTTCTGTCATTTTGATGTATGACTTTACAGGGAGATTTAATTTAAGATTTTCTAAGGACTTTGAAGAAATTAATGTGCARATTCTATAGATTCAGCAGAAGCCTAATGCAATTCCATATTGCAGCCTCCCTGCTGGTCACTTGTGGGCATTGGAAGAGTTTGTTTCAAGATATACCTCTTCCTTGTTACACCATTCAGTGTGCTTGTACTTTAGCCCAAAATGCTTTCTGTCGATGTGAAATTCAGCTAATCCTTTACAGCTTGTGATGTACATCTTTGGCGAAACATTACTGTAGAGATTGGGTTTCCACTGAATGCCCAGAAACGGACAATCAAGCTAAAGTATCAGRTTCAGTCCTGAGCAGAAAACACCTGGTGATCCTGGGACCCAGACCAATATAATGTGGTCTCATCTGAAATCTTATTAATAAGCTTGATGTCCCTGTGAGCTGGAGGCTTGCATTTAACAGTGACTGGGAGAGGCAGCTAGAAGTGAAGCGAAGCAAAGCAMGGTCTGACCCTGAAGGGCACTATTAAGTATTTTGGTTTGCTTCCATRAACATCAGAATGACAGGATGAAATATTTTAATTAACCTAGCTTTTGGCTTTGCAAGCTTCATCCAAACTTTTTCTCTCTTTTAGAAGCAAGCTCGCTCTCCATCCACAATCTTCCACCAGATATTTCTCCCCTGGCCTTTCCCAGGCTAAAGTAACTTTAACAAAGGTAGAAAAATCTACCTTGGCAGACAACTTGCACTGCTAAAAATAATCTCCCCTATGCACTGAGCAGGTGGGCCAAAGGCTATTCAAAATGTGTACATATTGATCCTATCATTCACATGCCAGAAGTAATTGCTCCCTCTGAGCATGTTTATAGATCTATAGTAACTTCTGGTTTCCTCACAACATGTCAGGACTGAACAAAATCTTTCATAAATCTGGGTGGTTTCTGGAGCACATGGAGAGCCATAGAAGTTTCTGTGGCAGGTCTGGCAGAAGCTGACTGCCTGGGACAGAGTCTTCTGATGGCCAGTGCTACAAGGAAGCTTCACAAGCAGCTGGAAGTGCAGCAGGGACCTTGTGGATGTGCTTCTCTGAGGGTTTACAGGGCCACTGACATGCTAAGCAGCATGCACTACAGAGCTCCTTTCAAGCAAGTTTTMACCCCCTATGCTTTGCTTTTCAGGGAACTGTCATCCTAACCTCTGCTCCTTCAGTTGTGCTCAGGTTCAACCACGGTTTCCTGTGAGGTTTAGAAACAGTTGGAAATCTGGAAACAGATTTAAAAAAAAAAAATAAATCTGTGGAGAGTTTACCATTAATCAGACTTTATTCTCATCCTGGCTGACTTCTGAGAAAGGCAAAAAGTCTCCTGGTCGCTCTATTCCCCATATTGGACTGAAACACACTTTTCTGACATTTCTCACTGTGACTGGCAAGAGCAGTTCATGACATGTTCCAATTCACTAGTAATGTTATAGTATGCCAAGAGCCAGCCGCTCTCATAAGTGCAACATGAAGTAGTCTTTCTCAGTGCTTTTATCTCTACAACCTCCTCCATTCCTTCTCTGCCGTCTCCACAAGCTTGAGCCCCCCAGGCTTGTTACTAGCAGAAATGTGGAGCAATTAGCCTCAAAGCCCAGCTCACTCTGGCTATGTCTGCAGAGCTAGATAAAAGCTGGGCAAAGACTGACTCCTAGTGCCATAGACAAATGGGAGGTTTATAGTGCCCTTACAGAAAATTTATTTGAAGACAAAGAGATCTGAAGAGGTCAAAACAGGGTTAGGGAATGAGCTAATAGTTAAACAAAAAGCTTCAGAAAATATTAATTTAAATTGACTCCCTCATCCCTGTATGCATGTTTGTATGGTCATGTACCCGTGACCAAAATAATTGTGTGCTGTTTTGGCATTAAGATAACAAGTTTTCCTACCCTTACTCTCCTCCTTTGGCAAAACACCTAGTTCTGTTGGGTAATGCAAGACTCTGCTCCCCTTTCCCCTCAAATGCCTAAAGCCACAGTAACAAAGGCTCTTGTGAACCAACTAAAACCGCGTCAGTTGGCATGTTTGTTCTAATTCACTGAATCAGCCTTTCTCAATAGGGAACACGGGGCATAGTACCTGACATGTTGATGTGACAGGTGGCAATTATTAGACAACACTAGGACAACTGCCAAAAATGCTGCGTGCAACTGTGTGACCACTGAGGATACACATTGTTTAATCATTAATCACAAAGCAGGAGCGCCTTGAACATTTAATATCTTCATAGGTGTCTCCTTCCTGCCAGAAATGCTTATATGCCATGATCTAACTTCAAGTCTCAACTGAGCTTCTGGGAGAGGTTTTGCTGCAGCTTATAAGGTAGAACTAAGAATAAAGAATTTACTCACTAGCTACTGGAAATTGTTTTTGAAACATGAAACATTAATTGTTGAATTCACAGCTGCCATGGCTGCCTGGGAGCACTGACAAGTGGGGATCCACAAGAGGTAAGGAGATGACAGGCAACATTTTGGTTCAGTTGCAGCTGGTGCACTTTCTGCCATTGATTTTAACMCGCTGTCTGTAGGAAAGCCAGAGACAGGAAGGCACAAAATAAAAATCAAGAGGCAGAAAGAGAGCCAGGTTTAGGGGCAGGTAACCCAAGCAATTACCTATGACCAGGTCTATTGGGGGACTAGTTAACCTCAAGCAATTCTAGTCATCGAGTGTGGGAGCAAGAGGGAGGGGTGTGCCTGAGGCCCCGTAAGTGTAGCATAAATGTAAGTGAATGGGTCAAAGTATTAACTGAGAAATCAGGTGGGAGACATTTAGAAGGGTTTCCACCATTGCTGTTTCCAGAGCCAAAGAGATCCTGGCACTTGTCCAAAAAAAAAGACCTCCTAATCTCAAGCCCAGCAAACTTCCCCCTACTAAGAAGAGCAGTGATAAAGAATTCCCCCTCAAGAAGTGCAGCCTTGGTGTGATGAATTAGTATCAAAATACTTGTTAAGCACGTTGCTGTAAGGGATAGGGTTTTGCTAAGATGTTGTATGAAGAATTATATCAGATGAATTATTGCCAAACATTGAGGAAAACTGGAAGGACCAAATGATCTCATGCTTCTATATTTTACTTTAAATTACCTTTCTCTGTTTTCCTGTTTAGACAATTTTGGCATCCTAGTGGTGTGATAAGGATGAAGATGGCTCTACTGACAGAAGGCTTACAGAGTGTTGTGGTTTAACCCTAGCCAGCAACTAGACACCAAACAGCAGCTCGCTCACTCCCCCTGCTCCAGTGGGATGCRGGAGAGAATCAGAAAAGTAAAAGTGAGAAAACTCGTGGGTTGAGATAAGAACAGATTAACAATTGAAATAAAATAAAGTAAAATAGTAGTAGTAGTAGTAGTAGTAGTAGTAATAATAATAATAATAATAATAATAATAATAATAATAAAAGACTATACAAAGCAAGTGATGCACGATGCAGTTGCTCACCACCTGCCGACTGATGCCCAGCCGGTCCCCAAGCAGCGATCGCTGCCCCCCAACCAACTCCCCCCAGCTTATATACTGAGCATGACGTCATACGGTATGGAATACCCCTTTGGCAGGTTTGGGTCAGCTGTCCTGGCTATGCCCCTTCCCAGCTTCTTGTGCACCTGGTAGAGCATGGGAAGCTGAAAGTCCTTGGCTTAGTGTAAACACTACTTAACAACAACTAAAATGTTAGTGTGCTATCAACATTATTCTCATACTAAATCCAAAACACAGTGCTACACCAGCTACTAAGAAGAAAATTAACTCTGTCCCAGCTGAAACCAGGACACAGGGACAGACAGGTGGAGGAAAGGACCAAAAATGCAGAAAGAGGCTGAAGCGTATAGTCGTTCAGATATACCTGTCATTACTGAAGGTGCTCAGATATCCCCCAATTTCAATCACAGTGTCGCTACAAGCCAGAACAGCTCCTAACATGGCAAGGATGTTCATGTGAAGTATATGGTCAGGAGACAAACTGGTGACTGAGTATGTGTGCCAAGTACATAACTGTGCTTTGAAGCCACTTAGTAAGCATGTAAGGCAGTGGGGCAGAATATGTATTTCATGCAAAGAACTCAGGGCTGGTAGACTTGGGACCCTAACAGCTGCCCACTTAGGTTATAATGGTWATTGCTTGGCCAGCCATCTGCCAAATGTTGTGCTGCCTTGCTGCTCACAACATTGCCCAGACAAAGCAAATGTGAGTGGCAGTTCTGGTGTTGTGTTTGTGCTGGGGAAACTTCGGCAGACACTGAGGAAGAGGACAAAGTTTTGACCTAGAAAACCACTGAATTGGTGTGCGGAATGGATGCCCACGTACAGCAGCATGTGCTGTCCTGAGGAGGAAACAGCATGGGGACTGGAACTAGTTTGCTCACAAACATCAACAAAGACACAGCATAAATATAGAAGGATTAGGAGCCATCATGGCTCAGACCAAAGTCCAACAAGATCAGGATGTTTAGTCCTCGGGTAGTCAAGAGCAGAAGAACAGGGTATACAGATGGATGTCACCCAAGAAGAGTTTCCCAGCTCCAACAACCTGAGATGCAGAGGCATCCTGAGCAAGACATGGTGCCTGTATGTGTAACAGACTTTAAGGACTTTTCTCTTATTAATTTTTCCAGCTGCTTCTGGGATCAAAGTAATCTTCAAGAACTTATCATAGAATCATAGAACAGTTTGGGTTGGACCCTTTAAAGGTCATCTAGTCCAAACCCCCTGCCATGGGCAGGGACATCTTCCACCAGACCAGGTTGCTCAGAGCCCCGTCCAACCTGACCTTGAATGTTTCCAGGGATGGGGCATCTACCACCTCTCTGGGCAACCTGTTCCAGTGTTTCATCACCCTCACTGTAAAAAATTTMTTCCTTATACCCAGTCTGAATCTGCCCTCTTTTAGATTAAAACCRTTCCCCCTTGTCCTGTCGCAACAGGCCCTGCTAAAAAATTTGTCCCCATCTTTATTGTAAGCCCCCTTTAAGTACTGAAAGGCCACAATAAGGTCTCCCCGAAGCCTTCTCTTCTCCAGGCTGAATAACCCCAACTCTCTCAGCCTTTCTTCACAGGAGAGGTGTTCCATCCCCCTGATCATTTTTGTGGCCTTCCTCTGGATCCGCTCCAACAGGTCCATGTCTGTCTTGTGCTGAGGGCTCCAGAGCTGGATGCAGTACTGCAGGTGGGGTCTCACCAGAGCAGAGCAGAGGGGCAGAATCACCTCCCTTGACCTGCTGGCCACATTTCTTTTGATGCAGCCCMGGATATGGTTGGCTTTCTGGGCTGCGAGCGCACATTGTCAGCTCATGTCCAGCTTTTCATCCACCAGTACCCCCAAGTCCTTCTCAGCAAGGCTGCTCTCAGTCYCTTCATCCCCCAGCCTGTACTGATACTGGGGGTTGCCCTGACCTAGGTGCAGGACCTTGCACTTGGATTTAGGGATGTGTTCAGTCTTCCCAGTATTTATTGCTTRAGCTGCTTGCAGGACAAGAGGCAGAACTAACTGAAATACCATGGTGTACCATACAGTGTTTGTGACTATTTCAGGCTGTGTTAAAACTACTACCACATTTGAAGAGGTTGAACTTTGAGGATCAGAACATCCTGAAGCACTGCACATTTGGATTTATTTATAACTCGTGCAAATTGGTATTATGAAAAATGTGTGACTGCAGGAAAGAGCTGAGGTCGGCAGAGGTATTTTCTATACCTGTCTCCCAAATAAAGTCTTGTATATCTCTTTGTACATGATTAGTTGTTGTTGCCTGAGGTCTTATAGAAGACCTATGGCTGAAGAACAGTGAGGTTATTATATATCCATTTAATTCTACCTCAAAACCCTACACTTCCATAGAAAGTACCACACAACTTATCTGAAGCTCCACAAGTCTAGATTTGTTGTGGCTTTGCTTACTCTCTGGTGAGTATAAATTTGAAACTTTAACAGAAATAAGTGTGTTTGAGCAGTTTGGGAGAACAGAGAAACAGGAGTGAACAAAGCATGGTATTTATGGCTTTACAGAGCACAGAAACAGTCACTTTATTTTATAGCGCAAATAGGAGCTTGTGGTGTCTCAGTTGTGCTGAGGACCAGAAGGGTAATTTGTGAATCAAATGTGCCTTTGTTACACTGACGAGTGCTATCTTCCCAGGCCAGCACCATGCACTGCATTGTCACATTATTTGCCTAGAGTAACTGCAAGTCCTTTTCACGAGTCTCCTGGCTGCCAGATAATGTGTAATATTTATGGTCACGAAGTAAGCCTGGTGGTTTTCTGATGTCTGGTCCCCTATGCTCTCACTGGTCAGACCAACTCTGTTTGTGCATCTCAGGGATCTATTTGCGCTACTGCTGCTAGATAGTTGATACAGTTGATTCCAGACATTTTCCCCTTCCCCCTGCCCTTTTTCAGTCTCTTATTGGGAACTAGAAACTTGTTTTTCCTGACTTTGCAATGATCTGCTCCAAGGTTTCCCCAGACAGAAAGCAATATCTTAAACTTGACAGCTGGGCACAGAGGTGCTGTGGAAGCAGGCGCTGTGGAAATACACCCAAGCCAACACTGAGCAGCTGCTTTGCTGATAAATTGTCGTGCTTCCACTCAACACCAGAACAAGACCCTTCCTACACACAGTGTGAAGACCCCRCCCATACATCCAGATTTGTGTGGCTAATAAGCTAAACTCCCCTCTCTTTCTGCAGTGATGAGACAGATAGTTTCTCTTTGTTAAGGGAAGTCCAAACAATAGCATTGATGCTTCTCTTGTGTGGGCGCAGGCTGCAGTTCCAATGAAGATGCAGCATTACAGACGTATGATGGTAAGTGGTAAATTTCTTTATAATCATGCTTGATTAATTTTGCTGTTCGTACTGAATAGTACAACTAAATCCAATATCTGATGCTGTTGATATAATTTGTTTTGCCCATGGATGAAGTAGTTTTGTGATCTACATCCAGGAAAACTTTCAAAATGTGTTTACTAACCAACTTTGCTGGATCATGGCTTGAAGATACACATGCTTTACAATAAAGTAAGGGTAATTTAAAGAGAATGCAAAAGCAGATGCAATCACCCTCTTCTTTTGTGAAATTGAAAATGGATGGTTTGCCTACTCTTAAAATATTTTAGGTAGAATTCAACTATACCACATGATAATAAACTCCGTATTTAGTGTTGGTTGGCTTAAGAAAACGGCATTTGTTAAAATGGCATGATTTTATTAGGAAAAATATTTTTGGATGAGTTGCTAATTTGTATAGATGTTGTGTAACAATGCATATGTCCTGAAGGTCAGACTGCATTACGTATGTTCCAAATAGGCTGAATCCACCCTGGCAATATCACGATCAGGAGAGTTCACTGAATTATGCTTGTAGATACTGCTAGATTCTAAATTTAAACTGGGAAAAGTTACTACAGAAATATAAACCAAACTTTTTTGAATGAAAGCAACTTGTGAAACAAGTTTTTTACCTCTAAGAGAGCAGGCTAAAAGTCACTGTGATAAATAGAATATGTAGTCCTTACAAAATCCAAATGGTCCTTATTATCTCTACATCATTAACATCTACATAATTTTCATTCACATAGGCTATTTCTTAAGCACAGTGGGTTCTCATTTTCTGATCAGCGAAGCTGGCTGCATTCAGTGAAATACTATCATGCTCACACTTGGGATAAAGTCTGCTCAGGTAATGAATGAAATGCATTAGGCTGCTACTGTACTGGTTCCCCAGGGAATGCTCATGGCAAAGCCAGAATCTAATTCACCTCTCCAAACTTCTTGCAGCGGCTTGTAGCTTTTACTAGTTAGAAGAAAAGCCAAAATTAACTTGCTGGTTTTAACTATTATTTTTGAGTCTTTTGGAAGTCAGAAGCTGTCCCCGCAAATTATTCATGTAAGAGATGATTCAAACAGGGACAAGACCACTGTTATCCCAGCTTTTGACACCGTCACTCCAGCATCACTGTGCCCCTTGACACAATCCTACAGGATGATTCAGCCATCTGCATGTAGACACCAATCCATTTAGGGTGATGGTTGCAACTAGGCAGGGGTGGGGTGGGAGAAGGGATGTAGTGTCACATATATTTTAATTTCTGTTCTTGCTAAAACTGTTGGCAGGATCTTTATTTGCCCCCAAAGTCAGAGTTTATTTATAGAATTACAGTATTGCAGGGACCAGTGTAGCAATGTCCTACATAACCAGGGGAACTCTGTAAGCTTGASTGGATAGCATGTGATTGACATGACCTCGGAAAGTCTGCTTAACCCACGTGGGCAACAAATTCCTGAAACTGAAGGCAGCCTAAGCGATCAACCAATCTGCTGGCTTGGTGAATCTTGCAAGTTAAACTTGTCCACACACTCTTCTCTCAGACTTCTTATAGAGATTCCAGTTAAGCTATCAGGAGGTGGAAAAGACCTGAGCCAGCATTTTATTTCATTCAATTCTCACTCCTTTTGGATAGCTGCAAATAGTCTCTAATCCCTCTTATGTGTTGGGCTCACCAATAAGGCCAGAACCAGGCTCAATCTAGCTATTAGTATCTGCAAAGGCAGGRCTGAAGTCATCTTGCTGATGTCTACACATCCCTGTCCCATTCAGCAGAACTTCTGGCTCACAGAAAATGGTGCAGCAGTTTCTGGGAGCTCCAGTTCCATTGGAAGGGCTCTGGACAGTGTTGGAGGAGATGAATGGTGGTCACAGCATCAAATAGGGATGCAACTGTGGTGACAAAACCATTTTTGGGTGTCCTTGGCATAGTGCAAATTGCAGGCATTTTTTAACACAAGCAGCTCCCTATGTTATTGTATCCTAAATGTCACTGTATTGAAAATGCAGTATTTCACAGCCTTACAAATATTGTTTCAGAAGGACATAGGCAGCTTGTGAATCACCAAACTTTATTTGCAAGCTGATCATGGTTTTCATGTAAATGGCATTCTCTTAGCATTTGTCAGTTTGGTTAAAGCTGAGAGAAAATTGTCTTGCCAAGGTTTCTCAGTGTGCTGTCTCCCCACTTACCTCACTTGTCTGCCTTCTGCTCCCCTTTATCACAGTGCCTGATTCACTGTGCAGACTGGATAGCAAATGACAGAGCTTCAGCCATAAGCTGGCTTGGCTGAAGTGACATTTCTTGTAAATGACTGTAATGCAAGTGGCATTTACACGACAGCATTTTGAAAAGGCAACAAATGATATATCAAACAACCTTTTTTTCCTGYATTAAAGAAGGATGGACAGTTGCCATTCAGTATTTGACTACCAAAATACTTCCGTTTAGAGTCAAAACATCTGCTGCCTTTATATTGCTTGATTTTGCAATCTACTTATCCCTATCTGATTAAGCGTTTGTCGGAAGCTGGTGTTGAAGGTGATATGTTTTTATCACATCATCGCCCCCTCTGAGATTCAGAGACATGATTTTCCTATTTTCTAGTAGGAAGAGGGAATGAAGTATGTTGGYCTGAGCTGGATTCAAGACTGAACCCAACCGAGATGTATAGGGTCACTTGCACTCATAGACCACAGTCAAGAACAGACTGAGATGGCTCCTCTGGCTCAGACCACAGACCAAGCAAACATGCTCTGCCTGTGCTTGTCCATTCAGAGGGATGGCTACATTACTGGGCCAGGAGAAATCCTGAATTCGTGCATGAAGGTGTGCATTTCAGCAGTGCCCTGGATTCACTGCAGGTGTGACTTGGCCTACATCAACCCTTGTGCCCAACTTTTTGTCAACTGTCCATCAAAAGGAAATCCAAAGGCTGAAAAAAAAAAAGATGCCATGCTCCAAACATATGTTGATCTAAAGGCTTGGGAGCCAGGACCAGTCTGCCTCAGRCCATATGCATATGGGGAAAAAATGGTATTCTAGTATCTAATTATGCTCTGGATCCACCTCTGTAGGCTTAATTCTTTCTCCAGTGATTTAGCCAAGTTTCATAGCAAACATGTCACTGTTAGAGTTGGAGTAATTAGAGGGTTTGGAGCTGATRCTGTGAATAGAATTTTACTCCAGTTGTTTTTCCCCATTACACTGGCAGGAGTAACCCCTGCAGAAGGTTTTATCAATCATTTCCTATGACAGTCTCTAATTCTCAGCTTCCTTAACCACTGCTGTATATCATCTCTTGTCATGTAACTAATTAGGACGTGACATGAGAAAGACAGAGGCCTATAACTTGAATATGTGCTTAGCGGAACAGAGGAGTTGCTCAATTAGAGCCTTAGCTTCTTGATTACTTTATATAATCTAGAGGGAGTATTGCCCCAACTATATTTCTGTGCAGGGATGTGTGGTAAGACCTCTCCCTGTGAAAACAAAGACTCACAAGTTCAGCCTCACCTGAGCTCTTCCTAAATCTTGTTACTGCATCAATTCAGCTCCTCAGACTGATATCTGGTGAAGGGATTTATTTTCAGTTATATCAAATCTTCACTCTTTTCAACTAGAAGAGATCAAAATGTTATACGTCTGACTGCTAACATGCTAGTTACAACTCTTAATCCAGTTCTTTAAACAGATCTGACTGATTGGGTTATTCCATTTTATTAAGCTTACTTAAGAGACGGGCATATGATCAAACAGACTTCATTAGTTCCTGGCAGACTAAACCTACTGCAACTGTGAGAAAAAAAGCCTTAGCATTTCATTGTCACAGCAAAGAAGCTGTGAGCACCTGTAAYGTTGCCTAAAGGAACTGATGTTGGGAATGCTTCTTTGGAAAAAAATCCAGTGGGAGAGGGAATCAATGAAGAACTATTAGGAGCCTGAATAATATTAAAACATAAAAGAAGACAAGGTCATATCTCTAAATATTAGCTTTCTTTGCAATAAATATAATTCTCTGAGGGCACCAATCCATGTATGCACTGGGGAAGTGGAGAGGAAGACTTCATAGACATGGCAACTGACCAAGATGAGTGGTGATTAGGGTCTTGTTGTCCCCCCAAAAAACCTTCCTAGTCCTGCCAGGTGATTTGACAACTGTGTTGGCTGTATAATCTTGTATACTAAATATATACATGTTGATTTTCTAGCCCTCATTGTCATAATATTGATGCCCCTCACAGCAGTATCCTCTCATCTCTACCCTTACAGTGTCTGATGGTGAAATGAGTCGGGTTTTCTACATAAGGACATTTTGCAGCTTTGACTATTTAACTGTAATAAAAGCTTCAGTTTCCGTTTTCCCAAGTATTTATACCAGCATTGCTTATATCATTCCAGGAAGTATATATATAGTTGTATTCTCATTCGGGCTTATGTCAGCATATCTATATGTTGCTTTAAAAAAGTCACACAGCCATCTGGAAGTAATCCACAGTGGTTAGGAAGTCCAGTCGTGGAAGAGGACTAAGTCTACCAAGATTGGGAAATACAAGCACAGAACAAAAAACTTAATCCTTTCCCCAGACAGTTTGCACACTACGTGCAGAAAACCAGCTAACACATGAGGTAAATTAAAGAGCTGTGCTGCAGAGGCACTGGAGGTATTGGCTCCAGCGCATCAGCAGGCTAGAAGTTGTCAAACAAGGTCTTTGCTATCTTCACAAAGAAAGAGACTGTGAAGGAGGGGCTGAAGGACAATCTTGATGTAACTTTGCAAAGGTTTACAGAGGACTCTGTCGAAAATGAGGGTGATGCCATAGTCTGAAAAGAGTTGCAAGAAGTCATTTTGATAGTGAACAGAGCTGAAATAGAAAGGCAAAGATATTAAGATCCTYGAAAGAGATTACAAGTGGCCTGTGTCTGATAAAATACAAAAGAAAAAAAGCAAGTGAAAAGCTTCCAAGACAGGAGTAATATGATCAAAATTAATGACTCATAGAACAGCACTTTGCAGCAGCAGTCTGAATGGATATGCAAAGAGAGGGATTTGTCAAAGCAGATAAAAACAATTTTGTACTAATAAAGATGTAACATAGTGAAAGCCTGGATGAGAGTCATAGTGTGCAAAGGAACTTTTGCAGAAGGAATCAACAATATCTAACCATGACCAGAATGTGAAAAGCTGGAACATGGAAATACTACGACTGAATGACGAGCTAGCAGTGTAATAGGGGTGRCCACAATGAGGCAGAGAAACATTGTCATGGAGGAAAAAGGTGAGGATCCACAGCTTGGTTTTAACTGTAATAAGCTTGACCTGATGACTGGAGCTGCCAGCTACAAGCCCAAGTCTTCAAACAACGTGCTAGCTACATGCGGTCACTTGGCACCTTCCACAGAGGAGGAAGGCGGCTGTTCACTAGCAGATAAGCTGTAAAGGCATTTATTCCAGGTGTTATGGAGCAGACAACAGCAGAAGAAAGATCAGGTTTTGTTAAAATATACACATATTCTTTTTACTGTGTTTGTGCCTGGGATATTAGCAGAATGTGGACATAGTCTATTAGACCTTATTCATGAAGAAGCAGGCTGTACATCTAATTATCTTAATGTGTGGCAAAAGGTATATTTGTACTTCCCTGTGAAGAAATACTGCAAACAGGCCAACTACAGAAATGAAAGGAAAATTAAAAGCAAGGTAATTGCCTCGGATGGAGTTCATACTAGTACTATTGCAATAGTATGGAGGGAGGGAGGTAGAAGAAGGGTAATTAGTAGAGCAAGAAGTAATTCAGCATAGGGTAGAGTCACTGCAGAGTACCGGTCTCAGCTGAGGCACCCACATTGCTCACCCAAGGAAATTCTGCTGTGGGCAGCAAACTGTCAGGCTGGTGCTGGACTGGGGAATGTGTCAGTAAGTAGGAATGGAGAGAGAGTAAAGTGAATGCAACAGACATCAAGAGGAAGAGAATGAGGAGAGCCTTGGGCATACAAAAATCTGAATAGCAGACAGCCATAACATCCAGAGCATGATCTAAGGGCCAGCCTGAAATATATGGCTGGGAAATCCATCAACTCATGGACAGGAGCAAAGAGCTATGACAAAGCCTCTTTCTCTGACACTGTTATTGGTGGTTACTGGTACAATTACCACTAACAGCAAACTGATCATTTAAAAAAATCCCTCTTCTGGGACAACAGGGGTCACTAAGAATCTGAGGCCTTTTGACTAAGTCTCCTCCTCAATAGTTAAGATTGAGGCGCAAGGGGTAGAAGGGCTGTTTACTGTCTTTTCTSCCATCTCCCCCTCACAGAGTTGGAAATCTTGACACACATCATGCTCACTAGATATGTTAGTGGAAGGAAGGTCTGCAAATGTATGTAATCTTTTTTCTTAGGGTTGAGCCTAAATGTCCTGATCCTCCTTAGTACCTAGACAACAACTCAATTTATTGAGACATGAGAGACCCACATGTTACACAACCTTGTGCACAGGGTTGGACTTTAACTCAGATCACACTTCTACAGGCACCGTTGACTCAAATCCACACTGAGCTGTGGCTTACAGAGACCATATAAATATGGCTACAGCACCCTGCTTGCTCCTGGAAGGAGACTGTAGTAGCGTAATGATCTCCTGTTAAATGGCAGTGATGTATCTAAAGAGATCATGGGGTCAGCAGGACAGTCTCTGCCACCAAAAAGGCCTTAGGACATGTAGCTCTTCAGCCTTGAAACTTTCCTAACTCATCTGAGCAGTTAAGCAGCAGGTGGAGAGACAAAATTCACATTTACAGATTACATACATAGATGGGAACAAGAAATGCTATGCTCAGATTAATCCAAATGTATGAGATTATCTGTTCTGCTATCACTGCAGAGAAGCGAAAATATTTTCATTGCATTTTACCTTTCTTTTGATAGAACAGCATTTTCAATAGATTGCACTGAACCTCTAAAATCTTTTCTGAGGGATGATTCTGAATTCAGTGGCTGGGCTTTTTCTCCCTGTCTACTTATAAGGTTCCATAAAGAAGCAAGCAAAAGGAAAAAAAAMCAGCTCAGAGTATTTGCTAAACACTGATGAGAATCAAAGCACTCAAATTTTAATTTAATCAGACTGTAGACTGTAGTTTAGGGAAATAACTTATCTCAGTTTTATTTTCTTGATAGATTTGGCAAGTAAAACYTGTAATTTAGCGAATGTTAAACAAATTTATTTAAAATATCAATCATACTAAGCCTGAACTTACACACACAAACCCATCATTAACACAATTACAGTTGTGAAAACCGTAAACATTACCATTTAACATTAACATCCTAACAATAGAGATGGAAATGTAAAAATTAGCTTCCAAGTTGTCACTCAGAGCTACATTTGATTCAAAGTCTTTTATGGATACCTTAAATCATATTTCAATATTGATTATAAAATAGATATGCCCTTATTGAGACAACCTTCTAAGCATTCCTTCCTAATGTGTATATAAACTGCTTCAGGTCTAAGCCATCTTTTGATACSCATAAGAGCAGTTCTAGGGTACTCTTGCAGGTGTAATTTAAACAAATCGTAGGTCTGTTTAATACCATGCCATCTCCAAGCTGCAGAAAGTCATTATAAAATAACCGCTTCTTCCTAGTTTCCCCTACACTCTGTTCTCTGCAGTAGAGTATCTGTCTTTCACTGGGGGATACAGATGCTCAACTTTTGTCCACCCTTGCAGTGTTTGCTCCCTCTGCATGCTTTCCAAAGGGAGCAGGTGTTGCAGAGAGGATCTAGCCCATTCTGCACAGCTGTGGAGAATTCCCAGAGCAGCAGAACCTTCTGCAAAGGGAAGCCAGATTTGGAGATCCTGAARTACAGGTACATCCTCTTCACCATCACCCTGCCTCTTCAGTCCCACAGGGATTGCCTTCCAGTGGGTGCACAGCTGAGCTAAAGGCTCAGTGAAACTTGATATGTGAATCTGCAAATGCTTGTTCTGAAAACCCCTGCTCGGCTAGGTACTAGGATATGCATTTACTGTTAAATCAATGTTTCATGGTAGCAGTCTCCCTGCTGAGTCTCTCTAATTTGGCATGGGATTCTTACTGAATGAGACTTTGTCACTTAAGTGATGGTGTCTGTTCTTACGTCATTTCAAAGCAATAATAACCTGTGGAATTGTGCCATAATCCCATGACGTTTTTCTTCTAGTATGCTTCAGTGATTTAGACATTTCACTGAAAAAGTTACGGCTTCCTTTTTATTTAAAATAAATCTTGTTTGTTTTCGTAAACAAAGCAGACTCTGGGAGTGTGAATACCTCATACAGACAAAACCAATATAGATTGTAACTGAGAAAAGTAAAAAATGCTTACACATACTTGGCTTTCCACACAGTTTCTCTGTATTCCTACCCTTCCCTGGTCTACTGCTTGTGGGGTAGAGTCAGCTCCCCACTGCTTCTGCAGTTTTTCTACTGAAAAACTAAAGTGGCAAATAAGCCTTCTGTACCTTGTGGGAATAGGATGCTAAGAAATGCTACTTTTGAGAATGACTCAAGGTATGAGTATCTGCTCTCTGGCCTGTTTAAAGGCTGGAACACCAGAGCTAAATCCCCAGAGCTAAAGAAGCGTAAGAGCTACTTTTCTTCAGGACTCACAAAATAAGAGGCTGAAAATAAATACTCCCTTGTGGATTTGGTGTGTATGCTATCTGGGACTAAGACACAAACCTCACTGAAACCTGGGCAGTGATTACCTCTCCTTTCACAATGCTGTAAATTTGGAGTGTTAGAGGGAAACTTTTGTGTGAGACATCTGAAGGTTTGAGGAAGAAAAAAGAAGTGTGAAAATGAGTGACAATTCACAGAAACTCTGCTTTCAAAACAGAAATATCTCCAACAAAACAAAGGCTGTGAGCCTGTGGTATTGTTCACGATTCTGATAACCAGGAYGAGGGATCGAAACCTGGCACTTCTTTTCCCTTGGCAACCTGATTTCTCCAGCATTGCCTCTTTGACGTTCRTTGACACCATTAGAGGCCACAAAGTCAGCGAGGGCAGATGGCATCTCATCTACCCTAGAGGTGTCAAAGTTAGATGGCTAAGCTTGGGAGAGTCACAGCAGGCTTCTTTTACAGTTATTAGAGAAAAAATGGCACCTCCAGAGATGGTTCGCTTGATCTGTCTTGGACAACTATTTTAAGATAAGATGAGTCATTTCTGGAGGCACTTTTTTCTTTGAACCACCTTTAAAGGTATTACGGGTGTCCAGCTTAGATCTTTAGCTGCCAAAGTTGGGGTAGACTAACTTTTTCAGTAACTCAGATAATTTACATCATTGAGGATTCGGCCCACTTAAACCAAATATCCTAGTATGAAATAGGRATATTAAATCAGGATAAGGAAGGTTTGTTGTAACCAGGAGCAATTCCCTCTTACGCCAAGATGCTGGGAACACCAGCAAATGGGAACCCTTACTCTACAGCGTGGAAGGGAATGAAAGGGCCCTTGAAGCTACARTCCTTCCAGTAATACTGAATATGTTTTACTAATTTCTCCCTCTTCCCCAGAGTAATTTGAATCCCAAATGAAATTATAATGCTATGTTTCTAACACCATAAGGCACTTACTGTATCTTAGGTCTTACATTACATTACTTTGACTTTTTGTCTTAYGCTATTTCAAACCAGAGCAAACCCATTCTCTTCACTTCAGCATTACTAGGAGGTTTCTTCCCAAACTCACCAAGTATAAGCGTTGACTTCAGGGAAAGCTGAATGAATCTCCAAACTCCACTGCCTGCACTGAATTGGGCTTGGTGCTGTCACCTAACCATAAGGAATCCAGTGACATTTGGGAAAGAAATCCTTATGGGCTGTCAGATATGACACAATGCCTTCCTAGGTTATCTGTCCTAGAAGAGATTCATGGCACTCTGCAGTGGCAGTCAGATAACTTTGGACATTTCAATAGCCCTTGGACACCTATTTTTAGGGAACCATACTCCACCCCCGTACTCTGTCACCACTGTCTATTCTGTTTCCACATGCTAAGCAGCTTTCAGATGCTGTTCCCTTGTTTTTGAGAAAAACATGTGAAGTAACCAGGAGAAACCCAGCAGAGAACAGCATGTGGAAAGAAGTCAAAGCACAACACTGGGGAGCAAGATCTTACTTCAGGGCATCCTGAGGTTCTCATTGTTTTTAAACAGGTGCTGCATTTCAGGGCATGAGCACAGCAACATACRCTCTTCTACCTGTCCTAGTGCACGACAGACCGCATTGATGGTCATAAGGCACAGCTTATATTTGTTCTGGTGCTGATATTGATCCTGAATGTATAGCTCACTGTTTATCAGTTAAATACATGCCATAAATTAAACTGCTTCAATCCCAATTCAATTTACACCGAGATGAGCTTTTTTTTCCCATCACCAGGAGGCTCTGTCATGTTCTCTTCACCTTTATATTCACTGTCTCAAGGATAGCTTATGAAACAAATATGTATTTTTCTGAGAGGGAGGCTCAGTACTGCATTCAGCCTTTCTTGGTACTTCTTTTACTTCACACATCTTTAATATGTGAAATGCCTTATGTTTTGTCTTTACGTGCTCTATTATGCCTTCSTATTGACACATTTTTTGTTCCTTCTCTGCCTTCATGAAGCTTCTTGGAGCAGGAGATCGGCCTTGAGGAAGAGTCCCCACTTCTTTTCAGACTCTTTTCCTGCTAGTCCCCTTTCTCACATGTATTCATTGGGCACAGCAGCTTCTGTGAACAGAGCAAGGCAACGCTGAACACGGGCTCCCTCAGTTAGTTGGTGGGGTGTATTCTCCACTGAGGCTGAAAGTCTAAAGGAGGTAGGAAATCCCTTCAGATTTTGTGGCAAAGAGGGAGACTGCCAAATCCTGTTTCCGTGATGTTGTCATTCTTAAGCTCAGGGGCACAAGACTGGTGAAGATGACAAGAGGATGGAGCCAACAGACTCCTATTTCTTGATGGTTATGTCCATAATTTAAGCTGAATGGCCAAGATTTTCTGAAGGCAGATTTTGAACCTAGAGATGCCCTTAGAACATCTTTTGATTTTTTTGATGGTGGAGGCACAAGCTGTAAGTTTAGCTGTCTGAAAATAAACCCTTTAGGATGTTTCTATTCAGATACAATCATACTAATCAGGCACATGGCACAAAGGATCATTTAAAAAATATTTGAAAATACATATGGCAGCTTGAGGGTAAGACAAGGGTTCTTATACCCCTAGGTGGTATTTTCTTTGTCTTTTAAATACTTGTCATCTATGAATGCAGTAGGAAAGGACTTTGTTGGCAAGTAGCAACTTCAACTGGTTTCTTAACAGGATTTTTCTGTCTTTCAAAGAGTATATTTCCTTTTTCTATCTATATCTCATTCACCAGCATATCCTCAGCAGGTATAAATCAATAGAGCTTGAATTACATTCCTGGAGCTATGCTGACTTGTGTCTCTTGGGGATATGCTCTACAGCCTCTAAAACTTTAAATGCGTAGAATACAGGGACTTCTGGATTATTAAATTAATGGAAAATATAGATTCACTTTGGAAGCAATACAAATCTAAGACAAGAGGCAGAAATCAGAATTTCAAAAGCTCATGACTTTCTGAAATGATTCATAAGTTAAAGAACATGACCAGTTTTCTTCAGACTCTGTTAAAAATTTTTTTCTTTCTCTCCCTAGGAAATAGAACTGTTTTGTAAACTGATCTTGAGGGGAGATGGATAATTCCTTCTCTTCATAAAAAGAAAATATTGTTCATAACTTGAGGAAGGTTCTTGAAAGAATGTTTAGAAGACATTGTTCAGAAGAAGCTTTCTTTGTTTTACAGAGGGTTTTTTTTTGTCAAAATACAATTTCCTGAGCTGTAAGGAGAAAGTAAAGAACATACATACATAAGCAAAATGCAAGAATTCTGCATTTTTTTACTTTTTTTTTTCCTTTCATTGCCCAGTGACAGTGACAGAATTGGGTAAATCAAGACTTTACACTTTAACTGGAAAGAAGGAAAGAACTCTGTGGCAAATTCCAGAATTGTTTTCAACTGCCAGAAAAGTGGAATGGGGGATTGGATTAAAAAAGAGAAGGCCATTGGGAAGGGACTGAAGCAATGACTATCAAATAGACTGAGGAGTGAAATACTTTGTGTACTGATGCTTGCTAACCATGCGAGTCACTTGAAATAATGCCGACATCCATGCACAGAAGAAGGGGCAATTCCACTGTGCAATCTTTTCCAAATCACAAAGATYGATTTTGTATTTTAAGCCACAAGAACCCTACAAGATGTTTTTAGGAATAATCTGATAACTTTTCTGTGTGGTGTTAAGGTGCTTAACTTTTTAAAGATTTTTTTTTAAACTATTTGTTTTAGTGCAATGTTTTCCTTAACTAAAATGCAAACAGGGTTTTCTGCAGTCCATTAGTAACACTCAAATCCTTTTTCTTTTTCCCAAATGGCTACTCAAGTCTTGGTAAGATTACTTAAGTTTGCAAAAATCAGAAACACTTAGTATTTAGTGCTTCAATAGAGTTCTTCATCTTGAAGGAGGACAGCAGTTATTAACTCTCAAAAAATTCTTGTTTGAAAACTTATATCCTTAAGGAAATGAAAAGTAAGCACACAAATTCATAACACATTTCCCCATCAGAGCACACTTTCAAACCTCTCTGGCCAACTGGTCTTACTGGAACAAAGTTAAAGTTTTTGTTGCGTGTGTTCTCAACAATCTGAAGAAAAGTGACTGAAATGAAGGCTAAACTGGTCAGATTTGCATTAATAGACCTGAGAGAATATCAATTACCACACAAAATGTCCTCTGGTTCTCACACTTTCACTGAGTTTCCAGCTTGATCCATTACTGAGTACCAGCCTGAAGATGGTATCACAGATCTTTAAGGGTAACTAAAATGCAGTAGCTGTAAAAGGAATAAAATTATTTGCTTGAGCATAATTGATGACTATTTATCCCATTAACATAAATGGTATGAAAAGTTTGCATATTTTCAGAATCTACTAGTGTGTCAAGCCAATGAGGGAGGTGAGGCTGGCATCATAAAGCTTATGTTCTCTYTGCCCCTTCAAAACATTATCCTGTATTTGTGCTGAATAAAAAAACTCTTCAAACTAATTTCATCCTCCCTTCCTATTTTGGCCCTAATTTCTTTAAAAGAGCAGTGGGATCTAGCTACACAGAGGTATAGCAGAATATCCAATGAGGAAAATGCCATGTAAGATTTTTTTCTTACTGATCTCATTTTGCATTTGCAGTCTGGTCTATCCGTAAACCTCTTTGAATGCTAGATATGACRTAGATACACATGCATGGTCAGTGAGATCAGGTTCCTGAACTGTTCTGTCCCTTGAACTTTTTGCTGTACCTTTGACTTCTACATTGTTGTTTTTCTGGCTGTGGTAGAGGGAAGGAAGAGACATGGCAAAAACCTTGTTCTAGGATCTCAGAAAGAAGAAGAAAGTAGAAAACTGATGACTAATGAAAAAAACTACTGGAAAACAGTTATGCAGGCCAGCTACCCGCTTCAAACACTGTAGTCAGCAAGGGGTTACTTACTTAGGTAAGTAAGCTTAGATATGAAAGTCCTAGGTGCCCCCCTCCCCGTGGGTTTAATCAGGCCCAACTGTTCCTTTGTTACCAACCCAATGCAAAGTCCAAAGAGCAAAGACCTACGATAAGAGCAGCACAACTTGCTTGTAGTCTTGGTCAACCTGGAGAAACAGAGAGCCCCTGACACCTGGATCAGATGGCAGCGGGGTATGAATTGCTTATCTTCTTCTTCTCGACTATGCAGCCAGCACCGGGCTTCCGTTGCCCTTGAATCGTGTAGGTACATACATTGCACAGAAAGATAACAAGATGAGAGTTGCCTAAAACTACAGGGAGGTCTTTTTAGAAACGTGGTTTCAAAAGGCTGAACGATGGCTTCTCCCTGACCTCCAGGGATGGGACAGAGCTAATGAGGGCAGCAGAAATGTCTGCRCAAAACCCATTGTTAAGGGGAAACAATATAAATTAAAGAAATGGCCAAGTTTAAAACCAATGAAACATGCAAGGAGAGAATTCAGTTCCCTAAATGCCTGGCAGCCAGGGCCTGTCCCACCCCTGGCAGCCCCAGYCCCGGGCATCGGGCACCTCCCTGGGGGCAGGGACGGGCCGAGGCCGGGACATGGGCCAGTCGGTGGGCCCGGCTTGGTGGGGCCCATGGCTGGGCAGGGCAGGGCTGTGGGGAGCTGGAGACCGGCCCTGCTGCAGGGTCGCTGGGATAGGGGCTGATGGCCCCGGGGGGCTGACGTGGGGTCCTGGGCCCTGGGCAGGGTGGGGGGAGCCCTGGGGGCTGGGCAGGGACAGTGAGGTCTGTGGGGACACTCAAGGGCCCAGCACTGGCCCAGAAAGTGCAAAGATAAAAGAAACCAAGGTAGATGTTGGCTGTGGTCTCCTTTATATTTGTTTTTTTAACCTCAGTTTTCTACCCTGGTCAGAATACCTACTTGACAAGAATGGAAACATGAACAGAGCTTTAAAATTAATTGTATTGTATATTTTTTTAATGGAATTGCTTTGTATTGTACAGTTTTTGTACAAAATTGTATTGTACTTCTTTTTTCAAGAAGTACTTCCTGAAAAAAGAATCCACCTATGAGAAGACAAGTTGTTGATTCACGATTCTTGGTTTTGAACTTATATAAAGATAATTTGTGGCTTATTTKCATTACCATTTGATGGTTACCTTTGAGCATTCATGGAAAAGGACAGTTGAAACTTAACGAAAGCAGTGCCTAAACAACTACTGCTATTTTAAGAAATATTGGAAATGAAGCTTAACATTGCTGACACCTGTGAATGAGCCCGGAAAACAAGGCAGGTCCAGCAAGCATCACTGGTCAGAGATGAGTAACACCCTCTGATTAAGCACATAGCAAATAACATCAACTAGCTAAAATGAATATTTTGTTTAATTGAAGACTATTTCATGCCTGGACAGTAGATAACAACAACTTTCCCTTAAAATAATACTCTGAAAATCTGTGTAATTTCCTTCTGTTATAGTGGTCCTAAAGAATGGGAAGAAACATCAGCTAGTGTATCTTGAATTTAGCCAGTTCAATAGTGGGAAAAGCATTGCACCTGGAACAGCCAACTACATCATACAATGTAGGGAATATATATACATATACATATATATGTATATACACACACACTGATTGTGTTTAAAAGGGGCCCGTGGGTTAATAATGACCTGAGCAGCTGCCAGGGCGCACCAAGGGCCAGCTGCCCTGACAAGGGCAGGGCACCCAGGGTGGACATGGGGCCAGCAGGCCTATGCCCTCACCAACCAGGGACTGTCCCATAGGACCCAGCAAGGCAGCAAGCCCAGGGATGGTGACTGGGGTAAACCCAGAGCCATGTGGCTGCTCAGCATGACCATGGTGTCAGATCAGGGCTGAGGTCCAACTGGGAAGTCAAGTCTTTAGGTCAGGGTCAATAAGGTACATGTCCGGGTGTAGCCATACCTACAGCAATAGTGCAGGCAAAGACAAGGAGAGAGGGCATGAGCTCAAATGGAGCTCCAAGGAAAGGGGAGCCCCTGGCAAAACCTCTCCTAGCTCTTTCTGCCTCAGCTCTTTCCCAGCAGTGTGGTCCCAGGTTACTCAGTCAAGTCGTAGCAGAGCTGGCCTGAGCACATGCCACCAGACCCCGAGGAGGGGGAAGAGGTTACAGAACCTGTTGGTGCACACAGAGCCCCAGTCATTACACTAACAGGAGTTTTTGACTCTGAGGTACAGTAGTAAGTCAAAGCTTTCACTCTAGTCAGGGCTCAGTAGGGTATTAGATCTACTTTCTACATCTTCAAGAAATATGAAGGGGAGGGAAAATGCTCAGTAGAGAAATGAAAGTGATTAATTAGATGTCTAGAAAACTTGCTGCATGAGGAAAGATTGCAAGAATGGCATTTTTTAGTTCAGAAAAGTGGTATTCATCAAACATATAAAAAAATACCTGCAAAAAAAGAAAGGAATGAGAAGTCCTCCATGCCCATGTGGTTGAATAAGAAATGGATGAAAATGCAAATACTAGATGCAAAATTATTTGAAGCATTAGGAGAAACTTTGTCATCACGCAAACAGTTATGCCCTGGAACGATGCATACTCCAGAATGGAAATATTTTTAGAACTGAATGGCCTCTTGAAAACTTTTCAAGGCCTTGTTTCTGTATTTTCCTTAAAAATACTCTGACTAAATGCTTTCACCTAGCTTTGCGGACCACTTAGGTCTCCATTCTCTTCTCCAGGAGGTATTGGAGTTTTACCATGTTTTTATAACTTCAAGACTGGCAATTTGACTTACTTTTTGGCAATTTTTGATTGAAATTCCTTCAGTAAATCATACTTTTAGATGCGAATCCTGCTGGGCGAACGGAAGGGACATTTCATTCTTAATGGAAACATTTAGCACTATAAGCATTTTGAGTCCAAATGTCATTTTGACAKAGTTATACTTGTATGTTGTAATTCAGCACCCAACAGGGTAGGGATCAATAGCTGTCCTCATTTGCTGTTTGTCTGACAACACAGAACACATCCCTTAGGGGCGTATGCTTAAAGTAAATGATGTTGCTAAGAAACCCATTAAAGTATATTGTTAATTGACGATGAATAGCCTCCTAGTTATTGGGAAAATTTCTTACCAGCTCTGTTTCATGTGGTGTGCTAATGAGACAACTGGTAGCTGCTGATGTCAATGACACTGGTTATTTCAGAAGTGCACACAACAGGGAATGAGAAAGGCCACAATTATCAGATAAGGAAATTGCCTTTGTTTGCTTTGATGTTGGTAACGTTATTTGGGTGACATCACAAAACTCTKTGTGACTGAAAGGAAGAAGTGAGCGAGAAAACAGAAAGCGCAGTGAGATGGCCTGACTTCTTGCAGTGAACATTTGTTTCCTTGTCGCAGTCTCAGGAGCAGAATCTGTTCTCTCCCCAGTTGCTATTTATTCTTGGAGCAAGGTTCTGAATATAAGTAAATGCTCTGGCTAATGTTAATTTTAGAAAATATTTTCAGCCATGTCTCCAATGTAAAATACCCTCAGAACAGATTTAAGTAGGCTCTGTTGCCATGATTGTCCTCTTCTTGATAGAAACGTATGATGAAATGTACTCCATTAGCAATAAATCAAACATAACAGTCAGTACTGTCCTGCTCATTTCAATGGGTTTCCTAAGGCTTTTCCATGTTGCTTTTAAAACCATGGCCAAAGGTGCCCTGCATCCTCTTAAGTGGGATGCAAGCACTGAGAAAAGGTGAGGGTTGCTTAGCATAGCGAAGAGCAGCATACAGAACAAAAGTATTGAATGTTGYTCTAGTTAACAGGGTTTCTAGGAAATGCTGGAAGGGAAAGGGCTTTATGGAAAACGTATGGCATCTGAAAAGGGAGCAGCAGTGTATTTTGACCTTTTTCTGAATTTTTTCTCTGCTGAAATGCTATGAGCTGTAGAAGAGCTTGCATAAAGACTGACTAATGGATTGTACCTTGGGAGCTCTTGCAACATGTCCCCTCCCTAAATTGCTTCTTGCTGAAAGCTGGGCGTAAGTAACAGGAAAAGAATCACATTTTGTTCCCATTTTAAGCATTTTACACTGACCAAAGTGGAGATAGGACAACGGGTAGGCAGACCTTTACTCTGCTTTGCTGTGGTGCAGATTCTTATGCTGGCCAAATGTCCCCTTCTATACTGTTATAAAATGAACAAAGAAGCTACAAAAGATGTTCTCTCAAAAGACCAGCTGTTATGGGCGTAAGTGTGTGCCCAGAGGTGTTCCAGCAGAAAATGCAGTTGTGCTCAGGCCCTTGCCTGAGGGTAATGGCCAATTCTGGAATGAAACCAGCTGCCATCGACAGGGGTTGCTCAGCCATGTGAATGAGACCGCGTAAAGCATCTGTATTTGCACATGTTTTCCCTATGCCTGAAATATTTCTGCTTTTCACAAGCTGCCTCCTACACTCCAGTTTTGTAGTAAGAGCTGACCTCATATATATATTAAAATACGTAGTTTTAACATTTTCACAAATGTAGTTACCTAACTTCATTCACCTGGCCTTTCATCTGCTGAATATTCACCATGCCCTAGTTTGGTTCCCAAAATCTTTCCAGSTTGTAAATTGTTACAGTTTACAGAGTTCATCCAACAAATTGTGTTGTTAATCACTATTCATTGTTTTGCTTTAAAAAACCTACAACAGTTACACAGACTAGAACCAGAGAATAGAACAGGATTTAAATGAAGTATGACATAAATCATATTTACACCTCTACCAATGTTTTCTCACATAGAGTATTCTGACAGCTTTAAGAATACYGTGTGTCTATCTCGGGATGTGTTGGCCAATGATTTGTAAACAAAAATGAGACATGTTTTAAGAAATTATCAGCAACTCATTTTATCTTTTCTGCTTGTCCTTATCCCTAGTTTTGATAGACATGAATTGTTTATTCCAATCTTGTCTCATCTGTAAGAAAGTGCAGTGAAAAGGCCTAATAACATAACACAAAACATTTCATGTGAATCTTTTCAGACAGCAAATATTATGTTGAGGAGCACAGGAGAACACAGCTGTGAAGTAAAATAAGAAAGTTTATTTCTGAAAAAAAAAAAAAAAAACAGTACGTTGATGCAACTTATTACAATCTTTTTGGAAAGGAACAATTTTTTTAGGCATTTCTTTAAGTTTACAAAGATTAATAAATTTATTAATCTAATCTTAATAAAAGACTTCTAATCATTCTTATGCTTATTCTTATTGCTTTTGTTTCAGAAATCATGGACATTTTTGAGATTTGTTTCATATTAGTTTTGGAAAGATTTGGGTGTTTGGGAAGGATTGATTCTGAATGTTTAGGTGGCTCACTTAAGTGTTGACTTATGGAAGCCGAATCAGCATTGAATGGAGAGTAATCGATCCTTAATGCCAAGCAGAGAGGATGTTGCAGGGTTGTTAAAATCCTGTTGGTCRTTTATGTTACTTCCAATCTGTCAGTTTTTTTCTGCATTACAAGTTCTATGATCAAGAATATATATTTGTAGGGCTGAGCCTTCAAAAGCTAACCAGAAAACTGTTAAATCATAACATAGTGGACACATTTTATAGCACCCTTTCAATTCTCCTCCATATTGCAAAGAAAAAGGGTACAAATATAATAAATTCAGTATTTCAAAATAAAAAATAATAATTGGTCAAGAAATCCCCAAGAAGAAGAGCCTTTATAGCTCTTCCCCATGACAAGTTTAATGGATGAGTGTGTCTGACAGGCCAACACTGGCTGTCTATCCAAAGCAGAGGTTTCTGCATTCAKTGACTTCTTCCAACACAGCAGAGGCAAGATCAGAGCCGCCTGGATCTCTGCACTCAGTCCCTTCAGTTAACATGAATTTTCAGGGTAAGTGCTGGGGAACAGATGGGACTGCTACTGTTGAGTTTGTGCACAATGCCCTGCTTAGTATTTCAAATGTGTAGGGATTTTTTTGTATATATAGAGAAGTAAAATGATCCTAGTTACTAATGCTTTTTTACCATCCAAAGGACATTTTGCAGTTTTAGAACACACAAAAAATTTGTGTCCAGTGGCTATTGCTTTTGTTTCTGCTTCAGACAGAGCAAAATTCACATCATTTTCAAATTTAGCACCCGGCAATCTCAAAATAGAGACTGCAGATAGAAGACAACAGTCCTATTGCCATGTAACTTCATGAAGTTCTTTACGCTAGGTTGTATTAACTCCAGAAAACTACTAATATCTACTTATGAGGATTAATTTTGCTTTACTTCTTTGACAAAGTAGTTTATTGATTAAACTCGGTCCTGAAGCTAACGTTCAGTTTAGAGTAAGAGCCTGTGGTAACCACTTACCACAGTAAGAAGTCTGTGTCACCATGAACACATGAGGAAAACTTTGTGATTGAAATATATTCCATCCTTTCCTGTGGCCTCTTCCCTTATAACAGGTCTTATAATATGTGTATCAGTCCAAGTAAGTAATTGTTGTGTTTAATCAAAGATGAGAAGAAAAATTAATTTCATCATCCATCTCCCCTCAAAGATATCTCGGGGTCAACAGTGTAGGAAAGTAAAGTTACTAACTAGGTGGTGAAGGAATTCTGCCAAGAACAGTACATGACTGCTCCCACGAGATCTCTAAATACCACTAATACTTTCTTCAGTAAAATTAATCCCTGTTCATTAATGCAAAACACTGAGCAAAATCTGCATGCTTTAACCTGACAGCAGAGCCAGTTCTGGCCACACAGCCTTTACCGCATGCCAAGCTTGGAAATTTAGCAGTTAGGAAATTCAGCTTCTTATAAAGGTTTTTGCATTCCTTCCAGTTACTGCCTCCTGGTTCCTGATCACGAAAAAAAGCCTCATTTTCTAGGAGCTGTGGGGGTATGGACAATTGCACACAACACTCCTCAAGTCTGGAGAGGGGGGTGCAGTGGTTGTGCACTTGAAGAGAAGCTGTGAAGAAGGCTTTCTTCGTCAGGAGACAAAAATGTTCTGTCAATGTGGTTGGCCAGCAAGATGCAATGTGAAAGGTTCAGACTGCCAGCCCAGGTCTGTGGATTTCCTTTACTCCCTCTGAGGGCTGCTCGCTGATTATGAATTTTTGCTGTTCTTTTCTTTTCTAAATGGAAATTTAAAGGGAACYTGATGCCCATTAAAATTAACTCTGCCACTTCAAGCGGAACTGCACCTAGACTGACATAGTGAAGTGATGTTGCACTAAAGATATTTCTTTGCAATGAAGACTTTAATTTTTTTCTGGGCCTGGCAATATCCGCTTGCCTATAAGAAGTCAGTAAGGAGACCTTAACTGCCTGAGCTCACACTCAACATTCAGGTATAGCTGTGAGAAGCTGATGAAGAGAAAAAGATCCAATGAATGCCACTGCAGTGTAAAAAAAAAAAAAATTATACTTGTTTAACAACTGCCGCAAGCAAGTTTTCTTTGTTATTTTTCTTCTTAGGGAAGTAAAATGAAAAATAGTACAAGGGAGACAGTATAAAATGAGAATACAATGAATGCTTGTGTTTCTGATCTGATTTTTGACCTGTGTCAGTTTGGCACCTTCTGTTGACTTTGACAGAGACATTTGATGGTAACATTTTCAAAGGCATCTAAACTTAAGCTCCTAASTCTTGGTTTAAAACTTTCAATAGGCTATTGGGATCCTAAGTACCTTTGTAAGTAAGTCAATCACACTTAAACTCCTAAGGTCTGACCCTAAAAAAGGGATTTACGTGCCACAGTAAGAGCTGTAATACAATTATGTACACGTGACTTAGGTACATGGCCATTGAGACTGGAAATATGAACAATGTGTAAAGAGAAGTAGCTCCTTCACCGGGCATAGTTAATGCTGGACACACAGCTCAGCAGTGCCATGGCTGTACGGCACCTTATCCAGGCTACCGGGCTGGAGAAAAAGTCCATCTGGGAAAGATCTGCTTTGAGATGCCTCTGTGGTATCCAGTTTGCTTGTTAAGGTTGTGCCACAGCAAAGCAGGAATTCAGAATTCACCTGGATCGGATAGGCCAAGGCAAGCCTTTCTCCAGCAGAATGGTGGGACACAGCCAGAAGAGAGGAGGCCAGCAGATGGTTCAGTCTCACCCACGTCAGCTGCTCCCTGGCTCACTTTCAGTGACCACACAAGGTGCATGGAACAACTTCTGATACCTTACTTAGACACTGAAACACTTTTAGGAAGGAGGAGATGTTAGTAAAGCATGTTCTTGCATGAACACRTCCAGTGAATGAGTGCTTATAAAATGACCTCTTTGAAAAACTGCACATACCCCATGACAAAAAGTCAAAACTTGTGGCAAATAAAATGTGTGTGCCACTGGTCATGGGCCTTGCTTCCCCCCATCGTACCTGGTCTGAGGCAGCCAAGGCAGTGCAATGTGCACTGTACAMCCAGGTTGGCAGGCTGATACTGAGAAGCTGGCTGTTCACTTTGTATTCCTAAATTTATTTTTTTCCTTTTTTCTTTTGTTAGTACCAGAGCTTTCATGCCACTTGCAATTTTTCTCCCATTGTTTTCTCCACAGCTGCTATGAAGATTCTCATGGGGCTGAGGCCTTCCTATGACCAAGCTAGCAAGCCACCCACCAACATTTCCACTTCAATGTTCCCTTCTAATGTCCTTTGCCTCACTGTCTGACACATTGCAAGCTCTTACTTTCCGTCTGTATCTCAGCAGAACCCGTGAAAGTCAAAGTACGTAACTTACATGGCTATGACACTGCATCAGTCGAGTACACACAGATCCCTTGCAGGCTTGTGACTTGAATGAAAGGGTAACACTTGCTCTTAAATCACCTAATCTACTCATATTTTGGGGAAYGGGTCCATACTTAAAAATGCAGTGACCTACTTCTTCCATGGCTATTATTTAACTGTTGGCAGTATGTAGTTATGTTCTGCTCCATTCAACAAAGTTTACATGTGTAGGGGCATGATGAATTTAAATCTGTTCTCTTAACGATTTCCTTTTTTATTTTATAAATATTTGCTTTCAGAATATCATTTACCCTCGACTGCAGCAATTCAATGAAATTCTTGCTTGTCCTGCCACCACCATTTGGCTTACCACATCTATAGAACTGTGGTAATATATATATATATTATATAATCCAATAAATAAATTTTCATGCTACTTCAAATTCCACCACCCTGGTGATACATCTTATCTTCCAGGTTGTAAGCTCTTTCTAACACTAATTCTCATTTTCTAAGTGTAGTGGCCAGCACCAAAAGCCATACCTGGCTTTACTGCTGCTCACTCCAATACTCTCTGTGATTCTGTCCCACTGATTCCACCACCCAAGGATCTCCTGGAGCACCCCACTGCATCTGCTCAGCCCCCACACTAGGCTTTCTTCCTTGTGAGAACCAACATAATGAGGCAAATGGATGTACATGTGGCTGATTTTGTGCTGTCACCCAGCTAGGTGACTCTAACTTGGACCAGGAAACAATGGTAATAATAATAATACTACGGATGTAGTCCAAGGAATGTAATCCTTGCAGGTTCACTAGGCACTGTTAACAAGAAGTTATTAATTTTCAGCGTAGAATCCCTCACCCTTAATTACTTTTCCCTTCTGTTTGAGAATTCCCTGTCTGGGAAAATGGACTTTGGCATTTTGGGGGGTAATAGTGTTAAAATAAGTACATAGATAAAAAGGATACATAAACAATCTTTTTCCAGCCCGCAGATAGGTTTTTTTTTTCCTACATAACGTTTGCAATGGGTATCACTGCATTTAAAGATAACTTCAATAACTACTTCATAGCAAAATTTGTCAGAGAAAAGTAACTATCGTTGGATGAGCATTTTAACCTTGTTCTATTATTTCTCTTTTCTTAAYCATGAGAAGTGGAGAAAAACAGGGCTGAAATTAACTGCAAAAAGCTATAAACTTTGAATCTGCTAATGTTGGTGTAAGATAGGAGTCAGGCCCCACTGTTAGTTACATCAAAGCAAAGCAATGAGTTTTTCATTAGCTCACAAGGTTAAATGATTCAGCAGGAGGAAGGGGAACCAGGAGAACAACTTCAGCTCAGCCGAAACTCTTCAGCCCCCCCARCACAAATCTTCCTTTCTCCTGAACTCACACCCCAGGGAAAGTTACACCTGAACTCACACCCCTTATCCTCAGACAACTTGGTGTATAGGATGGAGAGTACTCTTCACTTCTGCTGAAGCCCTTCAGCTATGCACAAAATGTGTAACTCTTCAGGGGCACATGAGACTGAAACCCAGGTGGTCTGTGTCCCCAGTGCTGCCCTTGAGCAGCCAGCTGGAGGGCTGCCGTGGTGCGAGTAGATGGTCCTGGGTGTATTCAAGTGTTTTGAACAGAGTGGAAAGGCTGCAAGCAGAGGGTGAGAGGAAGATGCTGTGGAAATCTGCACCACGTTGTTGAGCCAGCTCTCCTGGGACGTCAGCAAGGAGGATCTGAGACATCCAGAGGGATCTGCAGGCCTCTGAGGACATCGGAAAAGCAACCTCAAATCAAACAGCGAAACCCAGATTAAATTGTTTGGCAAATGCAACACCAACCTGACATTAGAATAGTAAAAGCACATATGTTTTGGCAAAAAACCTGCATGCTAAGAAAAATAAAAAATCTTTCACTGTTAATCTGTGGGGAAGTATCTCGGTAATATCTTGCCTCCATTTAAGTCAGCACTGGAATACCTGTCAGACCATAGGAGGTTTCATGGGAGTAAGGAAAATTAGCACAGACTTCAATTTCACAAGACTTGTAGTAGACATTCAGGCCCCATTTTAAGGAACTTGCAGATGTGTCTCAAGGGGAAACCTTTTGCAAGCATTTGTTGGACAGCCGTTGTGATAATCGAGACAGTGCTGCGGCTCCTCTCATGTGTATCAGGCATTACGCTCTTTCTCCCACTCCAGATGCAGTTGTTTTACTTTACAGACTTACAAAGGGTTATTGATTTAGAGCCTTTACTAGGGCCCACAAGAGGTTAATATGATTAMCTTCATTCAAAAAAATGTTATCATAAACACTTATTAAAATTCCTGCTTTTTGTGCATGCATTTGTCAACCGGAAATTGGCAAAAATGCAAAAGGTGAAGATGGACATTAATTTCCCTGAAGGAATCACTAAATCTTCCTCCTCCCTTTTCTCCCCCCCATCTGCACCTCCTCTTACTTCATGGGCTCCAGTACTGGCAGCTTTTAATTGTCTAGATTGTCAGTTTTTAACATCTTAATCTCCCCTGATGAGCCTGGCATCTTAGAAGCGTAGCATCTGAATACTAAACACTGCACTTTCTGGATAGCCGTTATGCACAAACCAGCTGCARCTGGGCCCCAGTTTGCATCAGTGCTCCAGTTTACATGTCCTAGCCCCTCTCCTGCTCTCCATGGTGTAGATATGTAGCTGCACCAGCTTCCCCAAAGTCATTGTTTTCTCTCTGATTTGAAAGTCAGGATTTCATCATCTGCAAAATTTACCTGTAACAGAAAACCCAGACAGCCACAAAAGCAAATATAGCTACAAATTGTGCACTGGTATCAGTGTATTTCTGGTCAGATCAGTTTGCACCACTGATATCAACAGAGTGTGCTGGTTTTCACCAGAACAGAAGCTGGCGTGCTGTGGTTGTACAGACTATGCCCTGCCCAGACCTGGCAGCCTCCTCTTCCCACTGGGAACACCTAGGGTCAAACCCATAGATTTTTACTCTGGGTGATACCAATCAAACCTAGATAACACAGGTGCCATTGAGTTATAATGAAATCTTGACTGGTTGAAATGAACCTGGGAATCCCCAGGACTAGGGAGGCTGTATGTATACAGCATAGCTATATGTGTGAAAGGAGGCAGGCAGCCTTGGTCTTGCAACTACTTTGATGAAAATGCTTATGGGAGAAAAATGAAGAAACATCCTCAGAACAGAGAAGCAAGCAACTGCTTATATTTGGTTGACTAAATGCAGGGGTCAGTTACTAATTACCCCGCTTGTTTGATATGCAGGGACTGTGCACCAGCTGAGCTGCTACGAAAGTTTGGAGTTTTCTTYCAGGGCTGCACTTGGAGAAGAGGGCCATCGTGTGAGGCCATTGCACTGGCTGTCTTGAAGCAAGTCTTTTTAAACAGCTCTTGCGTAGTCTTGGAGGTTAGGTCTGCCAGAATAGTGCCAGACAAGACACAAGGCTTTCCCTCTGCAAATTAAAGAATTACAAAGGACTGAGTTGCTTCTCTGCTGTAATTTTCCTGTATTTCCACAGATTATTCTTTTTTTTTTCCATTAGTGATAGCATAGCTATTTCCTGGAAAAGGCTTTCCCTGCTAATATAGCTGTGAGGTGCTGGACTAGCTGCTGRCTGTGCACTTACGTCCATTATAGAGATACCCGGAGGGCAAGGTGAGACCTGCTGACATTACATTTTTCTTTCAGAATCAGTTACAGTCACAAAAGAAATGAAGAAAGGAAAGAAAATAAAAATTGTAAGTATAATGTTAAAGCAGTGGCTGTTAATGGTGCTTTACCGAAAGTGAGAGAGATTCTGCTTGTAATTGATTCAACCCAGGAGGATGCTGCAGCTGTACAGAGGCACCAGAAATGCTCCATGCCTGAGTCCTCCCCATCCCAAATATGCATGCATCCTCCAAACCAGGCTCTTCTGATACAGCATAAAGCTGCTGTCAGCTGCTTTCAGTTGCCTGTGTAGATCATTTTGATGACAAGGCCACAGTTTGTGCAGCCATAAAGGCTCTGTGGTAGCAGTCCAGGCTTGGTGGAAGGAGTCGTTCAATGTGACACCAAGTGTGTCYGGGGAGAAATACTTCCTAGAGTCCTTGGGAATCCGGGCAATGCTGGGTTGTACAGCTGCTCCCTGGCAAACCTACAGAGAAGCACAGGGCAGAAAGATAGATTAGAGCTACCTTCCTCCAGTCATTCATAAATATGCCCCTGCTTGCTTGCACTTCCAGGAGCTGCAGCCCATCGCCTCCCTCTGTGGACAGTGACTACTGCAGGGCTGATGAGTTTGCAATTCTAATGTTGGTGGGTTTTTTTTAAATAAGGACCTCATTTACTGTGGAGCCAAGAGTGTTATTTCGGAACAGCTCACAAAGACACTGTAAGCATGGCAGTATAGATTGAAATGTTTATTTGCAGACTTGTCTGATGCCACAGGGGAAAACTGCTCAGTTCACATAGTTTGAATTAGATCAGAATTGAAACAGTTTATTGATTTATTAATGACAGATCATTGACTCACAATCCATGAACCACACCTGCAGAATCAATATTAGTAATGTAACAGATAAACCACAAAACTAGACAGTTTTACAAAACTTACAAATTTCTAAATGCCCTTCTATAGCTGATCCCAGGAAGTTCTGATCTCACATATGCACACATGTGAGAGATGCGGCTGCTCTGGCTGCATGTCACCCCTGCTGCTCCCAACACCCCACAGACCTCCATGATGGTGAGGAAGACCCTGCGGGTCCACAGGCACACCCTGAGGTGCGGGTCCCTCCGCACTGCACCCACACTGTTACCCCCTCTGGGTGCTGTCTGCATTCCCATCGCCGGGGAGGCTGCCTGGGCAGGAGCTGTGGAGCTGCGGGGCCACCAAGGTTTTCACCGATGCTCTGTTCCCACCCCAGGCACTCTTTCCACTGATACAAGTATTTTATGCTTCTTCTATACTTATTTTCAAGTTGACTTCTCTGTTTCAAAAGTGTCTGCACAACTCCCTGTTATCATTTAATCCAGCAGTCATTTTTCTCTTTAGCACGATACCCTCTGTACAGTTAGGGTGTTAGACCCCCACACACATGCATGCACACATGCATCATTTACTGTCACATTTCTGTCTTACCTGCTGTTGTTGTCCAAGCCATTTGCCATGGGAAACGGGGGCCACGTGGGCACGATCATGCCTGATGRCATAACTTATCTTTCCCTATTGAGCAATATGAAAGTTTGAAGATTCAATGATTATGCAATAGTAAATGCTGGCAATGTGCTTTTTTCACTGCGATATCTATTTTACAAATATTTTTTGCCTAGAACTAAACTGAATAATTCACGTTTGAATAGCCTGTTTTAGCTGTGTTGCTGCCTTCTGAATTTTTTCAGCTCCATTTTTCAGAGACATTTTGGTAATACATAAAAATCATTTTGCACAGTTAGAGCATTTGGATTCTAAATGTTAACATTTAAATAAATCAGTTGAAAACTTTTTTCTTCTGAACAGAAAACGAGCCCAGACTTTTACCTGAATCAAAACTTGCAGCTGAAAATGTTACCTCTAAATTGAATCTGAAAACTGAGCAGCATTTGGTTTCAGTAGTTGAGAGGACTTTTGCTATRACTTACAATAGTTTTCATTTTCCACTGAGAATGTGTTGTACTGGTTTGTTTTGACTCACTGCTGTATTTAGTTAGTATTTCAAAGCAAAGCAACCTCTTCTGTGTTTTTCTCCCTGTCATCCCTGTTACCATCAAGGGCAGGGGACTGACAGAAGCCTTTCAGCCAGCCCCAATTACAGACATGCTGCATGGGACTCACCTGACCAGATGTRCAGATTTATACTGTAGACTTTCATGTCCTGGGCTTACCATCAGCAGAGAGAAGCAGGCTTTTCTGTGTGTGATTTAATTCATCTTAACATGGATGTTTAAAACAAGTCAGAGGAACCAAGCTCCAGTGACTCTAAACTGAGTCTGGGAAGACATGGTCATGTGTGGACATCGGCACAGCAGGCTTTAAAAAGTTAGGTGAGATGGCCCCAACCCACAGTGTCAACCAACTGCAGCTCACATAAATTAGCGCCATGGTAGAAGGAAGGAATGGAGGATTTAACAGATAAAAAGAAAGTCTCAGTGGTGCTCCAGAGGTGAGCAAGGTCGATCTGAACACCAGAGGAATGTAAGCAACATTCAGACTAATCCATCCACTACTATCCKTTGATATCACATAAATAAGAGTGTAAGTCACAGAAGACTCAGTGACTTTACAGGGAAAGATGCAGTCTGTTGTCCTACTGCTAAATTTACTACTGTAGACTTCTTTATCTCTGTCCTTTAGAAGACATGTGTCTTAYATCAATCACTAGGTTAAACATTTGAAGAGTCATCCCCTTTTAAAACAGGGCTGGTTATTTTTGTTGCCTAAATAGGATTGGGGAGCTTGTAAATTGCTAGGCTCTTGTTTCATAGTTTCAGTGTACTGGAGCACAGCAAAGATGTTGTGTAAATCATAGAYGAGATTGAATGCTCCTTTGTAATACGTGGAAAGAAACCACATGGGCTTCATCAGGAGCTTCAATTTGGAGATGGATACTGACAATTTTATATAGCCAGTAGTTCATATCAATTTCTGAAAGACAAGGATTACATTTCACGTCTAAAACATATTGCACACAGCATAAGGTAACTCTTCCACACCTTCTTGTGAATGGTAAAGGTAAATTCACTACTGCACTAGAGATTGGTGGCTACCCGGTACCTGTGGTCATGACCTGATGACATTTGATGAGAACAGAGGGCAGTCCCAGCCACTCAGTGATTCTTCAGGCATTACTGTTGAACATCACATACTCAAATTTTCATGCTTCATCTGGAAGCAAGTATAACATCACTGCCAATGCATTTTGTGGGTGTTGTAGACTGTTGAGGAAGTGAGCATTGTTTTATATGTATTTATTATAGATATATTATATACATATTTAAGCATGAGAAGGAGTAGAAGTAATATAGCATAAGGTGGTTCCTTAGTTAGGTGGGTGCAAGCAAGTATGATGGGTGACRCCTCATTTTAGATGCCTATTAGTTGTCTACATCAGAGCTAGACACCTCAGCTGCCTTTATCATCAACACAGGGAAYACATCATTTAGGGCATGATTTCACCTGGCCTACTTTAAACACCTTCCTCAGGATAAGAATGGTAGGGCCTTAGAAATGTCTGTATCTTTATCTTGTAAATGATAGCCCAGGTGTGGGCACCTRCACTGTAAATATAGATTTGATCAGGAGAATATCTTTGGTCCGGTGAATATCCCCTGAGAGTGTGCATTTAGGAAGAAAGAAGATACATCAASATAGGGAAGGGGAGATGCTACTGTAGAAAGTAAGTATTCTCAGAAGACTTCAGGGAGAGTAAAGGCAATATCACTGTGTAAAGTTGAGTGAAGGACTGATGTGATCTTCATATCAATACATAAGAAGAAATGAACAAGAATACGGAAGCAGTCTTCTTGGCATCAAATGTGAGTAAGACCAAAAAAAAATCTCTACTCCTGGTGTCAAATACAATGAGGAACTGCAGAAGGCTGAGCAAAAAAATTATTCAAGAGACTGAAGCAAAGGCCTGTTAGGGTGAGTTTTAGAAAAAAGAAGTGTACAATAATATAGCATATGACAAAAAATTTGTCATAAAGGAGATCAAAAAGTGACTTGGTTGCAATATTTAAGACCCACCCCAGGAAGAAAAATGTTATGTATGAAAAGATTCCTTAATCTAATAAAGAGTAACAAGTACTAGTAGCTGAAAGCTGATATCAGACACATTTAAATAAGAAGTCAGGTGCAAACTTTTAATCGTGAGATGAAATTACCAAAAGAAATGGTGGACCCTTTCAGACTAGCAGATCAAGCCCTTTCTGTTTGGAAGAAATAGTTTAGTTAAATACAGACTGTAGTGTTCAATYTGGGGACAAAGGGATGGGATATAACAGCCTTTTTCTCACCAGTAAGGAGGGGCTGATAGGGARTGTGAAGCTCAAGGGCGGCATTCGCTACAGTGACCATGAAATGATGGAGTTCAAGAACCTTAGGGCACTGAGGAGGGTGCACAGCAAGCTCACTACCCTKRACTTSAGGAGAGCAGACTTTGGCCTCTTCAGGGATCTGCTTGGTAGAGTGCCATGGGATAAAGCCCTGAAGGGAAGAGGGGCCCAAGAAAGCTGGTGAATAGTCAAGGATCACCTCCTCTAAGCTCAGGAGCGATGCATCCCAACAAAGTGGAAGTCAGGCACAAATGCCAGGAGGCCTGCATGGGTGAACAAGAATCTCCTGGACACACTCAAACATAAAAAGGAAGCCTACAGAGGGTGGAAGCAAGGACAGGTAGCCTGGGAGGAATACAGAGAAGTTGTCTGRGCAGCCAGGGACCAGGTTAAGAAAGCCAAAGCCCTGAYAGAATTAAATCTGGCCAGGGATGTCAAGACCAACAAGAAAAGCTTCTACAGGTACATTGGTGATAAAAGGAAGACTAGGGAAAATGTGRGCCCTCTCTGGAACGAAATGGGAGACCTCCTTACCTGGGATATGGAGAAGGSTGAGGTACTCAATGACTTTTTTGCCTCGGTCTTCACCGGCAAGTACTCGAGCCTCACCGCCCAAGCCGCAGAAGGCAAAGGAGAGGACTGGGAGAATGAAGTGCCGCCCACTGCAGGAGAAGATCAGGTTCGAGGCCRTCTAAGGAACCTGAAGGTGCACAAGTCCATGGGACCCGATGAGATGCATCCGCGGGTCCCGAAGAAACTGGTGGATGAAGTTGTTAAACCACTATCCRTCATATTTTAGAAGTCGTGGCAGTCCYGTGAAGTTCCCGCTGACTGGAAAAGRGGAAACGTAACCCCCATTTTTAAAAAGGGAAAAAAGGAAGGCCTGGGGAACTACAGGCCAGTCAGTCTCACCTCTGTGCCTGGGAAGATCATGGAACAGATCCTCCTGGAAGCTATGCTAAGGCATATGGAGGACAGGGAGGTGGTTCGAGACAGCCAGCATGGCTTCACCAAGGGCAAGTCCTAGTGGCCTTCTAGGATGGAGTGACTACATCAGTGGACATGGGAAGGGCTACCGATGTCRTCTRTCTGGACCTCTGTAAGGCCTTTGACATGGTCCCCCACAACATCCTTCTCTCTAAACTGGAGAAATATGGAYTTGATGGGTGGACTGTCTGGTGGATGAGGAATTGGTTGGATGGTCAAATCAAGAGGGTCGCATCAACAGCTCAATATCCAGATGGAGATCGGTGACRAGTGGTGTCCCACAGGGGTCCATATTGGGACTGGTACTGTTTAATATCTTCAYTAATGACATAGACAGTGGGACCAAGTGCACCCTCAGCAAGTTTGCAGACGACACCAAGYTGAATGGTGTAGTCGACACGCCTGAGGGACAGGATGCCATSCAGAGGGACCTGGACAAGCTCGAGAAGTGGGCCCATGTGAACCTCATGAGGTTCAACGAGGCCAAGTGCAAGGTCCTGCACCTGGGTCGRGGCAACCCCTGGTATCAATGCAGGCTGGGGGATGAAAGAATTGAGAGCAGCCCTGCCAAGAAGGACTTGGGGGTACTGGTGGATGAAAAGCTGGATGTGAGCCGACAATGTGCACTCACAGTCCAGAAAGCCAACCATATCCKGGGCTGCATCAAAAGAAATGTGACCAGCAGGTCGAGGGAGGTGATTCTGCCCCTCTACTCTGCTCTGGTGAGACCCCACCTGCAGTACTGCATCCAGCTCTGGAGCTCTCTGCACAAGAAAGACATGGACCTGTTGGAGYGGGTCCAGAGGAGCRCCACAAAAATGATCAGGAGGATGGARTGCCTCTCCTRTGAAGAAAGGCTGAGAGAGTTGGGGTTGTTCAGCCTGGAGAAGAGAAGGCTTCAGGGAGACCTTATTGCAGCCTTTCAGTACYTARAGRGGGCTTATAARAAAGATGGGGACARACTTTTTAGCAGGGYYTGTTGTGATRGGACAAGGGGSAATGGTTTTAAACTAAAAGAGGGTAGATTTAGACTAGRTATAAGGAAGAAATTTTTTACAGTGAGGGTGGTGAAACACTGGAACAGATTGCCCAGAGAGGTGGCAGATGCCCCATCCCTGGGAGCTTTCAAGGTCAGGTTGGACGGGGCTGAGCAACCTGATCTAGTTGAAGATGTCCCTGCTCATTGCAGGTGGGTTGGACTAGGAGGCCTTTAAAGGTCCCTTCCAACCCAAACTGTTCTATGATTCTAGCCTTCTCTCCAAGACAGAGCAAGCCCAGTGGCACCTCCAGGTTCTAAAATGTCTGAAGATCCTTGGAGAACAAAGTCAATTTATGTTAATTTACAAAGAGTTTTCCTCTTCTCTTGGGAAGCCTGAGTGGAGGAAAAAAGGATTTGCAAGTAGAAAAACATCACTATTTGCAAAGTAAGAATTACTATAGTTCACCTACACATCTGTAACAGAGAAAGAAACAGGAAAATGGTGTGTATACCGACTGCAGATCATGACATTCAGCAGGAAAATGGTTCACAGCTAAAAAATTTACTCCTAAATTTCAATTTTGATGGTATATTATGCAAAGGAATGTTAAGACGACRATGATCATTTAGAAAGATTAAGATATTCATGGTAATGACTTCACAAGTTATAATTTAAGGAACAAAAAAGGCTCCAGGTTTTCTGTGTTGCATTTTTTTTAAGCCATATTGAAATGTAAAATTAAAGGAGCTCTCGTTTTTTTAGATTGTTCTGCTCTGTAATATAAAATTATCATTCATTTTCTGGGGAATAAAAACACACTCTCTGTTTGTCAGCCTGCTTTTGTGGGTGCCATTCAGGACTTGTCACGGTAACAATACCTGCGTTTCTTCTTATTTGCCTTATCTTGCTACATGTAAGCCTTTCTTTGTTAGGTCCATTGCCACTTTGCATCTCATTTGGGTCTGTAAGATGCGGGGTGAGAGAGACCTAAAAGCGAAAATTGTACCTTGACAAGCCCATTTGTTCTTATGGAGGTGCAAAAATGAATGAACACAGAGAAAACAAGCTAAAGCAAAGTGAAAAAACTAATGCTATAAGCACAGAAGCACTGTAACCAGTTTTCATTGCAAACTGCTTGTTCACCAGAGGATCCTAATTGTCAACAGAAGGGGATACAYACTAAAAGTAGGGGAAATTAGTTAGTAGGACTGTAACTCAATAACTCAGCTGCAAGTTGTGCGCAATTCCTAGGTACAAGAGTTTACTCTATCCAGCACTATTCTCAGGGGAAGGTTGTGCTCCAGCCCTTTCCACTTTTCTGCCCTCTTTTCATARCACCACAGAATCACAGAATAATTTAAGTTGGAGGGAACTCTTGGTGGTCATCTAGTCTAGTATCCCACTCAAAATAGGTCCAGTCAGACCGTATTGCTCAGGGTTGTGTCCGGCTGCAGTTCGAATGTCAGCAGGGATGGAAACTCAATAACCGCTCTGGGCAACTTCATTCAAAATCTAGCTACCTTTTCCTTTAAAATTTTCCCCTACATCTGGAATTTCCTGTGTTTCAATTTGTGTCCATGGCCTCTTGTCTTATCCCTGTGCATCTCTGAGAAGAATCTGGCTCAGTCTTCTCTACACCTTCCTAGCAGATCAGTAAAAACAGTAATAAGTTCCCCCAAAACAAGTTTCTTCTCCAGGATGAACAGGCATCTCTCCCTCAGCCTCTTCTCATTTGTTCAGTGCTCCAGCCTCTGACCATCTTGGTGACCTCCACTGCATTTGTCCCAGTATGCCAAAGTCTTTCTTGCACAGGGGAGCCCCAAACTGCACAAAATTCTCCAGATGTGGTCTCACAAGTGCTGAAGGGCAGTGAAGGAGCACTTGCCTCAACCTGCTGACTAACTGTATTGCTAACAGCCCAATATGTGGTTAGCCTTCATCTAGCATAGCTAGCCRGCACAGCATAGCTAGCTGGTCAAGGGAGGTGATTGTGCCAGTCTACACTGCACTGGTACAGCCCCAACCTCGAGTACTGTGTGCAGTGTTGGGAGCCTCTATATACGAAGGACATCAAAATATTAGAGTGTGTYCAGAGGAGGGCAACCAAGATGGTGAAAGGTCTCAAGGGCAAGACTTATGAGGAGTGGCTGAGATCACTTCGTTTGTTCAGCCTGGAGAAGAGAAGGGGTGACCTCATTGCAGTCTACAACTTCCTCAAGAGAGGCAGCAGAGAGGGAGGTGCTGATCTCCTCTCTCTGGTGACCAGTGATAGGACACATGGAAATGGTATGGAACTGGGTCAGAGGAAGTTCAGATTGGACATCAGGAAAAGGTTCTTCACTGAGAGGGTTGTCGGTCACTGGAATAGGCTTCCCAGSGAAGTAGTCATGGCAYCAAGCCCGTCAGAGTTCAAGGAGCATCTGGATGATGCTTTCAGTCATACAGTTTAGTTTTAGGTAGTCCTGCAAGGAGCAGGGAGTTGGACTCGATCGTCCTTATGGTTCCCTTCCAACTCAAGATATTGTATGTTTCTATGATGTCTGCACACTGCTGATTTGTGGTCAGCTTCTTGTCCAGCACGACCCTCAAGTCCTTTTTTGAAAAACTGCCTTCTGGCCAAGCCTATATTGATACATCGTTCTACTCAACCCCAGGTGCAAGACTTTGCATTTCCCTTTGCTAAACTCGATGTTCAGCATCTTTGTGAGCTTCCTATCAGCCTATATCTCCAGCAAATAGCAGCCCTGCCTTTCAGCATACCAATCACTCCACCCAATTTAGTGTTGTCCACAAACAGCTGAGAGGACATGCTGTCCCACTGCAGATCTCAAATAAAGACTTAAAATGACWTTGGGCAAGTGCTGATTCCTGAAAGACATCACTAGCAGCTAGCGACCAATTGGATTTTCTATTGCTGATCACAATYCTTTGAGCTCGGTGGTCCAGTCTTCCAAATATCTTACAGTCCACGGGTCCAAATGATGTCTCACCAATTTGGCTGTAAAAATACTACATCAAAGGCCTTGCCATAGTCAACATAAATGATATCAACTGCTTTCTTGTTGCCCATGCCTCAGAAGACAACCAGGTTGATCAGGCACAGTTTGCCCTGGCWTTTCCAGGTCACCTTCTTGCCTTCCATGTGCTTGGAAATGGCTTCCAGGAGGATTTGCTCCACCACCTCCCCAGGAACTAAGGTGAAGCTGACATGTTCTTCTTGCAAATGACTATGACAGTTGACTTTTTCCAGTCATCAGGAACCTTCCCACATAGGTGACCAGCTTTAACTTAGTTTAGGAAAAGAGGTGGTGAAAGTCTTGGCTCATTTTTTTTAGGGTGTTGTTTTGTTCTGTTTTATTTTCAAAAGTGTCTGTTTGTTCCTAGTTCTTACAATTTGGTTTTCTCAATTCATTGAAGTTACTTCTTGCTAATGCAGCTTCCAAAACATGGAGAAAAGCAAGGAATGACCAGGGATGTTCATTCCACATTAAAGGAAGTGACATTCTGGGGACATGCACAAAAAAAATTCTGAAGATTCAACCTTAAAAGCAGTGGACAAGACATTTTAAACAGGAAATATCATTTAAAAATCAAATAGAAAAAATGTAAAATCTGGAGATAACTGTAGATTCCTCCTCTCTCTTTTTCATGGTACAAAATATTAGTCACAAAATTTCTGACAGCTATAGGAGAATAAGAGAAAGCTTCTTTTATGTCCTCAGAAACTGTCCTATTCCCTTCATTTCTCTTAGCAGCATATAAACTTACTGGTGCTTTAACATCAAGGTACATAAAGGCAAATACCTTTCTGAGTAAAATCCTTTCATTATTTTTCTTTGTATAAATGATTCATGTTCCCTTATAAACCATGACTGTAGAACTTTGGTTCTTTCAAAACTTTTTTATAGGCCTAACTCCAAGGCGTGGAGACTGGGTTAGTGAGACTCATAACTAGCACTAGCATGTTTGTCATCATGATTTGTCACTGCATCAGGTGAGAACKTTGAAGTTAATTGGTTCTTATTTAAACCATGCTTTGAAAATGCAAAGCTCAATGCTGGTTTTTACCATAATGAGGTCCATTTCTTATACTGACTGATAAGCAGTCAGTATAAAATGATGGGCTCTTAAATCTATGGGAATTGTACTTAATGAGAATGACTCTGATTCTCATTATATTGATTTCAGTGGGAAAACYTTCACTCATTTAATGGGAACAAGACTGACCCTTGCTGAGGATTTGGAGCCAGTCCAGTAAAGGTCGTAAGTGTATGAAAGGGAGGTACAACTGCACATTAGCTCCACTGCTCAGGCTCCTGTTATCATACTGTGCTGTCTGTGAACGGTCCTGCCTGAGTGCATGGGAGGAGCTGGGTAGCTAAGACTGCCACGCATCTGGAAAGCCTTCAAGCACAAATTCTTGCCTGAACTTCACATTTTGGATCCTAGGTAAGGATTATTAAGCTCTGTTCACGTTGAGTCCAGAGCCCAAATTTATTCCTAAGGGCAGGCTGCTACCAGCAGTTTCCTAAAGAACTGGGCAAGACACATTTCTTTCAGTGGCAGGGGCTACAGATCCCCTTTCTWACCATAGCCAAGTAGTTAAGGCAATTAATTATGAAGCGGAAAACCCAAGTTCAGTGCCTTGCTCAAGCATGTCCTGTCCACTGGGCCGCAGGCCAGAATATACAATGAGATATCTCAAATCTTCCACGGATTATTTGTAACTATGAAGTGAATAGTACAAGATTAATGAGGGAGGGGTGGCAAAAGAAAATACAAATCATTGTAAGACAGTATTAATGCTGTTTTTCTGTTCCCCAATATTTTAAAATAAAACCYGTCTTGTAGTTAAGAAGACAAGTTTAAAAGGACAAAACAACATGTTCTTAAAAGTTGTCATTTCCCAGAATTATGATGACAGAAGTACAAAATTGCAACATAATAAGTGCACCCTAATAGTGCTTTTATTTCTCCAATTCTCCTGCTAGTTCTCAGATATATTTCAAAGCAAGTCACTGCTCTGAAGCACTCTGACATTTTGGGAAGGATTTCAGGACCCAGTCATAGGTCTTTAATGTCACTTAGGTGCCATGGGATAACCCCTTTGTCCTCCAGCTGCCAACTCCAAAGGCAAAGCATCTCCTCTGTTAGATCTGCCAATCCTGCACAGATGTCACAGCTACATCAGGGTGTCTCAAATGGCCCACTGGAGGCCAGGCATGATAAGGCAGGTAGGCAGCTAAATCCCACCCTCCATTGCTGTCAGGTTGTCTCAGCATGTTCAAAGCTCCATCAGGAATCATAGCTATGGTTGTGTGGAAATCTACCAAAGCTATGGTGCTGCATCTCCCCATAAGTCCTTGAGCCTCTCCAAGGAAAGGAGTATGCATAGTGCAGTGCTGTGCAGAGATGCCAGCTCGGGTCTCAAGCCCAGTGTGGCTGCACTAGTGTGCTGCTATGCTTCAAAGCCAGTTAGCAGGCCTTCGTCAAGGCACATGTACCCAGATGGATTTCCCCATGCTTCCCTCAAAGCTTCTTTCACATAACCTGTGACTTAGCCTCAAATGTGACTACTTACAATGCTTGTAAGGTATTATAAAATCACTGTTTTGAAGTGCATTCCAGTGCATTATTTCCATCAAAGTAATTTGTTGCTAAGATTACCACTGCCTTTCTACTATGAGAAAAACAAAATTTATGAGATGTAAAGAGAACATGCAAATTGTACATGATTCAATGAAGCTTCTGCTTTAAATGAAATATACAAATAATCTTTGAAAAAGCTTGTTTTGGATGCAAAACCATTCCTCTACTACTATCCTGCATTTCTCTGAAGATCGATTTTCTTTTTATGGGTTTCCTCCTCTGACTTGTATCATTGCATTTACCTGGAACACCTGTCCTTTTCAAGAAAGAAGGGAATTAAGTGAACAAAGACTTTCAGCAGCAAGTAGCTGGGATGGGTAGGAACATAACCTATTCACAAGATATGACTTTTTTTTCCCCAGGTGACTATAACTAGTCAATATAACTGTGCCAGCATTTACTTTAGGTGCCAATTCACATTTGCTAATACACATCCAGTTATAATCAGTTTTTAGTCGTACTGGTAGATCTCAAGAGTTCTACATTTTTGCAATGAGAATACATGAAGAGATCCAGATAACTGGATCAAAAGATGTCTAAACACTTGCCTACATTTTGGTTAGAAGACGTTCAGAGAAAGAAGTGGCCTGCATTTTTTCTCATCATCCTGAGACCCTGTCTTTGCTGGAGCCTCTAGAAATACACTCAACAGTGGAGCACCCTAACCTCAGTGCTTGTGAATAACTTGATAATTCCCCACACGCTGGTGTGCCTTTTGAATTTGGCCTTTTGATCTTCCATGACACCATTTGAGTAAGTTACTAGGAATCAATTTTAAAGAGTATTTATTTCGTTCCATATTATTTTTTCTTTTTTTTTTCTTTTTCTCGGAATGAAACACAAGGAGAAGTTCTTTCTCAGACATGTTAATTATTTTCAAATATGGAATCTCTGAGTAAAAGCATGGAAGAAGTGTGACTAAATCAGCCTGCACAAAATCTTTAAATAACCCTGTTTAAGGAGACCAGGAGGACTCACAAGTTTTTTGATAATGAAGTCCCACTCTTGCAAAATATATGTGGTTTTGCATTTATTTCATACAGGTTGTGTGCGGTGAAGGTTCCGTACTTGGTTTGGTCACATCCAGTTGTAGATCATAGTAGTCATTCCTCATCCAAATGACAGTCTGATGATCTTTTCAAGATCTAGGGTTGATGATGCTTGGTTTTCTCATTAATACCGTAGTCAAGCTGACTCAGACTGAAAAAGCTGTAAGTCAAGCACTAGGAAATCTGACAAAGATGGAATACATGACTTATCATTGCGGGAATTTTTTTTTTCCTTAATCACCTACAGTTAAAAATGAACACACAAAGGTACACCTGTCGTGCCAGTAAATGAGAGCAGTTGCAGTACAAATTATGAAGAATAGAGTGTTGCCAAAAATTCATGCAGAGAAATKAATCTCTTCCTGATGGGCATCATTTTCCAAATGGGTTCGTGCATGCTGTTGTGGTTTGAATTGTGAGCTTCATGCAGATACAATCTGCAGTTCAAGTGCACGGGCTGGTGAACAGTAGCTGCTTGTCGAGAAAAATGAAAACAAGTGATAGACTAGCAAATGAGTATTGTAAATTTAAATTAAGAGAGAGGTGTCTGCTTTAATCTCTGAGTGAAGGGCACATTGCTTTCAAAAATACCTCAGTGAAAGAAATAACTCCAGCAGAATTAAATTTTTGACTTATAAGATCTGTGAATATAACTTTGAGAACTCAAGGAATTAAATCTTACTTGTTGTTGATATATCAGCTGCAAGGGAACTCTCTTAAATGTCTCATTACTCACAAAACCTGTAAAGTAATGTCTAGGTATGAGTCTCGGTCGCTAGCTCCTACATAAGCTGTTCAAACTGTTGTAATGGTTAGCCAAGGCCTGATGGTATACTTCTGTATCTGATAAGATTAATCAGCCATTTGGAAGAAGATGAATTTGAAATTTATTTTCCACAAATTAGATCTTACTGATTTTTTAAAATCTTTTCAAAAGAAAACACGCTTCTTGTAATGTCTAAGTAAATAGTTTTCTGCACTATGGCCTCGTGCCTTTCTAAGTGGGGAATTATCAATATGTGTATGTGGGACTTTCACAGCTACCAAGAGTCATCTCAGCAGGCAAAGCAGAGCAATAGCACGGCCTCACATGCCTGTGCTGCCCAAGCTCCTCCCTCGTGCCGCTAGCACTGCTGATGGAGATCACAGCTCTTCCCTGAGCTCTGCAACAGTGAGAACCTTCCTCCGCCTCCCCCTYGGGTGATTTACACTTTGGTCTTTTTTTCTAGTTTATTAGTACTGGAACGTTTTATTGGACAGCCTTTTACAAATGTTTAATAAAGCATTTTCTGTACTGTTAWGAAAGATTGTCTGACTTTATTTTTCATCATCATAGCATCTGAAGTACTTCACAGTCTTTTTCCTCATCTTCATGATTTCCCTTGATCAGGGAGATATGCCATCATTCCCACGTTACACCTGAGGAACGATGGCCCAGAGAGGCCGAGTCCTTGCTCTGCTGAAGTACTGAGGTACCTAAAACAGTCTCTGACAACATGTAGATGTCTGAGTTTAAAACTATGACCTATAAAGTCCCACCTAACCTCTCTGGCATCTGCAGAGCCTGAGGTGTTTGGTGGCCAAGTTTGCTCTTGGTATAACACTTTTTATTCTGTGGGTATATCTATATTAGGGTTTTAGTTCAGATAGGAATGCACCTTTGAAGCTGATCTGGCCGTCCCTCTCACCATGCTTCATGGAGCAGTCTCACAGCACTCAAGGCAGATTCTTTTCAGATGAACTAAACTGGGACATGTATTCCCAAAATGCACCAAATGCTTTTCAGCTGGTAATGGTCACTGAATCCATGGGCTGAGGCTAGAGCTMGTGTAAGGAAGAATGTATATATGGTATGGACATCAGGTCCTCCACACCACCTATCTCACTGTACAGATCGGTTCCTTTTGGATCACACTATTTGCTAGCGTAGACACAGCTTGTAATGGTGATGGATGCTGAGGTCTTTACAAGGCAGGTCTGACCTCATCTGAAGTCATCCCGTGATACTGACTTTGATATACACATGCAATTCACTCTGACAGCAGTGAGGATGGCACAAAACTGAAATACAGTGCTATAACATAATTTTAAAAAAATGTGATCTTTTCTCTAACAATGAACCTGTATTGGTGAGATGACCCGGGAAATGGCGTGGATGGGTTCAGTGACCTCTCAGTCTCACAAAGTTCAAATCCCCTTTTCCCAGACAAAACTCCCCTACTGATTTCATTATAGACTGAGCTGGAAGGTGGTAGCTGTCATGCCAGTAGTACCCAGCCTTGCTGTCAAAAATACTCAACTATTCATGAGAGCATGTTTGTCTGTTTGATGGTAGCTGCAACTGGAACCACCTCCTTTCTGAGCCTTCAAGCAGGAATTGGATTTTTCTTTTTCCTGTTTTTGACCCTACTGGCAAAACATGAAAATGCTTTAGGTAGTCAAATGCCGGAGAAGCTCCTGTCAGAGAGCAGCCCTCACCACCTCCCTGTTAAGTCATCTTCACTTTACTTAGAGTCAGTTCTTAAATTGTTTGCTGCACAGAGATGCAGCTTGAACTGGATAGCAGAGAGAATACTCCTCACTTCTTTTTCATGTCCAAGGCTTCTGACTGCTATACTTTCCTGGGGAGTGAAAAAAGCAGATTTGAACCARTTGAGCTATGCTTTCTGTCAGTACCCCTTGTGTACAAACACCACAGAGTGGACTCACTGCCAACACTCTTCCTCATAACATCTTCCAACCAAAAAGGTGTTCCCTCAGAATTACTGGCCAAACTATAAGATATTTTCTCTTATTGCTTCTTTTTCTTGGCATGATGCAAAGGAAACACGCTGTTAACCTTAACCATCCTTAGAATTCACAGGAAAATTTTTGGTCATCAACCAGCCACCTGAGGAGGTTTGAATTTGGTTTTTGAAACCTCAAGGCACACCAAGAAAACGTTATCTTTACAAGATAAGTTACCTTCATAATATTAATCTACTCTGCATTCTAATGGTGTAATTATGATTGATTTAATTTTATTAAGTCATCAAAGATTCTATTTCCTTTCTGAATYGCTACAAAAAATGCATAAGGTCTTAATGCGTTGGGATACAAAAAAAGCAAATCAAAGCGAAGAGCAATTCCTGAGATTTATGAAGCTGTGGTACTACTTCAATTTTAATAAAATATAGCCAATGACAAAAAAGAAATATAAAATTATCTAGTTATAATTCTATAAAATGTAATTGTGCACATTATATAAATGTAAAATTGTATAAAAAATTGATGGCTAAGCTAGTCATATAATCACATCTCCATTGAAATAACCTTGATGGCTAAAATGGAGTTGGCATTCCAGACAGGTGTCAAATGGAGAGGAATATTTATTAAGCATAGTTAATTTCCAGTGGGTTTTTTCATATTTTGATTCTTTCATCCTATTTTCATAATTTAACAGTATCAGCCTTTGCATTTCCSTTTCATTTTTTTGCGTTTATTCAACAATAAGGTAGAATATTTGCCCTCAAATTAGGGCCTCAATTCATCTCATCTTCACCTGGTTAGCTACAAGGCGAATGCCTACATGTGAGCAATTGGCTTGGCTCCACTCTAGTCAATAGTGATCTAGTCAACACCAGTCAATGGAGTCTAGAGAGCAACTCACTGCAGTCTAAAATAGCCACCAGGTAAACCATCCTTTATATACCATTGCTTATGTTTACTACATCTCCATCAGCATTAACAGGAACTAAGAGAGCTCAAAATTAGCCACCAAAGTTAAGCAAGATGAATCCTATCCTAGGTATCTATTCTCTTGGTCCATCACATTCATCAGCATCTATGTGCATATGTTGCTGTGATATCCCATTCTATAACAAGTTTTTTCTTATTCTTACCARTGTAATTTGTCAGTTCTGCATTAGTAATACTTTTAAAATGATTCTCTGGTTGCATGTTTTATGTGACTTTGTTTCACAGCTTACCATAAACCATGCCACATGCAACATTTATATAAATCAGTGCATTATAATGACTTTGGTAATTCTTTACTCCAATAATTGTATTTAAGTCTAGGCATGTCTTCCAAGACACTGAAGTYTTAAATGCTTATATAGATACTCGGTTTGCTGTATTGAGAAAAAAGTCAACAACTTCAGATTGCTAAAATGCATATCCACTTTTGTAAATATTTGCAGCCTGTGTTTCTGTCTTCCTTCCAGTATTTTGTACTGGTCCTGTTTGGGAAATATTTATGTTCTGTAGCAACATGCAAGAGACTGTCCTTAGAAACTTGACTTTTAGTTCTCTTCCAGAGGGATTGTTTATTCTTCTCTTCTTTTACTACTTATCAACCCTGCCCTATTGTCAATCTCAGGTTTTAAGTCTGGAGGACACTCCAGCTTCTTCAACTCTAGGAAAAAAAAGGCTGAAAAATACAAAATTAATATTGGTAGTATTAGTATGTCCATATAAACAAGGGTTTCAAATTAGACCATCAGCATACATTGCATTGACCTCAGCTCACTAAGTTATGCAATTTATCCTCAAGTTATTCAGGTTTCTGTTCTTTGTTGGAGGAAAATCTGGCATCTTATTCTGCCTCCAGGAAACACCCAAAATCTTCACCCTGTCCGTGATAGTTTAGGCTGTGTTTGTGCCTTATGGGCAAGAGTATGATTTTAACCATACTGATGTTAAAAGATGGAGATGTGATACTTATTTTCTAGCAAGCAAGGAGTTAGCCAGCTGCTGATGTATGTGTCATAGGTATAAAGTCTGGAGAAACAAACCGGACAGAAAGACCAGTCATTCCACTGGAGTAAACAAGAAAGCCATAAAAACAGCTACCTCATTGACAGGAAGAAATCACATTAGACAGTAGATAACAGAGCAGTAGCTTGTGGCCCAGATAGGGATTTGGGTTGTCCTTACTTAGAAAAGAGTGTTGCTTTCTTTTTATTGCCTGTTGATGTTAATTTTTGGGAGTGGAATGCCCCAGGAAAAAATGTGCTTGATAGGACACTTAATGCTAGACCCCATGGATCTCTCATACAGCTTACAACTCCTTTCTTCCCTAGATTGCTACTGTTGTCTTCTCTCTGTTGTTTTACCACACTGCACTTGACTCCTTAGCACCCTTTCTAGCCCTTTTTCTCTGAAACCCCTCCAGTTTGTCAACATTTTTCTGGCAATTTGGTATTCGGTTAGAAAGCAGTCAAAGTGCAGTAGATGAAAGGCCTGCTTCTTTCCTGCTTCATGAACCCTCTGGGTATCCATCTCCAAAATGACACTGGATTTTCATCCCCATCATATTGCATTAGAGACATAGGTGTAAATCTCTGCTCACTATTGGCTTTCATCTTTCAGCATTAGAGCACACCAGCGTCTCTTCTCACACAGCGAGTATTTATGATTAAACTTATGGTTATACTGCTCACTGTATCTCAGATTACATTTTAAAGTGTGGGTGAATAAGAAGACATGGAGTAAGGAGGGCAAGTAATGTTATGCCATTATGGTTATAACCACRTAGGCGTCTGCAGTAAGTAACAATCACTTCATATTTAGTAAAGCTTGCATATTGGTTATAGAGTATAAAACTGTTAATTTGAACATGCAAGTTTTCTAAGTGTAGAAGTCCTGAGAAAAACACGAAGTCTTAGATTCCCACTATAAAAGGTATAGAGGGACAAAAGAATGTATCCACCTTCCCTAGGAGTCATCTCACCTCKCATGTATGCATCCATTTTAAACCTGGTTTTGGATCCCTGTTTTAGCATTTATGAAAAAAAAAAAAAACAAACCTACACGTTTCTAAGATGTGGGGTGAATTACCTTCTGGAGGTGCCTGKTTTTTTCCTCATTGACTGTAGAAATAGGCTGTTGAGATGTCATCTGTCCTAATTCAAGCATCTGAAGGTTGATCTACATCTGACCTGCTTGCCCTATGCTCCTTTTAGGGTCACTGTAGAGAAGCAGGCCTCCTGCACAATACGGTTCATCTCATCCTTAGTGTCTGAAGYAGAACAGATTAACAACTTTCTCGAAATGTCCTTTTCTTTCCACTTATAAGAAAGAGTTACGTATTCTGAAACAGACATCTAGTGTTTAGACATCTCAAATCTGGTCAGGAAAATTTTGTTTGTTTGGGTTAGATGGCCTCAGACTCTTCCCCAGTGCTTACAACTTGAAGTGAAGACATCAACGGTCAGAGGAGTGGGAGACGTCTGTGCCTGCTGGTATGCATAGGCATGGCACCTTGCAGTCCCTCAAGCAAGTGGGCTTCAGAATCCAAGCCCATAGCACTGCTGGGAAGGCAGATTAATTAATTAAGAAGGACAGCATCACACTCTCTATAAGCACACATACACTGCTTCCAGCCAGTGTCTGACTGGCGTTGTGGCATATGGACAGTGTAGGCACACAAGCTCCTTCTGAAGCAGCTTAGGTACCTCTGTCATGGAGCAAGACTAGGGATACAGATGACTTCTAAATCTGCTGCTGCAAGTGAGAAGCGCGTGTGGGGTAACAGGTAAACAAGTGAATGCATTGCACTGAAATTGGGAAGGACGACTTCACATCTGTTCAGGCTTTCAGACTGCAGTCATTGTTATGTTACCACCCTTTCAGGTGAGGGTAAGCAGCTATCCATGAGATGAATTCTGTGAGAATATCCTACTATTAAACTGCATACTTCATAGTGTTCAAATTCTAAGATAAAGCACATCAAAGACCTCTAAATTATTTTGCAAAAAATTCCATGTGGTTACAGAAGTTCTTTAAAATACAGTTCATTTCTATCCTCTCTGTGGTCATCCTCTTGGAAAGACCGACGTAGACATCTTTTTCAAGAAGCTCTTTTCATTTTCAGTCTTTTGTGACTCAGTTCTATTATAATTTTGCTCCRCCATACATTTTTTCCTAGAGTCTTTTTTGTTAATAGATCTATCTTTTTCTTTTTTTTTAACCGCATGATGTCCTTTCCTTTCCAGTCTTGCCCCATCTGATGAAAATTACACAGCTTGTTTCAGAGGCTGGATCCAGTAATTGGCTTTCTGAATCCTTCCCTGATCCTCCATACAGTCTGACCCTCCTGCAGAATGGGCATCTTCGTTTCATTGCTTCTCTTTTATGGTCTCTCCCCTGTAATGGTTCAGTCTGACTTTCACCTTTGAGCATGTTCTGAAGGTATAAGATCGCTGTTGGCTTAAATCTTATTTTGTTCTTTATGATGGGAACTTCGTAAGCTGATCTTTGCAGTAAGAAGYGACATCTAGCTGCTGCCCTGCAGGTTTTGGCAAAAGCAGAGAATGGGATGCAACTGATGTCCCACTCCCAAATCCACCTCTAGGCCTCAGTAGTGTAAGAAGAACAGAGTGCTGCTGCCCCAGAGATGGGGAGCTGTGCTACCTGTGACCATGGACAGAGACAGTAGGGCCAAAGAGGTGTAACAGGAAGAGAGACGGGCAGCCCACCAAGAAGAGGCTCAGGAGTCTCCTTATCATGAGAAGGAGACAAGAACTACCATASATTTATTCTGTATCTGTATGAACACTTGTTTAAAAAGTTTCCTATTTATTCTGGGCAAACCAAAGAAAAGGCACAAATAAAAGTAGCAACATCCCTTCAAATAAGCTGTCTTTTAAAACTCTCAGGAGAGAAAAAAAAGAAAATCTCATCATTTTCACAAATCCAAGGCAAAATGATAAGCCTTGCAATGGACTTTAAAGCTCAGTCTTTCTAAAGGGGAAAGCCAGGAAAAAAGCACTGAACTGGCAGCCTGCATGCTTTGGAGCATGCCAGAACACAGTTCTACTCAGTAAAAGATGCAAAACCCTGTAAGTACCATCTATAGAATGTAATACATTTAAGCATTAATTTCCCACGGTGGAAACAAAAGCACTTACATAATATCAGGTGTCTCAATATCAGATGTGACTATTTTTGGGGTGTTTGTTACTCTATATGATATTGAACTCGTTAATCTTTTAAAGCTGTTTTCTTTGGGTCTCTTTATTTGCCTGATAAATTTATTATAGCATTATTCACTAGCAGCCCAAAATACTGTAGTAAGCCTCTTGTAGGTTTTTATATCTACAATCATTCTTCTACAACATTTTATTCTTGATAATAAGAGTAGCTGTAGTCTTTGACAGTTAAAAGCTGCACTGGATGCATGTTTTCCCTTTACAGTGCTATTGCTTTCAATGTGTCACGGGTAGTTCTGCCTACCATCTCTCCTCCAGTTTGTCTTTTCTCTGTCCTCAGTCTCTACTACATCTACCTGACTCTGTCTTTTCCAGTGCAGCTCTGGAAGGGTTTGCATCTGCCAAAAACAGGGGCAAGGTTCATGAGTACGGTAGGATCTGACTTAAGAAACTCTGTGCATTTCAAGCATCTTTTTGGGGATGTGGCAAAATCCTTGTCCCCTTGGAACYGCCCGCATGAACTTACTCATTCAGTAATGGTCTGGTTTTAGAAAATTAATTCTGAAGGAACATTTCGTACACCRTATATTATGAGTGCAGACAAGTAGCCGGCCACCCATGAGAGGAAACAGTGTCTTTTACTTCTGTAAATCAACTCTCTGATCATTCTCATATAAGCTGTGGACAAAGCCTCTTTCTGCTGTGCCCCAGAGGATGCTGTGCCCCTATGTCCTTTCTTGGAGTTCACCCTGTGACTTTACCCCTGCATTGTCTGGGTTACCCATTTCTGCAGGGCAGGAGCAGTTAGGAGCTTTCCAAGGACAATTCTGTGTGATGACCTGTTGTTGTCTCTTCCCACCACTTTCCAAGACCTKCAAATAAAAGACCAAGATGATTTTTATATCTTTACACAATTCTTGCTAATCAAGAGAACTGCCTTTTTTACTTGCATGTTTAGTTACTGCTATTGGATCATGCTTTTACTCTTACATGTGTCTGCTTGCCTTCCTTATTTGAGATAATAATTACCAACTGAATTCATTAACCATTTACCTTGTCTTGAAATAAAAATTATTGGCAGGCCCCCATGACATCTGTGAAAAGCAGTGTTTACAAGTGAACTTTAAAGGTTCAAACCCTAGAAATGCAAAGTATACCATTCAATGAAATAATATTTTTAGCCTTTTATACTCCAAGAGTCACTCTCAATGGTAATTTATTTCTACAGTCTTCTCTTCATATAGCAACTCTGTGGTAAACAGAATTAACTTACCTCCCATAACAGTTCCTGTTCATTTATATTTTTTTTTAGGAGATGGAGGAGGGTGGAGGGAATGTTACAGTGGCACAAATCCACCAGAAGCTCAAGAATTAGTTACAAATACTTTCTAGTTTCCAGTAGTCATTTGTTCCATTTTTTGAGCCCCTCAGACTGTGTCAGCAGTCATAATGTTCATAAGRGAGCCATATGGCGTCACAAGAAAAAGAGAGGTAAACGTGTCATCTGTGTACAAATAAGCTGAACTTCTTTCTAGATAAAAAAAGTTCAGTCATAAAAAAAAGGTCCGAATCTTTAAACCAAAATGCTATTATCCCATTTATTATCCCCTTTTCCTATTTTGCTAATTCAAAAGAAGGATTATTGTTCCTTTACTCAGGGGAAGAGTCCTTCCCAGCAGAGAAGAAAATTTAAATTTAACTTTAAATTTAAAAAAATAATTTAGTTTGATACTGGAAATCTAAMATTTCTCTAGTTGTAGAGAACAATGTAAGTGTCACTGGACCCTTTGAACTTACATGTATTGCATGTATTAGACCACTTTGCAACCCTGTCTTATTGTACATGAGAATAGAGCTGTTACTTTTAAAATAAGAGAACAGCATATTGTGTGTAGCTCCATAATGATTAATGATGGAGGAAAGTGATTCTATTTAGTCAAGTGTGATTCTTATCTTATATTTAAATATGTTTAAAATCAGAAATACCTAAATGAGTCACTGATCTTGGTCTTTCACAACCAATCTCCAGGAAAGAAAACTGATCCAGCTGATGAAATTCCAAGTGCAGCTTTTATTTTGAATGGAGGTGAAGAAGGTCTTCTGGCACTGATTGCAYCTCAGTGCTGCTGCTTGAGCCTTTGTTCATGGGAATGGAAAGAACATCAAGCGCACTTGGCTTCTGGCTGATCCTGATACTTAAATGAGGTTCTGCTGCAGTTCCCTTGGCTGAACAAAATGAAACAGCTTTTTTTCCAGCTAACTACTGTTCTGTACTGCCAAGAGGCCCCTATCATAATAAGAGAACATTTCTGGTGTATCTCTAGGATACATTTTATGGATGAATTATTAGTTTGAAACCCAGCCTGCTTTGACAATGAAGTATAAAATTGAGTTTCTATTTACTTGATTTGTAACTTCCAAGAGCATTTTCCAACTTGAACAACATCATTTTGAAGTGACACAATGGTACTATGTACAGTTGTGTATAGCAATGACTCATGAGCCCAACACGTACAGGGTTCTCCATAATTTTCACGTATTTCCTACRAAATATGGTAAAGATTTTTTTATGATAAAGACACTAAGAGACATTTGATATAAAAGATCCCTTTCCTGATAAAGACTATACAGTCCTTACAGAAGGGTGTGGGGAAAAGGAAGGGAAAAGGCTAAGGTTCAATAAACACTGGAAAGTTGTTTCTCACTCAGTCTGCCACTCCTCTTACTTACACTGATGTAACTGAAGTAGGAAATACAGATTTGCAAAGAAGTTAAGAGTCAAATCTTTAATACAATATTGGGATACATTTTGTAATGCAAGCACACTGCTTGCTTCTCTAGGATTCTGCAAAGACGTTAGCACATGCTTGTGCCAACAGCAGGACTAGTACAGCCATCCACTCAGAACTGGGGCACTAGCTAAATGCAATTAAAATTTGCTCTGTATGCCTTTATTTTCCACCATGTCTTCTTTTTAGAAAACTTAATGTTACAGTACGTATGAAAATAAATTCATAAAGAAAATGCCACATTTCCTGAAGGTACCTAATTCTTCATTATTGAGTAACCATCAATCCCAAATGCACAAAGAAGCTGGAGGCAAGAGGAGGGGGAGGAGTAATAGCCAGAGAAGTGGAAAGAAAGATAAAAGCAGTTTCCATGGACTGAAGAAGATGTTTCATGGATTTCCCTTCACTGGAGGTATGCATTCACAGAAACCATTGTCGGATACACACTCTAGGTTTAGAAGTTCAAATTTCCACAAATGTTTTGATTAGCAAGAATTGTGTAAAATATTTTGTGTGTATGATGCAACAGAATTCTTCCAGAAAAACCTGAACCCAGAAAAAACAAATCCAGAYTGAAGGCCTTGGTAGAGTGGGATGGTAAAATACAGGAGCAGGCAAGGGACTTTAGAAATCACATAGAGATTTTTAAGCAGTCATAAAGCTCAACTTGTAGGGCATGAAGTGGGTTGGGTGCTACACACTAATTAACAGCTCTTGCAAAAATCATCTTTTCCAGCTACAGGCACAGCATAGTCCGGAAATTTCTGAGGAGAAGGGTATAGACTTATTACATCCAAATACTTGGGGCATTTTAAGAACAAAAGCAACCATCCTGCAATAAGTACCCAAAAAGACCTTGGGCCCCTTTTTGTTCCCTAATGATCTCACCTAGGATAAAATGGGCATATAATATTATATGGATAATCTCTGCATTGCCTTTAGTGTACATTTGGGCTTTTCTGTTGGATCAAGGTTGATTGTCAGTTTACAAGTGAGTTATAAGGCAAGTAAATATACTGCAGATCACATCTGGGTTAAGATTATGGAGGTGGCTACAGAAGCTAATAAATTATTTTTCATACTGAAGAGCAATACACRATGCAATCCAGAAGCATAATTCATAATGTATTAATACGTAAGTCTTAGAAGTGAGCTAGCAAGAGATTTACAGGCTGAAGCTGCTCTTCTGTTACAGCATGAGACAGCTTCCAGAGCAGCTTTTGTAAATACAATAAATGGTAGAGGAGTCAATATTGACTGATGGGGCTTAACACGTTCAGTTTCAAAAGGATGTGGAATACTGAAAAAATTGTTTGGCTTAACAAAYAAGTGTGGAAGCTTTTCTAGACACACAGCAAATAAAAGAACTTCAATTGCTAACCTGGTTGTATATATATAGAGTGCTGGGCTTCGAATTTCATCCAATAATGCTCTTGTAACATGCCTATGTTTTAAAAGGCACATAATATTCTTGCTTTCACTGGTTGTATTTAGTTTTGGGGCAAATCTGACATTGCTGGCTTTAATTCTTGAACAGAGTGTTCATTTGTTTTCAAAGGTGTTATAAAACGCTACATAGATGCATTTCAAAACAAATAGTATCAACTAAAATGCCAATTTCATCTGTCGTTTAGCACTGGGTCATATTAAATTAATATGCAGGGGCTATATAAACTTTTAATAAGAATATAAAGAGTGAAAAATCCTTTATTTTGACATGTCACTGTTCCCTTACCAGCTTCACTGAAATCAAAGAGGATTTTTGAATGAGTAATTTCTCAACATTATGAGAGATGAGCTTGCAATCTAGCTTTGGTCAGTTCTCATTTTTAAATAATAGGGTATCAGGAATCTCTGGATTGGTTTATGGCCTAAGCACTGAATGACTTGTACAATTCTTCTGATATTATGCCAAGGAAAATTTAAAGAAAATAATTAGGTAAGCAGTTTAGAAACCAATGGTGTAAAGACAAGTTGCAAACTCTTACTCAGTTTTGGTTAACCGGTCAAGAATCTGGGCTAAGGAAAAGGAAGAGGTGCTATTCAAACCATTGATTACATTTCATTTGGACTATGTCTGTACTAGTAAATAAATGTGCTAAGGACCACCCTCAGGCGTTGAGGCCAAATGGCACAGAAGASCCCAGGTGCAGACTATTAAAGCTCTTACTTCCCAAAATACAGTAGCTGCATGCAAACGGCCCWTCGGGAGTGGTTGCYTGGCCATGCTGTCATCTGAGCTGTGCCCAGGAATTTGTCCCAGACTGTGTCAGTACAATGAGTCTCGTTCCAGGGCCTGGCAATGCTTTCTGGCACCAATTAATTTGATAATGCAGAACTAGCTTTGTAGACTAGAGATAGTAAAGAAGGAAGTATACTGTTTGGAAGGCTCTTCCCTCCATTCCCAATTCTTGTCACTCCATCACTGACGGTCAGGACCTCCAGTTTCAGCCCCTCACCAAATTAGGCACCAGGAAGCCTATCCCCCAGCCTGTATCTAAACATCTCATTTTTCTGAGGTTGCAGTGGGTTGAAGCCTGACTAGAAATGGACACCTAAATGTCTTGGAAGGACCGAACCAAGTTCATTAATGTGGCTAGTCACACAACAAAACTAATGAAGTAGGGGGATTGTGCTCAGGAATGAGCACAACTCCTGAGCAATGCAGAAATAAAAATAAACTTTTTAAGGCTAGACGAGACCATGTGAACACTCAGTTTATCATCCTGAAGTGGGTTTGCCTGTGACGTTCTTTGCTGAAGGCTTTCGAACAGGTAGTGTGTACAACTCYAACTGTGCTCATAACTTGCAAAGTCACGAAGTACTTAGTTCACACATACATAATATTTTTTGTGTGAGGACTGCAGAGAGGTTTTCCAGGTCTCCTGTAATGTGCTTACACATATTTTTGGAAACGACAGGAGAAAAAAAAGGTTCCAACTGTGAGTTTTATAACAAAGTGAAGAGCCTCTTCTGGTTTCACTCAGCTGTATAATGAGATGATCCTGTATCTAATCACAGAAGAAGAAAGAATGAAATGTACCTACGTCCTGTTATGTAAGATGCTTTATGGTTGATCAGATATGTGAAAACAGCAAAATCTGCTTTCATCTGCTAGAATAAGCCATTGCTCATATATGTCTGAAGTTATTTCTCAGTGTTTTGTACAATGATGGATGTTTAATTATTAGGCAGATGTTACTGTGTCCTCTTTTGTACAAAATCATCCTTAAGGGCTACAAAATGTTTGTACTTCAGGTTTTGTTATTTTTTTCTTGGAGCTTTTCAAATAATTCTGTGAAGACTGCAAGTTTATTTGAGTTGTAAACAGTCTTACTCATGATTTCAAGCTTATTTTCTATGTATATATACTATAGACCATATCATTTTCTCAATTATATAGGAACCAACTAGTGAAGTTCAGTGAAATTACACCCATGAAGCCAAAGGGATATTCCTGTAAGTATACTCCTACAATTAAATGCTCCCAGAAACTGCCTCAGTTTAGGGACACCCAACTACCCCTCAGTGGATTATGAAAAAACAAATACTTTAAAAAAAAAAACTTTGTTAAGTGCAAAAAAAAAGGATATTATTTGTTCACAAAATTGAAGATTTTTTTAAACTGCTGAACAAAAACGTTTCAAAGAGAAAACAGGTAACTAAGTCCTGAATCAGCAGGCAATGCTATTAAGCTAATGCAGTTAAATGCAGGCATTAGCGAGACACCACAATGTGAAAGCTATAGCAGACACAGTATAAATCACTAACTTAACAGTATGAAACTAGTTATAAACTGACAACATGTCACTTAATGCGCTTTTGCATATCTAACATTTTTGCAGATTGATTACATAAATGAGTGAAAATAATGATAAATGAAATCCATACCCACTTGAAATTTTATGTTTTTTACAGAAGGTCAAGACAAACATTTCATTTTCTGTATCTTTAAAAATTGAGTTCTTGACAAAGTMATTTTGACAGTTATGAAAGAAGTCATTATCCCCATTATTATTGGTTTGCCATGGATGACGCCATGGATGACACCATGGTATCCTATGACTCTTCACAGAAGTTTTAAGATGTGACAGACACTGCCCCAAATTATTTCCTATCTAAACAGTGTTTAAAGTAAATACACCAAAAAAAAGCAAAGGAATGGAGTAGAAATAACATTTATAATAGCTGTGGCTGGTATGCCCAGAAAGGTTTGAAAGAAGGAGGTGGAGTTCATGCTACTAGAGCAAAAAGGGACCTCATCCCTGATACACAGTGAAATAAAGRGGTGAGGAAAGAAGACCAAAAAGTAGTCAAGAATTCAAGAACAATAGCTGGACACAAGGACAAAGCAGGGAGGGAGCATCCAGATGCAGATGCAGCTGGCTGGAATCTCATGTGGGAGATCCTGTAAATAACTGCTGCCTGCAGTGCCTGCACTAATGTGGAAACCAGCACTGCTCTGAGTGGAGGCTGGACCAGATGACCTCTGGGGATCCCTCCCAGCCTAAATTATCCTATGATTCTGGTAGCCTGTCTGTTAAGGTCTGCCAGCCTGGTCTGTCATATAGCAAGGGCTTGGGAAGTCAATGTGATATTGAGATATGGTCCTTCATTTGGCAGATCCTATGTAGCTGACTCTCTTGCCAAGATGTGCGTTCGATATTTCTGAAAACCTTCCGAACACCTGATAACAACTAAACATAGATGGTCTGGCCTCATAAAGAGCGGACCTCAAAAGGTTGGCAGCTTGATGTAATTTTTACACTTCCCTAAAAATGCAATTGGGTGCTGTCATGAGTGGAGGAAACAATATTTGTCTGTTAATTGACACATGTCTGGAAGGAGAGAGAAGGAGACCAGGGAGAAAAGAAGACACCAAGCACATCTTAATCAGTTTTGTAAAAGAGGATGTAACTTTGAAGGCTACATGAATGATTCTTAATCATTAATAATCTCAGCCTCTCAAATAATATTCAAAAGCCTCATGCATAATTGTAAGAGTATAAATCTGACATAGAAATCTCATTTCACCATCTCTGCACTGCAATGTATCTGTAGGCCTGTGAGGTTTTTAATAGCTGTGCCTTATAACAAAGCAATTTAATCTCTATTTTGCAGCTAGAGAGAGTTGAATTTTAGCAACAATTTGCTCATTAGTTCTGCACTGTGGCCTGTCTCTGCCTGACGCTGCCCTCCCTGTGAATTTTTATTGTTGTGGTATTTATTTGGTCATAATTATCTCATCTCTACCTACACCAACCTGTCAGGGAGAGTGCTAGTTTTTCTTTACTGATTTGTAATTCTATTACACAGCCCATCAGCAGCTTGTTTCTGATTATTGCAAGCAGTATGCTCTTCTGGTAGCAGCTGTTAATATTTGCCCCTGCTTTATTAAGCAACAAGTACTTGTTGCTTGCTCATAATAATGTGGAGCTAATAATGTCGTCCCAGGCTGCTTCCTGGGAAATGTTCTCCTTGTTCCCTTTCTTTATTTGTATAACACCAGCCAGGTAGTTAACCAGATATTTAATATATCCATCATCTTGACAAGTCACAGGAACAGAGAAGGCCCAGCAGACATGGCCGAGAAGCAAAGATTGCATTAAAAACTCTCTGGCGGGGTTCACAGCCCGTAACCAGCAGGGAGATCAGAGTACCTGGGGGAAGTCATGGCTCATGCTAAGCAGAGGGATGTTGTCATCATGGTACAGCCAAGACCATGGATGTGCAGGACGCCTTTTAGACTAGTAGAACCCAAGAGCTATCTAAACAGAGAGGGTGTTCTGAGAGGGGCAGTGCCAGGCACAGCAATTTGTTGTTTTCTTTCAGGACTGCAAATGGGTGAGAGGGAAAATTTTACACAGATTTATCAAATATTGGCAAACTAACAGTTTCTTTTTAAGACCTGGTTGGTTTTTTTTTTTTTCCTCTTTCTTGATCAAAGTCATTCTTTGGACTTTTGGAGGATCTCACCCTCAGTCACAGAGAAAAACTTAGTTTTCTTTGAGATACCAGTGACTGTTAAAGGAATGGTGCTAGTGGCTGCAGACAGGTTTTCATCTCTACGTATTCATTCACAGTTGCTGTTATCACCTTTGAAGAGTATTTTTACCAAAAGTTTCAAATTCCAGGCTTTTTAAAAATATCTGTTCACACTCCAGATGTCTGCAGATGAGGGATTTCAAGCTAAGCTACTGAGATTGTTTCTAAACATCTTTCTTCCTAGGATGAAGAAACCTTTCAAGTTACATTCTTCAAAACTATTTTTTAAAGTTATGCTTCGATAGCATTCAAGTCAGTGGGACTGATGCAAATGTTGATTTGAAAATACTCAATGCTGGGAATTGCACAGCTGTCTTCTGGCTGAGTGTCCCATTTATTTCTCTTCCTCACCCTGTCTGCCCCCCAGTCAGGAGAAGCTTGTCCAGATAGTGACTTACACAGAAGTCAAAATCTATTTGTATTAAGATTTATCTTTTAATTTTACACATCTTTTTACACATTTTTAACTTCTAGGTGTTCAAATGTCAAGACTTTAAAGAAGAAAATTGTTTGTTAAAATTGTACCCTCTTTATTTCACAAAGGAGTTAAAGTATGGGTAAATCCATTACATTGTACTAGTGTATATTTCTGAAGTTGCCTTAAGCACCTTTCACATCACAACCTCAAGTACTCTCCCTTTTGGATTGTGGCAGAAAACCCTCAGAAGCAGGAGAGACACCCATGGAGGCTATGAAACTAAAGTTCATCAGAACTTGAAAATGGGAAAATGAATGAAAAGTGGCTTTTTGTACTTGTCTTCTAGTTATGAATGATATCTGTTGGAAGGAAAGTATCGGTTCTGGAAAGAAATGAGCAACCAGGTCAAGAGACTTYTTCCCAAATGTAATTAAGTAATAACTTCAAATTGAGTTTCTCTCTTCCATAGAGAGCTAAAAGTTTGGGATACATAGAGAAACTCAAGAACGCGCATGAAAAATTATAGTGGGCCTCATCCTCTGTTTCACTTGGTAGAAGATTTGCCTCTGATGTCCACTTTTGTAGTGTCAGACCCTAGAGATGTGATTGAGGGAAAGCTGAAAGTGACATGGCTGCCTAAACGTAATTAATAGTCAAAGGCTGACTGCTGAGTTTATCGAAGTGTTGAGATCCAAGCAATGCTTGCAGTCATACTCATCACTTCTAATACCAGCTTCCTATCTCAAAATCCTATCTTAACATACCCCATTCAGAAAATCTTGTCTTAAATATAAGGAGCCTTGGAAAAGTAGAAATCAACACTTCATGTTTTGAAAAATGGCAGGGTAAAAATGGTAAGTCTGAAGAGAGATTCTGTAAAGTTGTGGAGGTTTCTAGCCAGAAGCAGTGAGATGAAATTAGAGCGAGAAAAGTTAAGCTGCACATCACAGAAGGTCTATCAGACTGAGACATGGATTACTATGGGAAATGGTGGAAGATCAACTCTCTGGGATACTTGGTGTTGGAGCAAACTAAACTTGAATCCTCTAGGATTCAAAGTGAACTAAACTTGAATCCTCTAGGCAATGCCTTTGACTGTAAGGAATGCACAACTAGCAAGGCTTTGGACTAGATGACTGAGTAAGCCTTTGCAATATTTAATTGCAATACTTATTTGAAATAGTCCATAGAAGGAATGCGGAAAGAAAGGATGAATGAGAAAGTGCATGGTTGAGAAGTGGAATCTCTCATCTAACATGTCCAGACTTGGTGTAAAGGTGTGTCAGTGGGATATCTACTTTTTTTCTAGATAGACTAAAAAGTTTTCCTTATTGCAAGCTGGCAAAGGATGGGTCCCTCCAAATGAGTTCAATTCCTCAACATCTTACAAGGAAATTAAGGAATTTAATGTTTTGCTGCCCCACTTCCTTTTGTTGTATTACATGATCTTCAGGACTGCAACATACCTTGAGGTACTTCTAGCACTCGTTAATAAGAGTTCTTAAAATAGGGTGTAGAGCCAGCACTTTCATCACATTCCTTCAAGTGTCACGATAAATATTCACTAAATAATTAATTCAGCAGTTGGCATCATGTCACAAGCGGTTATGAATGTGCAACAAAATGTTGGCAAAGTGGTAATTTGGATTTAAAAATCTCACTGTAAACATTTCTGAAAAGAAAAGTCTTTATGCAATAAATAGGAGTACAAAAAAGTGAAAGGATTGTAATTGTAAATGTGTGTCTATTATACCACTATCACAGGAGTGGGTGTCACTCACAATATTCTTAACAATCTTAAAATACAGGAAAGGTTATTTGCATGTTTTTGTGTTATAGCCATCCATATATTTATAGGCTCAACTGACCAGCCTCTCTATAACAGGCATTTGTTAACAACACTGTCAAAGTTTTCCTGGGAGTGTTTGGTAGAAGGAGATTTAGAGAATATCTACAACCAGGACCCCAAAATATTTGATCCTCAAATTGTGCTGGGTCTTATTTTGGGGCCTAAGGCCTAATCTTCTGTTCACAGACTTTATGAAACCATCAAACTTTGAAATATGTGTGCATGACTTGAGCTCTAGGCACTGCAACTTCTAGAGACTGGGAGGTAAGGGAGATAAAAGGCACATAAAAGCCTTATCAAACAGACAACTGGTTCAAACAGAGGAACTGCCATCTCTACAGTCTAACTTCATAGTCCTCAAACCCCTTTGTAAGGGCAACTTTTTACAAAAACCTCACATGATTTTTTATTTTTTTTCCTCCCTCAGCATTTGATAAAGTTTTTGTCCTCAGGCTCCTTGGCTAAGATTCACCATCCTGCTTACCTTTGGGCATCTAATTTTGTCTCCTCTGTGAGGAGCCCAGGCTCCCAGTATTGCCAATTGAAAGAAATTAGCTCCTTCAGAGGCTATTCAGCACTTGGGAACTGATTCACCCTCCAGTGAGCCTGGGTGAATGCCCGTCTTACTTTGGGCATGCCAAAAGCCCAGGGAAATTAACTCAGAGGTGAAATTAATTCTTTTCCCTCGCTGTGCTCTTGCCCTGTGTGTGCTGTGTGAGACTGGGAGTACCCTTGTATCTCCTCGCAAATGTGTCCTCTTAACTAAGAACAGAAAGACTGTGAAGACAATTTACAGGATGCTGGATTTCCCCTGGAAATGTCCTCATGTCACCGTGGAGTGTCTGAGATGTGAAGCCTGAAGTAAAGCAGATAGAAAGTCCCGCAGAGATCTCAGCCATCATTCCTGGTAAATATTGCAACACTTGGTATGGCTTGGTTCATTCTAAGTAAGTATTTTGACGAGACTCGGGTAACGTGTTGGAAGGTGATGTGATGTAAGTAGCATCCAGAGAGAGACACAGCAGGTGCCTTAGGTGGAGAGGAACCACACTGGTAACAAAGCTCCCAAACAGGTTCTCAGAAATCTGCAAGACCTGTTTAACCAGCTATGAAGTGGTACAATCTGGTGCTGGAAAGCTAGCAAAGATTTGTCAGGAGATGCGTATGGTCAAGAGCACTTTGCATTTGCAATAAGCTAAAATCTTGCAGTACTCTTGTCTGTTACCTGACCAAAACAGATTCACAGAAACCTTTTTTCCTCCATGTTAAACTGCCATCATGAGGTGGGAAATTGGTAAGGGAGAGAGTGCACTAGTGGGATTTCGTGACTGTCCAGCCAAGCGGTAGAAGTCAACTCTCCTCCATTTCAGGCTTGTTTCAAGTTGCTTCAAAGTGCTTCAAGCAAAGACAGAGTCCACATATTGCAGAAAATAAAGCAAAACCTCTAAACATGAGCTAATGGTCTCTTCCATCACTCTTCTCATCATTTCACAGTCTCCGTGACATCTTTTCCTGGGCTACCTGCAAGACAGGTTGTCATTAATCCTTTCCTGGCTGACTTATCTACAAGAGGCAATAAGACAGTTTGGGCTGACACTGATTACAGCCTGCATTGCTCTTTTTGTCTTGAGTGCTCAGGTCATTTGATARCAACTTTGCTCCTGATGCTTCAGTGGATGGCAGATGGGCTTCACAGGTGTCCTGTTTGCACTGGGTTGCCGGTAGCCTTCAAAGACCCTGCTGTGCTGAGTGTTCRTGCTTAACAAGAGGTGTTATGGTAATGGCTTTATATATCTACTCTGCTGAGGTGTCCACCTCTTCCAGGAGGGCTGGGTTTCAGTTGCCACCAAGCAGAGCCCAGGGGAACCAGGAAACAATGGGAGATTGAAGCAGCAGTCATTTCTTAAGAATAACGCACCTTAGGCTAATAATTACATTTGGAAGTAGCCTGTGGCTACAAATAGCAATAATCAGATGAAATGGTCCACAATAGTGAATGGTTTTATTGCAGGGAGGAAATGCAAGGGGGCAGCAAGGCGGGCAGGTGGGAGGATGCCTCAGCTCTTTGAGAGCAAGGTAGYCCCCACAGGAGGCTTGTGCAGTTGGCCTAAGTCAGTTTTAAGATATCATGGCACAAAGGGAGGACACGTCGCAGCGCTAATACCCACTCAACTCACCATCTCACTGAGACAGACAGCAGCAATGCTGAGTCCATGCCCTTCCTGTGGCTTTTCACTCCCTTTCTAGAATGGCGTCTAGAGAAGGAAGTAATATATATAAAGCCTAATTCTCTGTTTATTTTCTTAATAGTATAAAGATGACAGAAGGTCTTTAGAGAAACAATGTGAGAAGGAAAACAGAGTGAGAAATAAATTAGACCTACATTTCTCTTATTCCATCTCCTTCTCACTATGAAAATAGGCGTTAGTTGTTTTGAAAAGTCAGATAAATGGTGCAGTAATTTATCTTTTTTTTAATCCACTCTGCAAGCTAACTATGAAATAGATGTAGAATATTTAGCTATATATAGACCAGGTGTGAATGCTTGTTCTAAAATGACTCTCTCCCTCCTCTTTTGGTACGTAGCAATCAGAAACAAATGATACATTTTACCAGATATGAAATTCTAATTAAAGGAAGTAGGAAAGAGGTCAGTTAACAAATACATCAAAGTGCTTCATGCAATTTTGTTTTCTTTCCCTGACAAGAGTGTTAGACATTAATTTATGCCTATAGTAAATGATTTGTATAAAAATCTTTCTTCATGTAATGTGGGCAAATAAAAGATGCTGTTGAGGCCGTTTTTTTTCAAAATTCATCCTATTTTAGTCAACTTTCCATGACATTTACTGTTTGCAATATGACAATGCTTAAATCCAAGCCAYAGACCACACCCCATCATGCTGGGTGCTGTCAGACAAAGTTAAGATGGTTCCTGTCCCATTACTTTATGTTTTGCAATTTGAATAGGCAGGCTGTTTCCTTGACTGTTTAGATAGGGGAAACTGGAAGTTCTGGGAGGAAAAYGCCTCCATTTGATCAGCACAATAGACTGATGTCTTGATTAATACCTACTCTCTGGCATTGAGGAAAGGTTGCAGGAAGTGAAAGCCACAAAAATGATGGAGGAGACGAGCAGAAGCCCTTCCTTGCTATTTCCAGGAGAAAGCAAGAAAGCATTTTCCAGAAACACCAAGAGTGAGACTCTCTTCCCACRGGGCTGAATCTGTGGGATGGACCCTTGGAGGGCAGAAATCCAGCTCCATGGAACCCATTTATGTTTTCAAACACAGAAGCCTTCATTTCATGCTGCAACAGCAATCTCCTTCAGGCCACAAAGGAGCAGAGCACATCAAYGCATTCATTAGTCCCACTGCACTAGCACTCAGAGATTTGCTCAATGAAAACGGACTGCCGAATCAAGGCCCAAGCATCTTCGGTACTTCCCTTTGTAACTTTTAATGTTTTTTTTTTTTTTCTTTAGACATTTTTCCATTTAAGGCAAGCTTTTCAGGGCCACTAACATGCTGGATATCAAGACACAAAACTTCTGTCAGCCCTTGGCATGTCCAGGTCCTCCCTGTTTTTAGGGCAATATTAGCCTGACAGGTTGTGATTAGTGCAACTAGAGAGCTAAGCTAGATAGAAGAGCTGTGCATTTTGGTAGTGACTGACGTGTTTTAAACGCTGAATATGAGCTCCATCCTGGTTAAYGACAACCTTTCCAGTGATTTGAGCTGGGCCATGATTTCATATCCAGTGTTTATAACCAGCACCTGAAAAAGGTTAACTCTTCCTAGGAACATAGGAAGATTTGGAGAAGTACAGTACTTTTCCTTCCACTGCTACGTAACTTTTCTACAGCAAACCTTTGCACAGTGCCGCCAGCAGCATTATAACCCAAATAAGGTTCACTCTGACACCTTTTCTAATTTGTCTGTAATATGCAAACCTGTTGTGGTTGCTTATTTTGTGAATGCCACTATCAGTTCAAGGCTCCTGCAAAGAATTAGATGTTACAAATTATACCAGTTTACCTAAACTACTGTTTCGAAGCCCTGTGATTTGTGGACCATGGGTGCTTGATGGGAGCACCCACACTTTTGGTGATTACGTAGGTTATGCAGTAAAAATAGATGGTTCAATTATACTGTGGTCGTTTGGAAGAACTCTAGTCACAAAACACCTGCTTCTCCCTGTTTCCAGATGGTTTTGCAGATGTCTAAAGTGTCTACAGAAAAATGGAAATAGCTGTAGCTTGGAATTTTTCAAAAATGAGATATTTTTTCCACCAGCAAATGTTGATTCACTTAAAGATTCTTTCTACAGAAATGTGACATACTGGACAGGAATATGTCAGAAAGCATTCCTAGGTCCAGTATGATGAACAAACAGCGGATGATTTTGATAAGAAAAGTAGTAGTCCCAATGCAGAAACTGCAAGATTTTATTCCATAACCTAGTGCTGCAGAAAAAGTTAAATATTATTATTTAATATACAACCTACTGCTAGCGAGAGCCCTAATGACCAGACTGTTGACAATTGCCTCTACCCATCAAAAGTTCCTGGAACAAAAACCCATGACAGACTTTTGACATGTTATATAAGCAAAATACAGTGTTTTTTCAGCAGTCCAGTGCTAGCCAGCTTGGAACAAGGAGATGGTTTTATGCCGTTGGACAAGACAGGAAAGAAAAGCCTCCGTCAAGGACAAGACAGGAGCTGGAAAGACTCAGGAAATGCCAGAAAGGGGCTCAGCTTGGTTGTACTTGGTGAAAGTACTTGGTGTACTTGTACTTGGTTGTACAAGGTGAAAGAAAACAAAAACCATTACTAGCAACTCAAATAAAATAAAAAATAATAATAATAATTCATCCAACACATCTAATTTGTCACAGTGTAAGCTACAAGCCTGCAATGTAAAATTCAGATTTCTTGCTTTGCCATATTATGATGTCTTTGGGCCCCAGGAACTGGACTTGAACTCTGAAGCAGCTCAGATGATCTTTCCAAATACCTAATCTACCAGCCAATTCTCTTCATATCTTCAGAAAAGGTGTGAATTTCTCTAACCTTTTTCTGCTGACCTTACACCTTTCTTTCCTGGGAATAGGGACCTCCAACATTTCACAGTCTCACTTTTAGCCAAATTACATCCCACATATAGTTTCTCATTCGTTTYTCATTCTACCTTGTCACTCAGACTAAAATCAGAGCAGCCATTTTGTGGTAGCTTCTTCCCACCAAGTTTTGGATATGAAGCTTCTTCAGTACTTCTCTATTATTATTTTTTTCAGCTAATAAAGTTACCACAGAAATATTCCATAATAGAGACAGGATTGTATTTGAAAGCTATGCTGGGAAAAGCTCTAGTTGGATGTTGTCTACACTATATAAAATGGAAAATCAAGGCTAACAAAATGAAGCAGAGATWAAAAAAGCTCTTCTAAGTAGACAATTGTTCAAATTATAAGTAACAATTTCCTCATGACTCAAATCAGAATAWTTTCAGAAATATGAAGACTTTTGAAATGAACATAGGATAAAATTCCAGCATACTGAAAGGCAAGTGTAATRGAAAATTGATTTGATAAGATTAGTGACTAGTTCTGTTTAATAACTGCATGTCCTTTGAATAAGTCCTCCATATATTGAATTTCATGAAGACCAGCTGAAGGAAAAGAATACAGATACTAATGGAATAACAGCTTTAAGCAACAGCAGTCACCTGGTTTCTGCAGCATTATCTTGTAATTATATTTAATCTATACGACAAACAGAAAGGAGACCTTGAAAGACTGATTAAAAGAGAGAAACTGTGCTGCAGATACAATGATTGATTGTCAAGGTCCACAGTGTAATGAAAATATTGATGCCCCAGTATGGGTATCTTTGCATAAGCACAAGCAATTGAATTAGTACTTCCAAAAAAGTTGCTTTCCTTGCAAGAAGTTTGTTTTGCCTCAGCTGGGTGTGGTAACCAACTATCTTCCTTGGCTGTAGCACTGTGAAGTAAAATGGTTTGCTGTTGATTATCTAGTGTCACAACATCTATTTAGCTTACCACACAATTTTAATGTGATTCAAAATGCAAAATGTTGCATGTTACAGATGGCTGAAATCTGATATTCCACTAACAGTTCCATTAAGGCTCTTGTTGATTTAAATAATCAATTTTACTTTATGTTCCAATGGACTTTGAAGGCCAACATGGTCAGTTGCTACATCTCGGCTAGGGAACAGTGCCTTCCAGCTATGGGGTTGTATCTTGATTACTTTTGAGCATGCCYCTATATACTGAGACTTCAGCTATTCTTAGAAAAGGGGAAGGAAAACTCAGCCACTGACACAACGAAATTACAGAATTAATCCCTGGCAGAAACCCCCTTGGAATCAATCCAAAGGCTTGCTAACTTCAGAGAGCTTTGGTTTGGCCCTAACTAAACACAGAAACCTGTTCATTGCTCAAAAAAAAAGGGCGGGGTGGGAATCCCACTCTACTACAATTTAAGTAATTCTTCCCATTGCACCATGATTCAGCATTATCTTCCTAGCCTCCAAAGACAAAAATAAGCAGGATGTCATCATGAAAAGGATCATCTCAGACAGATGCATAGGTTTTCTTCAAAAATTAAAATATTTTTTTCTTTCCCTAATCAGTCCTATGTATTTCATGCATTATTATTTGGTTAGTTTCATTGAACATCACTGTTGATTAAACAAGGAAATACCCTTCTGCAGCTTGATACAACGTTTCATAATTTTGTGTATTACTGACTAATTACAATAAAGTTATCGTGAGTCTTAAAACCTGTATATGAAATTATTTGCAGACCAAAAGCATGCAAACTGTACTGTACAAGTGCAATGTACCTTCATTTAATGTTACTTACACTTTTGCTTCATGAAAACTGACTGAAAAATGTGGGCTCACAAGCTGCTGCACTGGATATGTCATTGTTTTGCAACTCTCCAAAATAAAAGAGACTGCAAACCCTTAAACCAGGCTGCTGCTGTATTAAGTTCTCCTTACTTTGGGGATTCTTTTTTTTCCCCTGTAATTTATGTATCTACTTCCACTGCATTTGCTAAAGCCATTAGATATTTAATTTGTATTTAATTATTCTCATGGCTGGAGTTCATCAGCTACCCTTACTTGGAGTAGGGTACTAATGCTAACACACGACTCCCGTAGCCTTGTTACTGGAATGTGAGTAATTATTAACAAATGGTAAGGCCAGTTTTCTTTCTGCTTAAATATCATTTGGGCTCAATTACATGATACTAAGATGAACAGGTCATTAAGTTCACTACTCTATTGATTCTAGTTTTAGCTGAGCTCTGTTCATTTTTTATTTGAGCTCCTTTTCCTCGGCTTGAACTTTGACTGTGCTATTTGATTGAAAGTTAGCTTCCATGGAAATTATTGAGAGGATGAGGCCCTATACTCCTGCATACATCACTGAATTCAATTTGATGTTAACTTTTGCAGGGCATTTTTCCTCTTTCAGAATACTGTGCCATGGCTGCAGTGTTCAGAAGGCCCCGGGAGTCTCTAGGACCCTACTCTTCTAAACTRTATTTATGCTTATGGTCTGAAAAGGAGCTGCTATTAGGAGGAAAGACTCAAAAAAACAGTCACATACACAGGATGGTGTGAATGGGGAGGCTGAACCCCTTTCCAGCCAGGGGTTCCATGTGGGGAAGGATCCTGTGGGCTGACAGCTGGTGGGGCAGCATTGCTGGGAGCARGGGCTGGCACGCAGCCGCTGGCCACTCCTGGCATAATTCAGCTGAGGGCAACTTCCCTGGTGCTGATGACGGGCTCTGCCCCAGAGCTTCAGAGACTGTAGGACTGCTTTGGCATGAGGTGGCTATAGGAAGAACCACCGCAACTTCCAGTCCAGCTCYAAAGCTTTTGGGAGGAGTGGGGAGACAAGGGTTAATGGGGGAGGCAAAGCCCTGGTACTGTGCCCATCCCCAGCCTGGTAGATCTAACTTATTAGAAAGGATCCTGCGATCACCAAGTCCAGCCTCTGGGTCAGTGTGTATCATTGCTGAGAAGTTAAATGGGATGGATAAAAAAAATTTGTTAAACAGAGCATCTCTAACAAGGTACAAAAATATCATACTTTATTGCCTGAAACTGCCACCACCACATGCTAGAGTGTTTGGCAATTGAAAACAAATTGTGATCCAAATGCATTTTTCAGTTAGCTTTCTCAGACAGGAAGATTCTTACATGAACTACATAAATTTTTACCATGGATGGGAGTAGTGCTTCTGGGAAGGAGGGCCTGCCGTGCTTTTGACTTCAGAACTCTTTGTCTTTTCTCTAAAAGGAGGAAATGACTTCCTGGCTGAGATAATTATACATAGTGTCTTTCCCATCACCATGAAATATGACTGTCTATGATGTATGTGCCATATAGGAATGTATAAATAAACACTTCCCAAATAAATCACTCAGCAGCCATCTGAAGTTCCATCTTCATCACTGCAAAGACAGGCTGGGTACGAACCTGCAACCCAGAAGGGAATAGTCTGGCCTTGTGAATCCCTTCAATGTTTTGCAGTCAACTTATCATACCCTTGGACCTGTGCAGGAAGTGCCAGCATCCTCTGGTAAGGACCTGTCCTGGTTTTGGCTGGGGTGGAATTAATTTTCTTTCTAGTAGTTGGTATAGTGCTATGTTTTGGATTTAGTGTAAGAAGAATGTTGATAACACACTAATGTTTTTAGTTGTTGCTAGGTAGTCTACTTTCTCAAGGACTTTTCAGCTCACATGCTCTGTGAGGTGCACAAGAAGCTGGGAGGGAGCATAGCCGGGACAGCTAGGCCAGCTGGCCAATGGGGTATTCCATACCATATGATGTCATGCTCAGCATATAAGGCTGGGGGAAGAAGAAGGAAGTGGGGGACGTTCCGGGTGATGGCGCTTGTCTTCCCAAGTAACCGTTACGCGTGATGGAGCCCTGCTTTCCTGGRGATGGCTGAACACCTGCCTGCCCATGGGAAGTAGTGAATGAATTCCTTGTTTTGCTTTGCTTGTGTGCGCGGCTTTTGCTTTCCCTATTAAACTGTCTTTATCTCAACCCACGAGTTTTCTCACTTTTACCCTTCTGATTCTCTCCCCCATCCCACCTGGGGGAGAGTGAGCGAGCGGCTGTGTGGTGCTTAGTTGCCGGCTGGGCTTAAACCACGACAGGACCAGAAGTCCTAAGCTGTCCTTCTGATCATCTTTGCTCATCTAACCTAGAAGGTACTAGAATTCAACTGAACTTTAGCCTTTAAAACGTCACAGAGCCTAGCGATTGTGAGAAGGGGTAGGACTACATGGGGTTTTCTTGGATGGTACTAGAGGTGGAGACAAAAGGAAGAGCCATTGCCAATCTGTCTTATCGTTGTGGTGCCACTTGCAAGAAAAAATTCAAGACTGGAGGAAGAAGGGACATGCAGGAGTGTGATATGTCACTGTTGGTTGGCCATGCTGCTGAGACGTGAAGTTGAAGTCTTCCGGGTGGGGAGGAAAGGTAATTGATTGCTCCCACTTTCTGGCTGAGCAATCTATTAGTCTGCTATATAGATTGCTAGTTCAGTTATTGAACTGATACACGAAAAGAGGTTCTCTCCTTTTTCAACTGTGAAAAACCGAGGGAGTCGGCGACACACTCTCCCTTCACCTCATTTGGTCCTTTGAAGAAAAGAATACAGCTACTGCCTTCAGAGGTCTGTGCTTTCCACCCAGGGCCAGCAAAGATACCTAACTCCCAGAGAGGACCAGGATTTAATCTTTTTCCTTAGTGTTTCCTACTGGCTACTGCCTGCTGTTCATGCTGGCTGMAGGCCTGCTACAGAAAGCCTGCTGGTTGTATTTCTTCTGGCATCTCCGTCCCTCCCCTTGCACGGCGCAGGCACGTGTGGCATGCCATGCAGGGGGCTGGGCTGCACTGCAGTTTGTGAGCATCGTCACACCCCTCTTTCAAGACTCCACGTGCTTTTTTGTGTCTAACTCTAAAGCTTCATACCAGAAGGCAATATTTACCAGACAATACCCAGAAGCAGTTCTGTATAAAAGTGATGCTTATGTTGGTACCACCAAAGATTATGGGATTGCATAGGGACTTACTTTTGTGTAGAAAACTTGGATTTTGTATGTTTGGTGGCTTAAATAAATAGAGAGGGAGAGAGAGGGGGGAAAATGAGCATGCACTGACACCAACAGCCTAAAAAGGATGTTCCAGTTGAGGGGCACACCTAAGTAAGTCAGAGATAGGAAGGAACCTCTCCCAGTTTTGTGTCACTATTTCAGAGAGATGTCACTTCAGGTGACTCACTGGAGCAAGCCAAAAGTACCTGCCTGATTTTCAGAACTCCACAGTTTCCAAGTCCCTTTTCTCCACCCTGCTGAATGTTTTTCCTCTTTCCCATGGAGAACTAGAGCAGCATGTAATGAGCCATGTTTCTCATCTACTCCTAGCCCTAGGAACCCTATTGATCTCATCAGTGTTAAATTAGCCTTGATAGCGATATAGTATTTTGGACACTACTAAGCTGCAATGCTGCCACTTCCTAAACAAGCCCTGGGCTTTGTTTCAAATGAACACAGCAACTGATTAATCAATACTGAAAGGTTATCAAAACCTGCCTTCTCGTAGCAGGCTTTCACAACGCCCAAGGACTTTTTTTTTCTCTTGGTTATACAAAAAAACATGCTTATTTTTAGTGCTTTTACTGCCTTCTTCTGGAGCTTTGTTTTCTTCCCTTGGCAGTCCACCCTGCTCCCAGGTGGTCTCCTGGCTATGGTGGAACTTCTCCCATTCCCGTGCCCAGAGGGATCCCAAACCACTTCAGATCCCTGAGGGAAACCATAGCAGGCTAACTGCTTCCTAAGGTTCTAACTCAATCATCTACACGTGACTGGCAAGCACAAAATGTTCCCCACTCCTGGAAGGGGTCTCAACCCCCAGGTGCCTGGTTGCCTTCTTCCAGAGAGCAGATTGAGGAGGCATGCAGYTCCTTGACGATCTGCAAAAATAAACATGGCCATGGCATGCTTCCACCATCTACTGGGTCTACTCAGAAGTTTCTTAGGTTGTATGATAAAAAAGACTTGCAAAAGGAGCAGGGAGGCCCAAGGGTGTGAGGGAGAGCTCCATCAAGCTCACTGGGGCCAGCAGAGTGCCCTGCCCTGCCCCTCCTGGATGTCACTGGGAGCAGCCACCCCATGGGCTGGGTGAGGCGCATCAAGAAGAATCCATGGGAGAGGCTCTGCCTGGGTCACTTGAAGACGGAGGGTGTCTGCTTGCAGGCACGAGACTCTGTATCAAGGAAGAGCATTTTGGATGGGATGTTGAAAGGAGGGAACAAAGGTGGTGAAAGGGAGGGATCAAGGGGTACTGCGGAGGAACAAGCATGGGAAAACAGGGGGAAAATGGGATAAAAGGGGCTGGTGGCATGTAAGTGAGTGCTAGTCAGTCCACATGTCCAGCCATGCCTGTGCCAGCCAGCGCAGCCACTCCTGTCTCCTCATTAAACTCTGTTTCTGATGGTTTGTCCGGGTGAGGGCTCCCCATCCCCTGTGCCCACGCGAGGGAGGGCTGAGCGCCCGCATTGCTGGGGGGCCAGGGCCTTGGGGACCAGCACTGGAGAGACGGGGGTGTGCGTGTGCGGGGTGTGGGTGCGTGTGGGGGGTGCAACCATGGGTGAGTACAGGCTGGTGAGGAGGCTAGGGTCTCAGGAGCTGGGTGTTGGAGTGGACCCTGGAGAGAGTCAGGGCTCTGCCAGCTGGTGACTGGGGGCACCGGGAGGTCCAGCCCAGCCACTTGGGACACACAGTGGTGTGGGTGGGTTTCTCACCCATTGTAGCTGCTCCACTACCATACAAAATGAGTCACTGGCATGCTCAAGTGAGAACGGGTGGATGCCTCTACAGGCTAATTGTTAAAGCAATCTGATACAGGGGAGGACTTGTGTCCTGGGCTTCACTCTAATGAGTGTGTAAGTACATGGTATAAATCAGAAAGGTTTAAAGAAAAAAAGGAGTCCCTTTAGCCTACACAGCACTAGTGGATAGAAGTCGGGACACTCCTTGAAACATCCATCTCCCTTTAAGCACAGATTCAATTTGGACTGAAATCTCCAATATCCAGTAAATGCTGGTAAAGGAATTGGTAAAAAGGAAATACTAACTTTAAAAAGGTATGAAGGAAATTCTAACATTCTCCAGCATTGTCAGGGCTTTTAAAACAAAGGTCTGACTGCTCTTGTACTTTATTAGGAAAGGCATTAAGTACCTAACTGCAGAAGAGGGTTGACCCTCTGCATCCCAAGCAGTGCTAGGGGTGTTCCCAGARCCCACTGGGTCTAATGTGGGTTTCTTACCTCTCCTCAGAACCTCRGACACACTGTCTGCAATGCATTTTCTATGAATCCCCTGTTTTAGCATCTAACTCTCCCTCTGTGTTGAACTGCAGCACTAAAGGGGTGTTTGTGAAGCGTGCCAGGGAAGCGCGTGCCTGCAAAGGTGCTTTTGCTTTCAGCTGCGCACGGGTTCAGTCCTCTCCAGAGGGGAGAAATAGGCTTCTCCCAGAGAACAATTTATATATTGCCCATATTATGCTTTTGCTTTGCCTCACCTTTAGGGAAACCAGCTTGTCTCCATGAGCTGTAGAAGGAGCCCTGTGATTGCAACCCCCTCCCACGGGCACATGAATTCAGAGGCAGAAGGAGGGAGGGCTGCCCAGGTGCTCCGAGTGTCGCTCACACACCCACACCCACAAGATACGCTCCATATAAACAGCCTTGGCTAGAACGTCACCCTGTCTTTACCATATAACTTTGCTACAAGATTTTCTTTCCTACAAGATTTTCTTTGCTATGAGGGTTCTTGGGCATTTTTTTGCTACAAGATTTCTAATCCTTTCTACAAGATTTTCTTTAAKAACAAAATCAGTTATTCCTAGCATTTCTCACTTTAAGGAAATATTAGAGAAAGAAATTTCAGCTCCTCTTGTTTGCACATTGGGCTGAAGTCTAATTGGTTCTTTCCTTGTTGAGTCTGGTTCTAAAATTTGCTGAAGGGTTCCTTCCAGCACATAGAAATGTAATATATAAYGTGTAACATATAAGATATGAAATATGATATGAGGGATATGATATGTGATAAATTATATATATCATACATCATATAATAGAATGCACACACACATACATTTTATGCTATGTATCATGTTATATTGTATATTATTTAATAGATATTGTATATTTACATGTTATTGATATTTCTAAAACTGCAAGTTGTTTGCACTTTGATGTTTCTCTTTGTTTTTTGCTATTTGAGAACATAAGTTCTTTGGAAACAAAGTCGTGAAGTCAATCAATATCAGAGTCAAGAATCGCAGAGCTGCTTTCACTTAAAATGAAGTAAAACTTTATTAGGGTGAGGGGAGATCTATTAAGCCACCCTGTGTCTGTTACTGCTCTGCTGACACCCTATGCAAGTTGCATATTTTATTGCACCGCCATCACCAGAGCTTCCCTGCCATCACCAGAGCTTCCCTGTTGACACAAGCTAGCAAGTAGCTCGTCCTCTGCAGAGAAGTTTTGCAGCCTGTGCCTATCTATTGATGCCAGTTTTAAGGTAATAACACACATTTCCAAAGAAGTTTTAAATATCCTTCTGCCGATGAGCCCTCTGCAATGGTGACCTGTCAAACCAGCAAACCTGTATTGCCGTCAGAGTGTTCYGAGTTTGCCGTAATGTCAGGGGTCTGAAGTGAATTTTTGCTCCATCAGCCCCGTCCGCTCTGCTAGCTGGCAGTATCCCTCGCTAGTTACTTCACAAGAAACAATGGCTGTGATCAAGAYGAAGGTGGATTTTGGTTCCAGAGAAAACAGGCTTAAAAGTTTCCCAAACATTGTGACAACTTCAGACTCCACCTAATCACACTTTACAATGAACCTTTAYTTCAAACAGTGGAGGGAACTCTAGGTATGAAGTTTCCTGAAGGAGAAGAAAATGCTTTTCTCCATCTATACTTGCACCCCTGACCTTCTGAAAGTGAACAAAAGGCTTAGCTGGATTTTCTTATTTTGACTTAATTACAGCTTTTGGAAGCCATACTTTTTTTCTGCAGTTATATGAAAAGTTAAGCTTAGCATTATCTTGTTACAAAAGTGGGGGAACTGTAAAGCTGAATCAATATGATTTTAAAAGCTGCTATTTAATTAGTTTCAGTTGATTACACAGACATTTGATTTTATAGCAGTGCAGCCTGCTAGGATTAAAGGACAATAATATCTAGATATATTTTCTGAGAGCAGTTTTGTCCATGTATTTGTTATAAGCACATCTACAGATGGCAGGCAAGAAAATGAAGCTATGGGAGGATGGTGAATTTACCTACTAAAACAATGACGYAGCATTTCCCCACCTTATCTAAGAATTGGTTCGACTGCTCTGTGTTCCTGTCCTCTTTGTACAGCAAGATTTCTAACACAAGAGGTCTTGGTCCAAGCAGTGTAGTGAGGCAAGTCATTGAAAGGATAACTCTAATACTCTCTGTATTACAGCCTCATGATCCATGAAATAGATTCAGATTCTACTGTTACTCCAATGCAGCTTTTTACAATAAACATTACTTACAAATAGTGGTGAGATTAGAAAACATATTGTGCTTGAGAAGACCACCAAGATCTTCAGACGTGGCTGTGATGTTCAGAGAGAACTAATAGTAGATTACGAAAAAATTCAAATACCTTTGAATAAATGAGAGGGTGAAAAGATTGTTTAGCACATTTTCCTTAAAACACAAACTTATTTTTGCCTACCTAATGCTTTTAAAAACACACTTGTTTTTCTTCCTAAAGAAGAGGCATTTGTCATTTGTTCCAGAGGCKTTTCAAATATAATATGTGGTAGCAGCTGGGCAAATCCAAAAATGCAGCTGCTACAATTTATAAATTAGTGCAGTCCCCAGTGAAATAAGAGTCAAATGATTTAATAACAAACTACTATTTGATGACTTACATTACAAAAAAACTAAAACATTGTGAGAAGAGTGTTATCCAACATAGCCTTCTTGCATCCCACATAAGGTGGGGGCACGGGGACTTGATCTTTAATTCCCATTCAGACAGGTCACCTTTTTAAACCAGCAGCCTAGTAATGGTGYCATTTTGCCAGAGCCTGAGCGTACACTGTCGTACTTACACAAGTAAAACTCCCTTTCGTTTCAGCAGGAGTTTTACCTGAATATGAAAGACAGTGTCATCTTTGGCCCTGCTTTAGGAGAAGAGTAATTTTTATAGTCTACTAAATCCCTTTCTAGGTTAGAATAACTCGATTGCAATTCTAATAAATGCTTGATTATGGAGGCTCGAAATTTAACATCCATGCCAAGTAGACAAAATTGAACTAAATTTGCAGGGAATAAATATTTTCAGCATTACAGTTAGCTTTTAACACAGAAGCTGTATTCTAGAAATCCAGATTATCATTGGCACATAGTAAGTGCCTGGGAGGTGGAATTACCCTTAGTATACCCTTACCATGAGGCTATTCAGAGCATAATTCAGGGTCCTAGTCCTGAAAACAGCTCAAGGCCCTCTCCAACAGGTTTCGGAGAAGGGAATTTTTCATTCGTTTGAGCTTCAGGGCACAAAATCGATTACAAACCTGAGGAACACATACTTGCAATTCCAAAGTCCAAAGTCAAACCTGGGATTTCACTCTCAAATCTTCCCTTTCACTGAGAAAGAGTGTTCTCTGCACTGCCCTCACTCCTCTCACACCTTTGAGATGAGTTTTTGGGACCAAAAGGCCTTCATAGCAGYTACTGTGGTTGCCAAAGGCAAGGAAGAAGCTCAGTGCAATTTCATACAGAAGTCTCTGTTCAAGAGAGCACCCAAAAGGACCCAGGAGAAAGTTCTGCCTTAGGAGGTGGAGAGGACAGAGATGCCATCATTGTGCCTGGCCCAGGGGCTGTGGCCACAGAAGTGGCATTGCCAATATAAAGGCGAAAAATGTGTGGGAATAAAATGACATCTGCAGCAAAAGTAAAGATGGAAATATTGTAGTGGGTTTTTTCTTTTACACTGGTCTTAGCTTTAAAACTCTGGAAGAGGCAATTGAGATAATAAATCCATAATATTTGAAGAGTCTCTGATACTGTTGGTCCACTTTCTACTTTTTGCTGGTGGAACTGTAAGACAAAGGCAGGGTGTCACAAACGCATTTCTGTTGCAAAGCYGAGTTCCCCATCTTCTGTTGTGCAATGACTTAGAAGAATTTTTATGGAGGAGGAAATGTAAGTAGTTTATAAGATTCTTAGCTAAGGTAATAAAGTGGTTTCGAGGTGAGCCACAGTCTGTCTTTGCTCCTCTGTCTGACAGCTGTTTCATATAGCCCCAGTCAAGTTTTGAGCAGTGCAGGTTTATTATGCACATTATGGGGAGGGGGAGGCTTTGGATACTGGAAGACTACAGAGTAAAAGAGGATATCCTGAGAAATGACAGGGAGCAGAAAGGGGAAAGAGAAGGATCCCCAGTGCCACTTACCTTCAAGATGGAAATCCCCCACAGATTTTTAGTCAAAGGCAAAGAATGAAAATTAGTGAGAAAAGGAGAGATAAAGACAGGGAAGGAGAGAGCCCTGCACTAATCCTCTCAAAAAAAAAAAAAATATTAAAACGACCCTTATCTGAAAACTTTAATGTTACGGAATTTGTTGGTATCATTATCTGTGATTTGAATCTGTCTTTCAGCTGATTAAAATGAAACATTATCACTATCCTTATGGGACTCTCCTCCACCTTGCCACATAAGCAGCATTGGTGGGAAAGGAGCTAGCCAATGCACTGCGGAAACAAAAGTGCTCCCAGGTGAAAACATTCTTGTTTTTCTCTATTCACATGCAGCCATTGGAGAAAGAGAACGTGTACAGCATCAGTGCAATTCCAGGACAGGAATTGCCTTGCTGTCCTGGCTGCAGCATCCTTTCAGATGTCCTCTTGCTAGTTACCTGCACCAGCCCTGCGAAACCAGCAGAAGTGTCACTCTGCTCCAGACTAAAAAGCTTGCAGTGTTTAGCTTTCCCTGTAATGAGAGCATCATTGAACAGATTGACATTCAAAGAGATGTATGAGCAGTAATATCTTGTTACTCTTCCAGCTAAAGCTATCCACCACTACTCTGCAACTGTTAGTTTAGTTATCCAGCTGAGTTGGTAGCTAAACTGTCTTGCCAGGTAGCCTCCCATCAAACACTTAATGAACCCGAATGAAATACTGGTGGGCACAGAAACCCCACTGGTTGTCTGTGGAAGTCAGTGGAAGGAAAGCCCCAGATCACCCACACTGTAAATAGTAGATTGCTGGATCACCTTAGCATCGTGGCACACTGAGACATCATCCATATTACACTGATGTCTGTTAACTCCCCTCTTTGATTGATCAAGGCTTACTTAATGAGTATAAATATGTCTAGCTGACATATTTATAGCTTGGGCTCTCATGTGTCACAGTGATAGCCCCATCAGACCTTTGGAGCACTGTTTGCTATTATTCTGGAAACCCTAACACTGCCTGTGGTTAAATAACAACATGCCTGCTTGACCACCTTATGTCATCCAGMACTGACAGCTGATTTGCTGGAGTCAGATAGCAATGCTAACCTGTTTTTCACTGATAGGGCTATTTATCTGCCTGACCTGGAAACACAGGGAGAGAACTAAGTCCAAGAAGATACCCTTTCTCATCAAGTATACCCGCAGTTACAGCTGGTTGTTTCAGGTCCATATGGCTATGCAGACCCAACACACAATGCTGGGAGAGCTGAACACTCACTGAGTAGATGTGAGATCCACAAATACAGAGATGTTTACATGTTAGACCTACAGCTGCATGACCTCCTTAGTAGAGCAGGTAACCATCTTCTTCGGAGAATATCCTTTTGAAATGCTCTTCACCATATATCCAGCAGGGCTATGGCTACAAAGCATGACAAGAATGAATGTTAACTCATACTTGGGTGCCCACATCCAAAACAGTCCTAGTGGTAATAACCAGATAGGCATGAATTTCCACAGGATTTAGGCAGCAAGTGGCTAAACCCAGTGAAAATCACAGCCAGAAAGAGTAAGCTGAGAAAAGGGTTAATAACTAAGAAGATAGTTCATCTGAAATGTCAATAATGTAGGGAGTCTCCAACACTTAAACACTTATGCTACGTGATTTAAAAATAACAATAAGCATATTGTTAATGTGAAAATATAAGTGCAATGATCCACCGTCTAAATTCTTAGTTATGCCCTGACAATAAAAACATGGTACATAATAGTAAGTCATGCCTTACATTGCCATTGCAGGCAATGGTGAGGAATGGAAAGCCTTTTCCTCTAGGACAAGAGTAAGGATGGGATCTGCTGTACAGAAATACAGTACAATACATTTCTGTACATCAGTGTAGCTGGGGCAGCTGCTTATCAAAGGGGTTAGACAAACCCAAGCCTGTTTTACTGGTGAACAACAGCTGTGATGTTACAACAGCATGAGACTGCAGTTATAGGACTAAAAGGGAGCTCAACATAGGCAAGGCAAAGCCCCTTGCCTGGTGATCCCTGAGAAGTGCTGAGATGCTCATGCTACAGCTGCAAGAATGAGGCAACACAAATATCTGGTGAATCCTTCCGGGTCTGCAGTGCTGGTGTTCAAGAYCCCTGTCTGGTTTATACAGGTGATAGTTGGGACGGTAGCTTCCAAMTGAGGTAGGTTGTAAAGTGTCAGAAAGCAAGGTGCAACAACTGCCCTCCCACCCACCCATCCACCCCTTGGGTTTTCTGTACAGAGGACCATCGTTCAGGCCATACTTACATTCAACCTAATAATCAGTAGCAACAATTTTACTTTTGTCATGTCCTTGAGAAGTAATACAATAAACTGCAAGCAAACAAAGTAAACACCCTTCCTTAAGAAAATGTAATTTGGACCATGTCCAAATTAATAAATCATTCCTGAAAGGCAGAAGCAATATTACTGTTGAATTAGTGCTGGATGTTCTTTTGTTAAATTGTATACAATCAAAGCAAGGTGCCAAATTGCCAACTAACTGTCTGGAGGTCGATTTTTAAATTCACGGATGAGCTAATGCATTTGTGGCAGTGATCATAAAGGGAGGAGTTCACCTTGCATTAGCCTTGACTCATAACTATAAATCTACAATGTTACCAGAAATAGATGTCCTATTTCTTGTCATTGATCTGCAAGCCATAATTTAAACATTTACATGTCCTAATGTTGAGCCTTCCAATTGCCCGAAACATCTCTCTCCAGGGAATGTTCACCACAAGGGCAGGGACTGTAAAAATAAGAGCATCTTCAATAAAAACTGGGAACCTTTGGCATCCTGAAGATGCTCAAAAGTCTCATAAGTCAATGAGAGTCAAAACTGAATGATAAAAGGATATTGATAAGGGTCAAATGAGGACATGACAGAAATAAAACAAGTGTACGCTAGATTATAGTGTTGGTGGGCAAAAGAAATTAGAAGTGAAAGAACTCTGCACGACTATTAAGCAAAAAAGCTGAAGAAATTGCTATAATGTTAACTGATGTATTGCCTTATTTTCAGTAGAGCTAACATTGTTACTATAGAGTCATTTACTAATAGAACAATCAGAGAAAGTTTGTTCCGCTTGAAACAATGCTATGTTTCCTTGAAATTGATATTTTAAAACAATATGTATGGGAAACGAATGAGTCACCAGTTATGAAAAGATGTATTCATTCAGGTGAAGTGAAGTCCATGGCAAATCTAAAGGAAGTGGTTTCAAGGCTGTAGTATGACTGAACAGACATAATTTGTAGGGGAGATGGGAGAGTGCATAGATTAATTTCCCGACATGTTTGCAATACTTCATTAGTGCATACGCAAGCTTCTTGCCTGTTTCTTATGAAGTGCTCTCTTTTGTAAAGTGTGGAAATCGCTGTGATATAGCTAATTAAACTAGTGCAATATGTCCAAACATCAGAGCAAAAGGTCTGAAAACCAATGTGAGTCTTGAGGTGTTTTGAATTCTATAATTTTTAATTTAACTATTTCAGACATCATTTCAGAGAGCTGATGCAGCAAGAAGCATGAGAAATCCTGCAAGCAGTTTATTGCGGTATTTTAGTTAGTTTTAAATCTCATAGTTTTTATATCAATTTGGATATTTACTGCTGCTTATAATTTCTTTTTTTCTATAATGTGCAGTAGAAGTGTGCTAAGCAGGCCAGGGCTGTTCTGCTGAGGCCTTTAACTGAGGCAAATAAATAGGTAGTGATAGAATTTTTGAAAGCGTCATGAAATTCAATACTATTTTGTGGGTTTCATCATGAGGCCAATTACGAACATCAATGCTGCAGGTCTAATGCCTACCTGAGTTCATTTTTTTTAGTTTGTTGTTGTGGTTTAACCTGGCAGGCAGCCAAACACCACACAGCCGCTCGCTCACTCCCCCTGTCCACAGTGGGATGGGGGAGACAATCGGAAAAAAAAAGTTAATTTTGTGAATTGAGATGAAGACCATTTAATAGAACAGAAAAGGAAGGGAAAATAATAAAAATAACAGTGACAATAATGATAGAATATACAAAATGAGTGAGGCACACCCGCCGACCAATGCCCAACAGCAATTGCTACTTCCTGGACCACGCCTCCTATKTATATACTGAGCATGACGTCCTATGGTATGGAATACCCCATTGGCCAGTTGGGTTAGCTGTCCTGGCTATGCTCCCTCCCAGCCTCTCGTGCATCTGGCAGAGCATGGGAAGCTGAAAAGTCCTTGACTAGTGTAAACACTACTTAGCAACAACTAAAAACATCAGTGTATAATCAACATTTTTCTCATACTAAATCCAAAACACAGCACTAGGAAGAAATTTAACTCTATCCCAGACGAAAACAGGACATTTGCCTTTTGTAATATTGGCAAATCAGTAGAACAAAACTTTCTGCGTTCTTGTTCAGATATACSTGGTATCTAGCACTTTGGCTTGTCAGGTTTTAATAGCCTGTAATTTTTAATCAAATTACTTGTTAATGGCTTCTGTTTTGCTACTTCTTTCATACAGTTCTTTGCACACAGAAAAATGAAGAAATGTCCATGTATGCAATGGTACATCAATTGTCCAAATGGCTCTAGTCTACATTTAAATTCCTCTCATGCTGTCTTCAGATGTAAATGTATACATAAATTTCCTATATTTAAATTCTCTGCTAAACTGAGTAATAATTGCACAATTTTTATATTGGAGGAAGGAATAATTCACAGTGGCTGCTCTCACCTCCGAGGCAAATGTGTTCCATGGGATGCTCCCCTGGTGGTGGTCTTGGGGAGCCCTGCAGACTGGGGGACCCACAGGAGCATGCCCCTGTCCTTCCTTGCCCCCACACCTGGGCTCCACCTAATGAAAACTCAAGCTCAAAAAACCTGGAGAGCTTTGAGGACCCGGATCTTATCCACATGTCCTGGGGTCAGGAAACCCCACCCAAGACCAGGAAACACTCCTGGGCCCCAGAGCTCTGGTGGAGTCAGCAGAAGTGTTTCTCAGAGGAGAAGGTAATCAGTTAATTTTGGGAAAAGCAAAGCTCATGCTGACATAGACTCAAACATCACTGCTGACCATGTTTGCAAGTAGTACATGACATTTTGATGTGGTTTGGCAACACCTATGTTCATATTTCCTAGCAAAGGTTTATGGTCTCAGCATGGCCTTAAAAGAAACAGAGAGGTTTCAGTCCTTTCGGATTAGTCAATTACTTAATGGAAAAAGGAAAATTTCTGAGCATGGCTGTTAGCAAGTAAGTAAAGAAAATTTCTTTGATTGTTACTTGATGATGTCTTTGTTAATACTTTTAAGTTTTTATATATTCCATAGATGTGAATATAATCTCTTTCTACAGGAAAAGATTGATTCTGTTTTATAAAAACTTGTGTGAATTTTTCCACTGCTTTGGAAGGGATTGCTTTGGATTTCCTAAAACATAAATTCCTGTCTGGGACTGCTGAGAACATCCTACAGCAGACAACTGAGGACTAAGTTGCCCTGATATAGACTTCATGTGAGTTGCAGAAGGTTAGAACGTCTTTAAAACCAAAATGTGGGGTTTATCTCTCTTCAAATTTCCCTTTTCTGGCACTATTACCTAGTAAAGCTCTTCTTATTCTACTTTTCCCTGTAATWCTCCAAACCTGTATCAAGCTTTTAAAATTGTAACTTTAGTGTATTATCTAATAATTCATAATGCAGGAAAAAACTCTGTTTTTATCAGTTTTGAGTTTACTGTCTTTTATTTCATTGACAGTCCTTGTTTTTGTTATGAGACCAAGAGGAGAAAAGCTCCTTATCCCTCTTCCTTAGACTGTCATTATTTGGTGCATATTTCTAATTTCTTCCCTTGACTGGCTGCAAAGTTAGGTGAGGTGGCTCAGTGACTTCTCCCACCAGGTGCTGAAAGTCTCCAAGCTGTTCCACGACATCCTGAGACAACCTTGTGCGGTGCTGAACCACACTCATGGGAAGAATTTTTTCCCCTATATCCGAGTGAACTTTCCCTTACCACAGCTTGTGACCACCACCTCTTGTCCTTGCACCTTTGGAAGGCATCCCACTCTCTTTTCCTATAAGCTCCCTTTACACAGGGAAGGAAATTGGTTGGGTTCCTCTTTGCTTTCCCTCTTTCAGGCTGAACAAGCCCAGACCCCTCAGTCTTTTCCCACTCCCATTGTGCTCCCCAGCCGTCTCAGTGGCCCTTCACACACTCTCTTCTGCTTATTGATGTCCATCCTGCAAGGGGAAGCCAAAAACTGGACACAGTATCCCCCACACACCCTCACAAATGCCAGGTAGAAGGGAATAAACACTTGCCTTGACTTGCTGGTTATGTTCTTGCTAATACAGCCCAGTCTGTGGTAGTATTCACCATCGTGATGCTGACTCACATTCAGCCTGCTGTGTATCAGGTTCCCCTGGGTCTTTTTGGGCAAAGCTGCTCCTTAGTCTCTTGTCCCCAGCCTGCACTGTTGCATGGAGTTTTCCTGTCCCAGGTGCAGGATTTTGTATTTTAATTTGTTCCATTTCATAGTTTCTTTCAGCCCATTCTTGCACCCTGTTGAGGTTCTTGTGAATGGCAACTCTACCCACCAGCACATCAAAATCTCCCTCCAACACAGTGTCATCTGCTAACTCAGTGAGTGTCCATTCCTTCCCAGTGCCCRGATAGTTTATGGAGATCATCAACACTGTCAGCCCCACTATCAACTGCCACTAATCAGTGCATAATAGCTTTCAGTTCCTGCCAGAAATATCTTCCAGTTTTGATTTCAGAGGTCCAATATTCAGACAATTCCTTCTTTGTAAATTAACAGTGTGCACAGAACAGAAGTATCTTGACTGCTTACTCAGGTACCTTTGAGACACTATGGCATTGGTATACACAGATCAAGCCTAGCTTTGGATGCCTTCAGCAGTGTGTTCTCCTCCCAGGTTCACTTGGGAGAAAATTCTGTGGTTTAGGAGAACTCACTGTTGAAAATTTTGATTTGTCTTGCCTCTTCTTTTGCTTAATGTTCTTTAGTTTCGCCTTGTGTCACCCTAAAACTTCAATTTTCCCCATTGTTTACACCTTCAAGTTTACATTCAGTTACATAGATACTCAAAGCTCAATGTGTTCATAATACAGCTCTGTGCCCAAGGAATGCAAGAATATACTAAGAATAAAGAATGAAACTTTTCAATTGCTTCTGATATATTTTTTGGCTCAATGCTGACATGGCCTGCAAGAAAGTTCAAGGATCTTTCAAATGTGCTAGCTRAGTACCCAAATTAAAGTTCTGCCATAACCACACAGCAGCTCTTATTGTAAAGTTGTATTTCACAAACATAAACAATTTCTACTTTTAGCCAGGCATTAATTTAAATTTAAGGGATCTTTCTATAAATAACACATAATTAGCTATGAAAGTCATGCTCCGTTTTGGAAACAAAAGGCTTTTCCTTAAAGGCTACTCAGTATCTCATATTTAATGCTCAATACATTGCTTATTTAAACAAAGACAGAATACATCCTACTTGCACACATTTAGCTAAACTTCACCAGCTTTCAGTTTTCTTTTGAAAACCACAATGTTTCATGTTTCCACTGTGACCAGTTAGGATGACATCTCTCAGCTTGGCTTTGCCATTCAATAAACAAATCTGATGTTTAAGCGTTCTCAACATGCTCTGAAACTAACCATGGCCAGCAACAGTTAGTATTCAAAAATGTAGAATCCAAACCCACCAAAATTAATCACTTTTGGACAAATAATACAGAAGCAAAGTTTCCATTTTTATCCTTTCCAGGCATGGTAGGTTTTTAACTACAACAAGTATTACTCTCTAGGGTGATATAAGCACCACCTTGCCCATGACAATTAAATCCCATTCTATAAAGGGGCTACAAAAACAATAATAGGATTCCCAAGGCACTCACTTTGGTACAGTTGTCAGCAAGACACAGGTATGGTACTACATGACTATCTGTGAAGGCTCATGAAGTGATAGGAAGGTTTAGGGATGATGCTATGTCCAGGATAAAGTACCATACAGCTGTTCCTGCTAACATTTTATACCTGTTAGCAGCAGGCAATGCTGACACATGAAGCCAAACAGAAAATCAGGGTTAAGAGCAATACTGAATTCAAAGGACCTCTAGCAATAAAAGTGGCCCTGAAATCCAGGCAGTGCAAATTATGATTAAGATGATTACTGCAGCATTTTACCTCAGACAAAAACACCTGGGCCAGGTGCACGCCTTACACATGTTTTTGTCAACTTGACAAAGGCTGTAGAAAGAGAAAAATCTATAGCAAATGCTATTCTTCCTCCTTCAGGCACCATCCGTGTTGTTGCAGGGAGTTGTTTCCTCCTAAGGAGATTTGAAAAGGAGTTTTCAGGAGATGCCTCAAGTCAGCCGGTCCCCTTCTTTCACAAACTTGTATCTGGAAAGGGAGGTGTTAATCAGTCCATTTTGGCTTGTTAAGTTTCCCTTCAAATCCAGTAGTTCATGTTGCTGTCAGTGATTCTGTAGCTCAGAGCGTGCGGGTACACACTGTTCAGAGCCAGGGGAAGCCCCGTACTGCACTATCCCTTTTGCTGCGGCTGATGGAAGAACTTGGCAAGTGCTGGAGCAAAACTGAATGGCCTAAACCAGGAGCTTGTAGTCAGCTGCTAAGAGACTTGCAAGAGACTGTTCCAAAAGGGCTACACTGCAGCTCACGAGTGCTTGGCACTCCAGTCTCTTGGCTGTGTTTTCCTTCTATGTCCTCTAGCAAAAAATGGATGGCATTGCGCTATTTCCAGGGTAGGTTTACCAGATAGACAGGGAAAAAAATGGTCAAAATTAATCATACCAATGGTTCATCTCATTACTACTGGCTGCCCACAGAAGGCTCTGCTTCATCTGAGGATGTTAATCGTACTTCTGTCCTCTTGACACATACATTTTAGGTGAGAGAAAAAACTAACCTAAAAGATTATTTTTGCTACCCGGCAATAAATTCCCTCTGTTTTTACTGTTATACCGTTGGTCTCCTTCATAGTTTATGATATGACTTGATTTACAGTATTCATAATGTCACTAAATGGACCTGCAGCTCTGACCTATAAATATTGAGGTATGTGGCTTCTTCATTTATAAATGGAGTTGATGATGAGAGCAAATTGGATAAAGTGTTGTGGGCTGCAGGAGGCGTGAGCTGAAGGACTATCAGTCTGCCTTCCTAATCTAATCTTAATATTTATCACCCTGCTAGAGCGAAGTCCCCTCCCTTCACAATATCTGCCTTGCAAAGCTTTTAAATTTTTAACATTTTCCCTGAACAGTTATATTGTTCCTTATTTACTATGAGAGGTGAAGGGGAGGTATAAAGAATGTAAAAGTCGACCAATGTCAATAAATTTACCATTAATTTGAATAGGGAGAAGAAAGCCAGACATACATAAAACGGTATTTTCCGTGACTTATTTCAAACTCTGTTCAGAAAGAGAGAAGCTCTTATTTTTAGTCAAGATTTACTTATGTTACAGTGTATGTTCCCATCAAAAGCATGAGGAACATCTTTATTTCCCAGAGAATGGCCATTGCATTCATCATTTTCAGAAGTGACTTCATACTACGGTGGTGACCATCCCTTGCCTGGTATTAGTAAGGGCTCCAAAATATTCAAGAAATGAACGAGAGAAAAGAATTCTGGCCTTGCTGGATCGTAATGTCTGTTTTAAAAACCTGTGGGGACAGACATTATATGATGATGTGAAGGGCTGTAAAAGTTTTCCAGCTACTGGTCTAAGAAACGTTACTAATTAGTAATGCATCCATCTCAAACTTGTAATAAAATTTTTACAGCAACCCATACCATTATAGGTTCTTTTTAGCTACATATATCTGTAGTTCTTCAAACTGTCTGCCAACACTGAGGCTTTAGAAAAAGTGGCCTTATAGAAATTGGGTACCATTTAGCAATCTTATGCCAGCAGCTACTGACTGGAAGAAATCATTGCACACAGTGGGGAAGCAGCTCTGAAACATCCTATTTGGATATATGCTTTGCTCTCTTAAAAAACACTGGAACTTGAGCGGCTTGACTCACATCACTGCCACCCCTGACAGACCTCTTAACCTCGCTCTCCTCCGGCTCCACCATGCAGCAAGAGTAGCAGGATCATTAAATGCCAAATGAAAGTCACTGCTCCATTGAAATGGAAACCTGCCACAGAGAAAGTTCATCTTTGATTCAGGTCAGAAAGCACACTTGAGTATGGTTTTCAACACGGAGCTAACAGAGCCCATGAGTGTCAAATAGCCTGCAGAGCATTTGTTGTAACAGAGCCACAAGCGAGGCCAGAGCTAAGAAATATGCAGACTAGGACATGCTATCTAACTAATTAGGAAGCTAACCTTCCCTGTCTCTTTTCCCATAGTTTCATTCCTTTTGGAGAATCCCTTAAAACTTCAGAGGAAGTGAAGAAGGAACGAGATGTTGCAAGCCTTTTTGAATTGTCTTGGGCTGCTCTCTTGTCAAAATTAGGTTAGACAGATGTGTGAAGAGCAATTCTTAGGGCTGGCTCTCTCCAAAGATTTTCAGTAGATATCTTTTTTTCTCTGAAAGCTGCTTCAGGATCTACACTATTCTCTGGTTTTTGGGTGCTAGGTCAATCAAGGGCTGTATTTTCTGATTGCATGCTGAGCTAGAGCTGCCCAATGTTCCCAGGCTGTGCTCAAGACTCTTCTAGTTCTCGTCCCTTTCTCTTTTCCCCCCCTACTTCTTCCAGAACTCTTGTGCCGACTGAGAGGAACTWATTATTTTTATAAAAGTATAAAGCATAACGTGAAATAAAAGGAGGCTCTTAGAGTTTGAAAGAGCGGAAAAAAAAGAAGCAAAATAATAACCAAGATGAAGTACATCCAGGGAGAATGTTATCAATTATTGTCTACAATATAGCTATTAAATGGGAGCTAGTCAGCTAGCCCAGCCAAGGCTAACCAAGTTTTCTTTTCTCTCTAGTCCAATGCCTGGAGTCAGAGGGTCGGTAATCTATCAGATTTTCTSATCTAGTGAAAAAGGACCAGTGTGTGGGCAGCAGCGGTCAGAGGTGGAGAGACACTGACGTACGGCTCCAGGCGTTTCCTACCTCTTCCTAGCTGGGGTTAGGGAATTTGGATTTGAACTGAGCAGAACTCCCTGAATTGCAAAGAAATACAAAAGCGACACTGTTGAACACCCTCCCTCTGCCATTGAAKAAATACTGCACTGTTTTGAAAGAAATTGCTTTGGCTTCCCGTGATGAGAACTTAGACCTGTCAAGCCTAGGTGAGCCCAGGAGGGTAGAGCAGACTCTGGCAGTGGTGAAGTTCCCCATCAAGGGGCACAAAGAACAAGATCTTCCACAAAAGAGTGTTCCTGGAATGAGAGTCAGAGCCATAGCTCAGACTTTTCCTCTCTCTTTGAAATGTCCCCATCTTAAATAATGTTGTCAAGTATGTCTGGCTAACAGTGCTTGTCTAAAATAACATTATTTTAGTAGCAAATGAAATCATATCCATCAATAAAGGAGAGATTGGCCTATCTCACTCAAATATATAAGGCTTGTCCAAAAAGAGCACTGTAGTATTTCAAATATGGGCTAAATTTAGATTGGATTAATGAAACTGAAACAAGACATTTGCACTGTATTGAGAGTTATTTACTTCAGTGGTGCTTAAATAACTCATAAACAGGTTAAGTAGGGAAAGGGAAATAACCATTAAATTGAAAAATGATACACACACACACACACACACTACTTAAACCAGACCAAATCTGTGTGTATAGATGGAGATTTAATAATTTAGATTTCTGACATATTTTAACATTTAACACTGGGAAAAGCCTCTGCTATGCCAATTACCTTCACTGCATTTTTACAGTTAGTTAATGTGTAGAGGTAGCAGTGGGGTCTACATCTGTAAAGGCCCTGTTTTCCCTTCTGGCAGGAAAGCTGTGATAGAAACAGAATTTATCCCAGTTTGTACATGTGTGTTGTGACACTACCTAAGCACCTTGTGAAGAAAAGCATTATTTAAGATTGGTGTTTGCTCTGCTATATTTACAGAAAGCCATGTCCTCTCAATTCCCTGTTAATCCCCACACCCTGTTTATTTCTGCATAGGTGGTCAACCTTTCACAGCACCCCAAAGGAATACACCTCCTCGGCTTTTAAATGGATGAAATCAACCAAAAAAATTGCCTTTCCAGCATTAAAAAAAAAAAAAAAAAATCACGAGCAGAGCACAATGAGTACTTCATGCCTTGTGGAATATAATTACAACTGTCAGGAGCCTCCTGCCGTGTTCATGGGATTTGAATGTTTATTATATAACTTTGCTACTTAAAAACCAAGGGACTGGCTGTGCCAGTGCAGTGATGAGTGGAAACATGCCTCATGGCATGTTCACGTACAGAAATGTGCATGCATTTATAGCAATAAAACCAAATTAAGATGAAAGGAAGGGAAAGGGAGCAGAAGTCTGGCAAGTCATAAAACCAGATGGTTTGGTGGGACAGCTCATACTAACCACAACTACCCCTTCATCTCCCTGTGAAAGCCTGGACATGGTGGGCAAGTGATGAGAGCGGCCACTGTTGTCCATTAAGGAAGGACCTGAAGGGTTTTGTCAGGAGGTACTGAGCTCTACGTGACCTGGCAGTTCTAGGCCACCTGCCTTCCCTAAGCAAGATATTTTGGTGCACCTGAGATCTGTCCCAGGGGCTCCCAGAAGAAGAATAGCATTATACGAACAGGGCCTGCTCATCCGGCATAAGAATTAGAGCTGGCACAGGGGCAGGGTTATACTTGGGACTCCTTGTTGGCTACTACAAAATTTGTTTGCTCTCGGAAATGATTTTCAGCTCCTGGCCAAGTGGCGTGGAGCGACTCAGAGCAGAGTGCCTTGGGGTCCAGAGAAGAGCAGCCGGGTCCACGATGTAAAGCACATAGCCTGGGGTCACTCCTGGGCTGCGTGGGGTACCCTTTTAGCCATCAGGCACAGGTATTTTTTTATGTGCAGTTTATTGCAGATGCAAATTTCTGAAATGATATGGGCTGTGTTTCAGCCCACCAGGATGATATTTTTAGAGCATGAAATACTGGGTATGCAATGTATATCCTGGGGCATGGTATGAGGGCAGGTGGGTATTTGGAGGTGTAAAAATTGCTGTGATATACCATTGGAGTAGGTTGGGCAGAGGGAGCCAAGCCTGGGACTGACTCTTCCATGCTGCCCACTGGGAGTAGTCCCTGGGCTGGACTTCCCTCAGAAGCAAACCCAGGTTTTTGTTTTCATTTGTTTTTATTAACGGGAACACATCAGCTCATTCCAAAAGAGAGTTCCCATAAGCAAATTAACATTTCTGCAGCATGAGCAATTACGGGATCAGTTCACCCAGGGGTGAACTGGGGAACTAAATTAGACAGTGTAGAGGTACCGGCGATTCTGATCTGGCTCCAATAATATATTTACTACATCTTTCAATTACATTTGGGAATATTAAAATATTATCTGTTAACTATTTCTTGCCCAGTACTATTGTTGAAGTAGGAGACCAAGGATTTTCACACACATCTGCAGAGTCTCCTTCAGAGAAGGACAATAACAAAAGGCCCCTGTAAAATCAGACAGTGACTAGCTGTGCCCTCCCCATCTGGGTTTACCAGTGGCCTTCTGATTGTCCAGACCAGGACACAACATTGATCTCATCCAGCTCTCAGCAAAAAGCCTCTGGTTCATTGTTTAATTGAGATCCTTTAGTAAGGAATCAGGACACAGCAGGTGCAAGGATTGAGACTGGGGAAGGAGGAAGGCTCTGATGCAGTAACAATGGCGTATTCTACCAGAGGGAAATTCTTAAAACAGTTTCCCATTAATCAAGCCATGCAATCACTCTTATAATATTTGTGATGTAAGAATATTTTCCCTCTTTAGTATGTTTTTGGCAAAAGTAATCTTTACTACTATCTGTTTTTCTAAGCCCAAATATTCGTTACTCTGAAACCAGGAAATGTTGGGTCAATTTATGAAGCAGAAGAGCATTATTCCTTTCTTCTCTGGTGTTACATACCATGCTTTACCATGCTCAGCTTGGTTCACCCTCCTAATCTCTCGAACCACATACAAATTTTTCTGTTGTTGAATAATAATATAATTAGCCTAGGTTAGTTCTCAGGTTAAATGAGTTAATAAAGACAGAATAAAGACARAAAAAAGTTAATGAGCTAGTTAATAAAAAGGCATAAAATAACTCCATAAAGAAAAAACTTCCTAATGCATTTATCTAAAAACAGTAAAAAATTGTTCTGTGATAAGTAGGCTGAGACTTGTGCCAACCATTTGATGGTTTCCAGGCTGCTCTATCTATGTTATATTTTTTGCTAAAAAGGCTGCACTGAAAGTGAGGGAAGAACAATATAAGAAAGGAGAGGGTGTTTAGGAGCAACATACAGCCCTACCTGTCCCCTGAAGGAGTCTATGCATAATGATTGCTGCACTGTAGCCTCCTGAGAAATCTTCAAAGATCCCACACACAAAGCTCTCCTGCTTGTCTGTGGCACAGGCAACTTCTTCAGCTGGATAATTAGAGGGCAGCATGCTGGCAAAGAGTCTGTGTAATCTATATAACAATAACATTAAGGAAAAAAGTCAACATTCTGGGGACTATGCCAGTGATCAGGTCACTATAATTGCTATAATTAAAAGCAAGGCAAATATTGCAAGGAAAGTAGGTCACACTTCAGGCTGGTGTATCCCTGATGCAAATGGAAATGAGATAAAGATTGTGTGATGTGATCTAAAGCAGACAAAAACTCTGTTATTCTGAGGTTGCTAGAGACCYTTCATCAAATGCCTTCGGTTTTCACACGCACTCCCAGCAGGTGACGTTTTCATAAAGAGAGTGAAGCTGTTGCAGTCTAGTGCAAGGACTATCAGAGGAGTCCGTCATAAAATCCAGTGAGCGGAGCATAATTAAGATCTATTTTGTACAAGGATGGTTTTAAGGAGGCTACGATACTGCTTATTTCAGAGCTGGTGAACTTAAGCACTGGTGTTTTTCTGGCAGTAGCTTCAGTCACTGAATTTTAACACACATGGCTTTGCATTTTCAGAGGTATTGAGGCTCCAGCCAGTATTTAACATCTGTACAAGCCAGCTGAGAATGGGTTTCTGAGGAAAGGACAAGGCACTGTAACAAGAAAACAGAAGGATGTTTCCTTGCATCATCTCCAGCACCACCCCAGCGGCGCGCTGGGGATGACCTTGTCTCGCCTGCCACCACTGCCTCCCCTTCTCTGCTCACCTTCCTCCCACTAGCTTCTCCTCTTGCACGGGACTTGCCCAGCTTTTACAGAATATACTCAACAAAAGGAGTGGTTTATTCAGACGAAGAGTGGTTAGAGATTGCTGTGGCCCTGCTGCTCAGCCCATGTAATTTCCATCTTCTTTTGCCCTCTGTATCTTCCCCCAAAACTATCTCAGCACCTGACTTCTCCCCCATGTAAACTCACTTTTTGTCATCCTTACAGGCAGGTAATTTCCCACCATGTGCTAACCCAGAAACATATAAATGCTGGTGGATCCATACATTATCACCATGAARCCCCTTGCGCCGTGAGCCTCATCTCTCCTTCCAGGCTTTCATACGGCCCCCCCTTCCCCACTGCCTTACCCTGGGCTCAGGGTTGCACACTGAGTGCCAAGCAGACACTCTGCCCTGACAGCAGTTTTATCCTCCCCTTGTGACAGACTTTACCAAACAGTGTGTGGGAGATGTCCGCATGCATTTCAATGCAAAAAAAAAAAAAAATATCATAAAGACATTTGAAATATTTATTTTAACTTTTAAGTAAAAAAAAAATCAACATTTCAAGAATTCTTACATTTACTTGCTTTCCCATACCCCTGTAAAATTAATTCTACACCAGGGTTACAAGAATTCTACATTCARGGTTACAAGAATTTTTCAGTAAGAGGAGGGTATACTTAAGTCTAGATTGAATTCATGTGAGGGAATTAGCTGACAGCTCTGTTCCTCTTAATTGTAGAGATTCATTGATATCCTTGGGCTCTTTCTCTCTGTATCTACCTTTATTTTGAATATTTTGTACATTTATTATTGTGATAGGAGTCACAAGCAAGTTTCAAAGTGTACAGATGTTTTACCTTCATAAATAGAACAGCAGAGTCAGTTCTCTGGGTCACTGTGAAACAATGGGCTTGACTTAGTTAGCGTCCTGTAATGAAACTATTTAGATAATCCATTCAAATTAGGATATGGAACTTCTATAGTAAAATACTGGGTTATTAACCTTAATGAACTCAGTGTTTGGGGTTTTTCTTTTTCCTGCTATCAAACTCAACTTATTGGTGTCTAAGGTAAAAGTCACAAGCCTTTCATACTGAGAAATGTATTAATGTCTGTAATTAAACACAGCAACCATGTAGCGTAATGTGAGGGAACTGGCAAGTTGGCTAAAATTTGGAGATATACTGCAAGAACAAATTGATCCTATTAAGCTTTTTCCTAAAGGTCTCTTTGCTGTGATTTGGCTTAACACACTGAACTAACAGGAACATGTAAAGGTATGGAAAGAATTAATAATCACAATTATTTTGACTACACCTGTGAAAATTATGTATGTTGCAATGCCCTACAGCAAAAGACATCCGTAGGTAGAACTTGAAAGTGCTAGCTCAATGTGTTGGGATAACYTTGGCTGACTGCCAGATGCCCACSTGGCTGCTCTTTCAATCCYCCTCTTCAATAGGACAGGGTCAAGATAAAGGGCACATCCACCTGCTGCAGCGCAGGGTCCTCCACAGGCTGCAGTGGGGATATCTGCTCCAGTGTGGTCCTCCGTGGGCTGCAGGGGGACAGCCTGCTCCATCGTGGTCTCTCCAGGGGCTGCAGRGGAATCTCTGTGCCGGCGCCTGGAGCACCTCCTCCCCTCCTTCATCTCTCACCTTGGTGTCTGCAGGGCTGTTTTATTCCTATCCTAGACTGCTGTTAGCTACAGTGCAACAGCTTACAGGCACATCCATGTTTCCTCTGGCAGTCAYACACCACCAGCCTATCTTCTGCTTATGACTTGGAAGAAGTCTAAAATACATCATCTTCTGCTGTTTTTCATAATCATTCCTGACTCTGGTGAGCATTCAGGACAAATTGGTTTCACTGTGGGAATAGCTCTCCTTATAAATCATCTTCCCTATTAAATCTTATAAATCTTGGAGTGAAATGGACACTGATAGAAGGCTATTCTCTGCAAGAATGAATATCTAAAAGTGTTGCTACTCCAGACTACTCCAGTTATTTTTGCTGCTTACAGTTGTACAAACTGACTATAGCCAGGAAAAAAATGAAGACCAATGGATTAATATGGGACAGTGGAAGAGGACAGTTACAGGRCACCAAACCTGACGTCCCTCATTGCTCTGCTGACAGAATCTCACAGGTCCCACGCGGAGCCTGGGAATCTGTGCTGGAACTAGAAAGTACTTCCAAAAGACTGAGAATATATCTATATCCCTTGGCAAATCACTGTATGGTAATTGTACCCCACCTTTCTAACCACATCCATTTGAATTCCATTAGCTGCAACAAGTCTTTGTTTCTCGGTATGTCTTTTCCATTAGTATATTGTGTTCCAGAGCAGATATTTACAGCAGGTGATTAAATTGCCTTATAGCATCCTTTTTAGTGTCTCACTGAACATCATTTGTCCATATTTTGATTCATTCTTGTAATTTACCTCTGAATGCTATACTATTTTTCAGTGTCTTTCTTAACTTAGAGACACAAAGAATGACAAGACAAAATTATTTGGTTTAGGGACTTTCAATTGATAGTCAACGCCAATAAATTCAGCACTAACATTTTTGGGGACTAGTCGTTATCAACTATGTCTTTGAGTAGCTGGATAACTGCAGTTCAGAGCACAGCAGTGAATCATTGAAGTTTTTTTAAGGCAATTTATGTAGGATAATTTTAGCACAAGGACAACTTGCCTCTGAATTAAAGAATGAGGTATTTGTAGAAAGTYTGAGAATGTCTTCATGATACAAGGTGGTAGATGGGCATACTGATGCTCCTGCCAAATTCAGGTGCAAAGGCATTAGCCTGCTGGTAAAAGCTYAGGTTGGTTTAGTGGCTTCTGAAGATCACCAGTTGATTTGATGCCACATAAATTTGGCATCATACAAATGAACTTGCTGCTTGAGGACACAGCAGGTAGTGCTTCCTAGGAGGAACAACTCACAAAGGAAAGTAAATGAGGAATCACTGAGAAGGAATGAGGAGGTACCTGAGGCCTCGAGCCAGAGCTGTAAGGACTGATCGATTTGCTAAAATGGAAAGTAAGCGYTCTGTTAAGTGTACACATCCCACATTGCTGTAAGCATTTAGCAGGGCAGGATAGTCTAGGAGTCGCAGGTCTGCCTGGAAGCAAAATATGAAGCAGCATAGTCAGGGTGCATGCCTTTCCAAGGCTGATGCTCACAAACTTTAAAAATGCAGATCTGAGGAAGCCTGTTAGATATAAAATCCTATTCACTTGACTAGTCCAACAGGAACATCAGACCATTTAGCTAAATGGATTTGTGTTTCCTAAATAATAATCTCCAAAGTCTGACTCCTGTTTAATGTGCTTTCCATGTCCTATTAGTCATTTATGGACATTTTGTTCTGGAGGGAAGCTGGGGTGAGGAGATGAGCTCCTGAATGATTATATGGAGGTATAAGTATAATCATTGCATTTGAGAAACAGACTTGAAGATTTTCAGTTTAAGTCAAATAGTTTTCATAGTCTAAGGTTAAATGAGAACACTTCTTTCTCCAATGGTGCTCTCTAAAAAACTTCCGTACAAAGTATGCTATTTTTGCATGAATAAGTCTTCTATCATCCTATTCTGGTGATAACCAACAACTTCTACAAAAAGATAACGGAAAAAGCAGAATCAGTAGACATATTGCATATTGCAATAAATGCTGTTGCAGCCATGCCTGTGCCTTGCCATGTTCCTTGATGAACCTGACCTGCGGGCTTAACTTCCCAGCTTGACCTCGGACCTGCCTCATCACCATGACTCGTTTGGTGACCTGACCCTTATTAGTGTTGCCAGACCTGGTCTGCTCCCCTTGATTGCGACTGAGGCCACGGCTCCTGCCTCCCCTTCCCTTGAGGAGCAGCTGCCCTTGCTGCTCCCTGGCTTTGAACACCTGAGGTCCCTCTGCTCTACTTTCTGTTGGGAAATACTTTAACAGTAAGGTATCCAGTTTCCGTAGGCATTCTTAAAGAATAACACAGATCTAATGGAAAGAGTCTAGAAAGGAGTTACAAAATAATCATAGGTCAAGAGAACCACACTAGCAGGGAGAATTGAAAGAAACAGGGTTGTTTAGCCTACAGACGAGAAGAGTCAGAGGAGCAGTCTAAGTGTATTTAAAGGACTGCACAAACAGGAGGAGAATGTTCTGTTTATACATGTGATGGATAGGATAAGAAGTAAGAGGCCTTATTAGAAGTAAGAAAAATACAAGTTAGATTTGCTAAAAAGCTCTCTAATGATATTGACAGCGAAGAACTGGAACAGGTTGTCTGAGGAGACAGTGGAGTTTCCATTTTTGTAGGTTAGACGAATACTCATCAGAAACAATGTACATGAACTTGATCTTGCCTTGATCCTGCCTTGGGATGCGGATGGACTATGTCAACCTCCGAGGTCCAACTGAGGACTGCTGTTCTGAATCTGGGTCATTTCTTGTAGTCAATAGCTCAGCAGTCCTCTTCTGCAACAACCCACCCCTCAACAAGTTTTCTTTTACATGGTCCTGCTCCTTACTATTTGTTCATTACTGAAACCCTGATTTTCTGAAGACCACTTGTGTACAAGTGACCTTTTTCTCTTACAACAGAGGTGAATTTATTGAATTTATTAACAGATTACTCTTTCCTTCTTAAGGTAAGGGAAAAGCAAGGTGAGGAGAAGAATACTGAACAATTTCATAGGAATTATGMTGCTTCTCAACTGAAAAGTAACATGCTAGACAAAATAGGACTGTGAACTTCTGTATTTTTGAAGGCACAATCCCTGCATCTCCCATTTTCTGACAGCTCCATATACAGTAGTAGCTGCATCTATCACAATATTTTCCGTGCATACTGTGATGTGTGACAAACTGCTTAATAGTATATACAAGCTGTTATGGCTGTCAATGACTGAGAGATAATCAGGGTTGTCTTATGGCCTCTTTTAGCTGATTATCTTGGTGGAAGGAGCCATAGCAAAGGCAAAAATCCTCCTTGGTGAGCAGCCTTCTGCCTTCCCGGCAGATGCTGCTCTTCACTACCACACTCCAGCACACCACTTTGTGAAGGATGTGGGCAGATTTCTCTGTATCAGTGTTTAACTAGGTAGCCCCACTATTTACAGTCTGATCTTTGAGTTTTTGCTCAAAGGAAGCAAACACTCCAGGAAAAGTCTTCAGTGAACAGAGAAGAATCTTTAATTCTAACAGCTGAAGATCTAAGTTGGCTCCACTTTAAGCAGGATTTACTGTGAAAAAAAAATTCACAGTACATAGAGCTCCAGAGAGCTATAATTCAAACCAAGCAAAAGTGTACAAGCAAAAACCTACTTCACACAAATGYGGCAAGACAAGCAGTACCTTCAGTGGTTTCTCTGCATAAAAAGAAACCTTTCAATGATTTCTTGTCTAGTTAAAAATTGTTTTCAGCACATATTGGCAGCAATGTTTCTTTTCTGTGCTCTACCACTAAGGGCTATTCCCCAGAATGGAATCATTCAGAAAAGTGATAAATTCTTTCCCTGATCTCCGGTTTGGGAATCTGAAGAAACCGAAGTAATGTTCATTGGAAGATACATGTCTTCTGAAGTTGAAGCATCTGTACTGCTTCCTCTTTTCTTTCTCTTCTTTTAAAACACAATTCAGACCTACTCTCATTTAGCGTCTTCTAATTTAAGTTGGAGGGATTTCTTCAAAGTTTATTACAAAATAAGTGTTCTGTCTTCTACAATTAGCAGAGAGCACTGGCCAGTTGCCCAAGTAACTAATCAACATGAAACTTTTATCAAGACATTCTGCAAAGGATATACACTACCTTGTGCCAGATTCTGTCACTACTTGTAAGGTGATAAGATGAAATTTCAGCCACAAATCAGTTTCTTGCTGTTAAGCTTTGTCTCATCTGAGATAACTAACATCAAATTATATTTTGAGACTCCAGCAAGGAAATGTTTTGCAAATGCTAATGTCCTCATAGAAGTAAGTACTCTATGGTTATCTTCACTTATTTCTACCCTATCCTTCAGATGAGAAAAAAAGAGTTCTAGTTTAATTGCACAGCAACATAGCCGGAAATAGACACAGATAGTGACATCTGCACCAGAATTTCTCAGGTAGTCTGAAAATTTCCAAAAAGTGAATATTACTGTGTTTCCCTGCTTGGTAACTGGATGCTAGACCACTTTTCACTGAAGAAAATTTCAGGTGCTTAATAACATCTAATTCATCTCCTTTGCTCTATTTTCTGTGTTTCCTTAGCAATCCAGGCTCCTAAGGATCTTTTTATCACCCTCCACAGGAGCATTCAGKTCATTGATCCACTTTAGGTTTAAGGAAAAAAGGGAACGCGTGCTCTTTCTTGGTTTTTGGTGTAGAGACCCTTCAGCCTAGAACAACATGAATTTCTTATCACCCCCTCGAAACTGGGAGCGACAGTAGTTGCAGCACTTGCCAGGCAAACAGGGTAAGCAGCCCAAATGTCATCTTTTCTAGACCACAGTTTGATTTTTGTCTTTGTGTCTTGCTCAAGAAACAAGATTCTAACAGACCTTCTTTATTGGCTTCTTCTTCTGTAAGATGTGCATTCTGAGAAGGGGAATTCATTAATGCCATTAGCTGCATCCTGTAAGGCTCCCTGACAAGCTGTAAGTACATAGTCCAGAGATGCTTGGTTATGCTGTCCCTAGAAAAGATGCCACGTGCTCCCTTTAGCTTTGGGTGTCTTCTCAGTTCTCCATCTGCTCCAAAGCAATTACTTTATCTGAGAGGCACATTGAGGACTTAGATGTATGGATAGTCTAGTTATTTGATGGTTCTCTGGATTTATGACAAGCTTTGAAGAGTTATTGCATATAGCTCATTGCTATTTTCTCCCAAAAAAGAAGTCGTTAGAATTTTTTAGCAGGCAATACTCTACATCAGAGCATGTCAGCACATCTGTGCCGATAGTCAGACAAAAAAACATTCAAAGAAAAATACCTGAACAGTTAATTCCCCTCTGCAAATCTCCTGCGGCACTCTGCAGTCAGATCCTGCTCCTCCTCCAAGCCACTGCTCTACTCCCTGATGAGAAATCATATTTTGTTTGGGTAGCAGACTTTTTTCCTCAAGGTGCGCCAGAGTCACTGACTTACACTTCAGTAACTGGTGACAGCAGTGTGCCCACTGGCTCCTGAGGATTGCAGCTGTTTGTACTCTTCACTGCTCAAACTTGGATGTGCCTACGGGACCTTGAGGAAAAATGTTCATCTGAATATCTGAGGCTGTGTTGTACAATATGTTGTCTAATTTCAACACTGTGGTACGCTGGCTTCCCTAGGAGGCTTTCTTAATGTAGTCTTATTGCTCGATATACTCCAGTGGTTGCAATGCGTTTAGCTCACTGGGAATGTGGCAACTTGAAAACAAACACTGCTTGTCATTRACGGGGAGAGGAAGGAGCAAGTAAACACAGACCATGGTGAGACAACAGGATGGATCAGGCAGCTTCTTCTGTTTCAGAGGCATTGGAAGCCCCCCATTAACCGGGCTGCAAATGCTACCTGGCCCATCCAGCTGTGAAGCAGGTGGTGGCCAGAGCCTCTCTATAGCATTTGGTTGCCCACACTGCGGACAGAAACCAACATCTTCAGTGCATCGGCTGAAGGGAGCAGCTGGTCCAAGCATGACTCTCAAAAAAATGAGAATCTTTTCTTTTTGAGGAGACCAGCARTGCCATAATGGCATCACCCCAAACATTTTCATCTGACAGACATAAAAAAGAAAGAAAAACAAGTAGACAGGGCTATGCCATAATGCTGCTGCTGGTTGCAACTATGTTTTGAATCAATGTATCACTGCAGGATATTGCCTCCATAATGTATTGCATCAATACATCAACAAAGCAGTGTAACTCTGATACTGCACTGTGCCATAAATCATCCTCCCATCACCAGCTGTAAAATTTATTGATTAGCAGGATGGATATCTGGGAGGAAAAACATACAACTCTCAGGATATTTTCGCCTAGTGTTTAAGGAATATGCGAAAAACAGACTTCTAATTTCCTTTTAGAGGAGCATGTGCTGTGTCTGGGAAAGAGGAGCAGCTTCAGATCTTTCTCCCYGGCACCCCGTGTGCTGCCATCTCTGCAGAAGAGCATTTCCTATCCCCATGCCAATAGGAGGAGGAACAAATTTGTCTCTCCTCGAGGACCCTCTCCATAAAGCTGCCCAGAGGTATTGGCTTCCCACAACCCAGGCGGCAGCGCTGGGGCTCCCCTTGGGACCAGAGCTGCCCCAGGACACCTGAACCAGCTCCTCTCACAACAGAGTATTCCCTCCCAGCACCCCACTTTTTCTCCTGAAAATGACTAAAAGTAATAAAAAGCATTTTGGCGGCAGGTTTGAAGGAGAGCCCATCCCTCCTCCTAAGGCAGCAGCAACAGATGGAGAGGGTAGGGCAGGGGGAGCCTGGCTCCAGGCTGGTGTGTGGGCAAAATACGCGCCTGGACAGCTGGGCTGACTGCCAGGAAGCTCCTTGTGGTGGCACCCAGCTAAACGGGTGCTGGGGGCGTGGATTTCGAAGCTCCTTTACACCTCTTCTCCCCTCTTTTCTCCCCTCACTTCCAGACACAAAATCTTACTGCCACTCTTTCCATCACTTTCCTTCCACTTTTCAGGAGTGCCACCACAGGACATAAAGCAGCTAATATTTGTCCTATGAAGCAATGAGGATACCTGYCTGCAGCCTCTTCTGCCAGTCCACCTAACAACAATTTCTCGCTTTTTGTCTGATCTGGGGCCTGGAGGAGGATAATGTTTCCCATCAGTTCTGAAGGAAATAGCACAAAATTGTAAATCTTGGATGGTACTCTCTAAYAATGTCTCAGAATAAATTAAATTAAACAAACATAATCATTGAAATCCAGACTGGCAGGAGATGACGGATCCAATGGTCAGTCTCTGACATATGTGAATGATAAACTCAGGTCTGTGGGAGAAAAAGAAGAGACGCTTTGTGGTGCAGGAAAAAACAAGGTGATGCAGATCTCAGACAGCTGCTACTGTACGGGGAGATGGACCTTCCTGGTGGAAACACTGGACTTCAATACTACCACATTGTCCTCGAGACCTTCTTAAACATACAAGTAAATCTTTAAAAATGAAAACTCCAGGGAAAAAGCCCTAACTATTACCTGGTAATCAGCACGTTATTCAGAGATTCTCTTAACTTTTCCTATGACCACAGATAATTTTAATACAGAGTAGTCCATCTCCAGACTGCCAACATCTGCACAACTGTCCACAGAAATGCTGTGCTCTCGTTCAAGAAGAGAGGGTGCATGCCAACTGTCAGGTGGACGACTTTCTCATCCTCATACCCGGGGCCAAACAGCTTGTGATTAAAACCTTTCAAAACATGAGTTCTGAGTGAAGGAGAGTCAGTCATGATTGCTCCAAAACTCCACTTTCCTCTAGGTGAAGCCAAGTCTTAAGGCTATTTTTCAGAAGATTGGAGAAGGTTGGAATAGGATATCCTTTCAGATTAGTAAATCAGACACTAGGTGGATTAAGAAAATTAATGAGAGGAGGCTATTAGTGTGGAATAAAAAGACAGTTAAATTTATATAAAATATCTATTCTGAAGCAGCTTCAGATGCAGGACCCCCTTTACCATAAATGAAAAGAACACAATCAGAACAAATCTAAAGAGTGCATGAATAAAATGCAAATAAAAAATATAGTCAAAAGCCAACAAAGGAGCAATCAAATTCCAAACAAGTTTTTGATTATTATGTCATTGGTAACTAACAAACAGCAAAATGAATTAAATTGTTAGATTAAGTGTTTTCATTGAAATAACTGAAAGTAACATCTTACTACTTATTAATTTTCAAAATAATTTGTGCTTCTATATTTATTTTCAAAAGCATCACTCTAAGGCTTTTATGTAGTTTAACATTTTTAATAATTTAGGCTTATAATATTTTCATTGACCAAAATTTACTGGAGAAGACATAACTCAGTAAGATATAAAAATTTTCAGGTATTTCGTAACATTTGATATTCCTTTTTTTTTGCAGAAAAATAYTTGGTCCCATTATGTCATCTTGAAATTTAAATCTAATTTGAAATGGCACGAATTTAATATATTTCATGGTCTACTTTTATATATTTTAATAGTTTCAATGATTAACTTCACTAAATGGCCATAATATACTTCCTTACGGAAGGTACCTTTTCATGTGCTGCTAATTCCCTGATTTCTGTATCACAATACATGTTCCCAGGAAGGAAGAGGAAGTTACATCAGCTTCTGTCATCATGCTGCTTAGTTCTTACTCAACCATTTTCACTCCAGAGGCACAAAATCCATCAGCAGGTGTAAGTGGACATCCTTTGAGGATCTCAGTAATCATCCAGCTTCATTTCTTATTTGTGTGGTTTTGCAGACCACAGATGAAGAACAATAAGTAAGGGTACCCCATCTCTCATCCTCAAAGCCCCAGTCTTGTCTGTGGCTCTAACTCAACCTGTGAAGCAACAGGTCAGCTAAACCTAATCTTTGTTGACAACATCCCTCAGGGGACAGCAAGGGCTTCTAAAAAGGCTCTGCTATTTGCTTAATCTTCACATATACTTCCATGTAAATGGATGCAGCATTGCAGTATGCTGGTCGCACTGAAGTTATAGTTCATGAGTTATGACCACTTTCCAATGTCTCTCCAGATATACGTGAGCAATGTAAAACACACTTTTCAGTTCATTCAGTTCATGCCTGATGAATTTCTTGGAGAATGGGGCCATGAATTTTTAACAACTCCGGAAACATAAAAGCAAATAGTGTATATTCTTTTTATTCTTTTCTACAAAATTTGACGAATGAAGTTGTCCCTGTGCTTCCAACAGAGGGATCTTCACCAGCTCAGACGCTCGCTCTGCATGCCAAGGCAGTATTTCACGCTGCTGCTACGGTCAACACCTCCCATTATGGAGAGAACAGAAGAAAGGTTGACGTCCAGCCTCCATTCAAGGTCTGTTTTTCCCTTCTGACTGTTTGCTGGAGGGGAAGGGAACACTATGACTTGTCTAACTACTCCAGACTACCTGGATTCCTTGTTGCCTTCAGAGCAAAGATTGTTGAAAAACAAAACTTCGGCTAAACTGCTGCTGCTGAGGGGCTCGCAGGTTGCTGTTTCAGCTAAGTCCAAGCTTGCTCATTTTTCTCTCTCCCTTCTCTTGAGCTACACCTGCAGCACCTGAGCCAGTAAACTGCTTCCCACTAACACCTCAGATGGTAAATATGCTACCTCAGATTTTATCAGAATGTGTGCAATTGGGTGTGAGGACAGGAGGAACGTGCAGGAGTTGGTTTGTTGCTTTATATACACTCTCTGAGTTTTGTTTAATTTCATCCCATGTTGGAGTTCCATGGGTTACAAATAAGCTTAGCCATCATCTGCTCTGCAAATCTGAAAGCAGGTTTAGTGTAGTGAAGGCCAGGGCTACCTTCCTGTGAGATTTAACTTCTTCTTCAATCTACATCTTATAGTTTGACCAGAATAAATAAAAAAGATCCTGTAAATGTTTTTCTGACTGTAATCACTTCTGCTTTTTCTTTTCAATAAAGCTGCAGATTTATGTATTTTCTTCCCAGCAGCTTAATCTGGGCAGGACTTACATTTTACCTTCACTACTCTACAGCACAGAAAGTACTGTCACTGTTTAAGAGCTAAAAATGATAATCCTACAGCAGCCCCCAGCCATTATTATTTTCACTGGAATGTAGTGTTCATTTTTGTTGCCTTCTAAGATATGAGTTATTTCTCTGAATATGTGTGCATGCACACATTTTCTCAGGGGAAAAAAAAAAACAAAACTGCTCAGATCCGGCAGTTTAGCTCAAAGGTGTTGGTTGATTTATTAACAACAAGTTTCTGGTGCTCCACTCCCACATGCTGGTCACACTCACGTTCCCGCCTGAGCCGCTGTGGTTTTCCCGGCCATTTTGCCCCAGCTGGGCTGAGTATATAGACCATGGTATGATGGGAGGAGGCGGTGTGCAGGCTACTTTCCCATGACCACACTGGGGAACTGCAGGAGCTGAGGAATCAGCAYGGTAGTTTCTACAATTCCTCCAACGGGGCAGTAATTTCTGGCAAAAAGCAAGGGCACAGGTGGGGTGGCAGCTTCACCCGTGAACCCCCAGAGCTTGGCCACAGACATGGTAGCCTTTTGAAGGATGTTCAAATCCTGGCTTCTGAAAAGAAACTTTTGCCAAGACAGTGCACTGAGAATTTGCTAGAGTTAACTTTCCTTTTATGTCAGCAGTGTTTTACTATGACCTCCAGGGAACGAGGTAAGTAGAGCAATTGAAAAACAGAAAAACATTATGGGTAATGCTGCAAATTATAGTTTGTAGCAACCTAGGTTCTGATTAGCAAGGGCCTAATCTTTAGCAGAGGAGAAATTCCAGTAAAAGCAACCTGTATGCTCAAGTATCCTGCTGAATTTGAGTTCTGGTGACTATTTTTTTCCTGTTGATCGATGTGTATCCTGAAATTTGCTGATCACACTCACTCCAGGACACCAACACAGAACCTAATCCAGCCTCACAGAATGTTCCAGTCCCTTTTCTAATCATCAATATGTATTAGAACTACAACAGTGATTTTATCCGAAAACTTAGTTTACCAATTGATTTCCACRTTTGTATATCTATGATAAAAGCTTTCAATAGAAATTCATGTCAATATTTTAAAGTTGTTTCTCCATGTGTAAGCGTGGAGCTGATCTTGGCCCACTCCCACTTACTTACAGACTGGTGTTACTAGGGCACCCAAATAGCTGTTGTACCAGTCATTTGCAATCATTCAGGGCAATTAATATCACATAACTCTGGTCACCTAGAAGCTATTCTGGACCTAAACAATGTCTCATGAGTGAGACTCACTAGTTAGTAATGGGAAAGAGACCCCGAGGAGGCATATCTCTCTCCCTCCAGTGACAATGGAAAAAGTCCACTTTAGATACTTCATGTTTAAACAGCTGAAACAAAACAAGACTATGAAGACTGGGAACCACAGTCACCCAGATGTTATCATTAATGAGCTATATTTATAAATCACAAGCATTCTGTCTTCCCCCCTCTGAAATCAACAGAAATTTTATTCTGATTTCAGTTGAGCTAATGGGAAATTATTCTAATTAAAATCAAAAAACCCAAACCCCTTGCCTTCACTTGTTTCATTTGGTGTTAGCATTATGGCTGGAAAACAGTAATCAAGTACAAAATTCAGCGCCAGTTTTTAGACAGTAAGGTGTCTACAGTATAGGTATCTACATGTGAGTTGCTGTTTAAGCTCTCGTTACAGTCAATGGACAAAAGATTAATACAGCTTAAACAAAACAAGACTAACATTGGTGTCAGCTGAATATCTGAGCTATGTACTTTTCCAGTCTAGATAATGGGAAGATTCAGTTACCTAAATATTGGTGCCATATTAGGTATATCCAGCTACTGCTTCAAAAATGGTCGGACCTCCCAGAAGTCCTAGATGTCTTTGATACCTCAAAATATCTCATATGGCAGCAAGTGACACATTTAGGTAAAGAAGTCCCACACCACTGACCTGGACACCACTGGCTATGCTGGAAGCTTAGGCACATATTGACACCCATATGCAGACACCTGAACTTCGATGCCTGTAAACAGGAACAGAAGTGCATCCCATTTTATATTCATAATAATATGCCGTATCATTAAAACTTGAATTCACCTTTATTTCACTGCTGTCTTTAGCCTCCCAGTGTTTTGTTTCTATGCTTGCTTCTTAATCAGTGCCACCCATAACTCTCCAGGAGGATGTGAGTCAGGTCTCTCCTCCCAGGGACATAAGTGCTGGCAGGCTAATTCGTCAGGGCGGGGCTGGTGGAGCCAATCAAACAAATCCAACATGATGATTTGTAAACTCAGAGGGCTGGCTGTGATACATTTATAGACCTCAAAGTTCAGCCCAGCACAGACCAGAAAGAAAATCATCAGGAAGCATTATACGTGTTATATCTCCATGCAAGGATGTTGAAAGAAACAAGTAAAGGAGCTCACAGAAACTATTCCCCCCGCTCCCCCCCAGCCTGTTTCAGAATATAGAATGCTTCAGATGTCAGAAATGTGGTTTCCTTCTTGTCACTGTGAAAACATTAGCTTTAGGTTGATTCCTGCTGCTCGAGACAGCTGGTGCAGACATCAGTTGGAATGCACAGAGCATAAGTTTGTCATATAAGTTTAAGCTAACCAATCACTCATCTTGCTATAAAATCTAACCCGGTCATCTCCCATGTGATATCTARCCACTGGAATGTTAAAGCCACTACAGCAGCATCTTGGCTAATTGCATCCATCAATAAAAATGGATTCCACACAAAAAGGCATCAATTAAAACTATGAGACTATAAGAAAACAGTCACTTTTAATGCTTCATTTATCACAACAACCTGGTGTTCTTTTCTTCCACAGTTTTTAGAACTCCTGTTGCCATAACAACCGGATGCAGCCTTTACACAGTGTGGGCCAAATCCTGCCCTTGGTGACACAGATGCAAATTCAGAATAACTTTTCTGAAATGCCTGGAATAGCAGTGATGCAAATGCAGCATAGCAGGGGCAGAATGGGATCCACTATCTCCTTTGTGTAATCATTTTCTTCTTCTCCTTCGCCTTGTCAGGAAGACAAGATGTTTTTCTCTTCTACTCTGAGTAAGCTCATAATGTACTGGAATAATCAGACATAATGACAGGTTAAACCACAAAGGAGTGTTACATCCTAAATACAATATTAACTTAAATTTTAAATTTGTATATTAACAGTTATTTAAAATGCCCAAGGAAAGAACAAGTCTGAGATAGCAATCCATTCTCTCTATTCAGAGGCTACATCTAAATCATATAATATAATGAATATCTTACCTAATAAGAAGACATAACGAAGCATAAATTCAGACTTGTTTGACTAAACAGAAGATATACTCTCACAGAAGGGAATGCATAGGAGGGTCCCGGGTCTCATTACCTCAAACAGGGCTCACACAAACAAACTCTGTCTTATTCTGGAACTTATTTCAAAGGCATCATCATATAATGTTCTCAGACTTGCCACTCTTCCCAAGGAAACAGCAGGAATTCACTGCCACGTCAAGGTCTATGTATGGATCACTACACCTAAAGAAAGCAGAGTCCAGGAGGAAAGTGTGGATCTATTCTGTCTGAATCGTTCTATAGAAGCGTTTTCCAGACTGCCAACCAAATAACATTTTAATTAATTATAATAGCAATCAAAAACACAGCTGAACAAGTGCTTTGGAACTTGGTAAAGTTAAATTTGGTAGAGTCATACTCCAATGATAGTTTTAACCTCCATTTCTGTTACAAAACCAAATGAAGCCACCAGGCAAATTCTGTAGGTAGGTTGGAGAGAGGGATATGCAGAATTTCAAAGGCAAAGAATTCTTTACATGCAGTCTGCACACCTAACCAGCCTGCAAAATTCTATAGAGTAGAGATACATTTCCCCTATTAAATTCAAAAAGTACAGAGCTGCCATCCTTGACAATAGCTCTTCATATTTTAAAGTTTTCTCTGGATGAAAGGATAGCCAAAGATCTACAAACCTAGCAGCAAGAAGGGGGGGGTGACTTGCTACATTCAGAGCAATCTTAGAACAATGTCATTTTAGAAATGGATTTTGCAAGCAAACCTAATAGCAGGCATTACTAGTGCTCAGATGTGACTCTGAAGATTGATGCATCAACATTGAACTGAGGCAGTATAAGAGCCTCAGAAAAACAGATTAGCAAGGTTTGTTACCCAATGAAAATGCAAGATTATAAACTAAAAAAATGCGCCTGGCCAGGACATCAAGAGGTCAATTACTTTGTCTATCTGCCCAAAGGCAAGATCATCTGTAACTACATCATTCCAGATAGCTTTTTATTCAGATTCCATTAAAAGACCTTCAACAAAAGAGGCTTCACAATTTCCAGCCACTCAATTTCGATGGCTCGTTATCTTTGTCATTAGAAGGCTCTATGGTGCATTTGAGGGTGTGATTCCAGCATGGATAGTTATTACTGCATTATCTTTACTGCAAGCTCAGGCATTAAGAGCAGTGAAACCATATCAACACAGGCTGCATTGGCCAAGCTTTGACTGGATTAGTAGTCCATTAGTAGCAACAGAAGCCCACTGCAGTTTTACTGGTGTTTATTAAAACCAACTGATCTGCTGTGAGCATTTTGCTCCCACCGCCTCTCTTCCAGTAGAGGTTTGATTTTATTTTCTTTGAGGCCATGATATTTCACAGTTCTCTCTTTCAACTGCTGTGGCAAATGGTGAATACCATGGTTTCCAAGCACTCCTCCAGATTTTTTCGGGTTGATTTGGAATCAACTCGCAAGTGACTGACCGGTGCTGTACTGTACAGTGTGTGTACTAGTAGGAAGCAGGCAAAATAAAATTTTGCATCACTAGATTTTTATTGTTTTTAACCAAATCATTTTTTTCAGAAGCTTTACCCTAACAAAATTTAAAAAAAATATTACATTAACTAAAATATTTAATCTGTTGAATGTACTAATCAATTCCTTAAATGTTCTTTCCACTGGTTTGAATTTCTAAAAGCTCATAAGTTGTCCATGAATCAATTCACGGCAGATGAAATAGTTCTCTCATGTTTCATGGCAGACTAATTTCTGTGAGTCTGAGCAATGAGCTTCACTGTATTGTACCACAAGAGGGAAAATGGATAATTTCAGAAAAGGTGAGCCTAGAATGGGAACCTTCCTTCAAAACATTAGAGGAGGGATGCTAAAAGGAAACATCCAAGCATGGAATCAAATTGGATAGAGGTACTGGACTAGATGTGAACCATCTCTCACAGTCAGCCCAATCCTTCAAAGCAAACTCTGAATATCAAAACAATAGTGGAAGACCAACACAACTTTTTTATAGTCTAAGAAAATGCCTACTTGATGGCACATTGCTGGCATTAACATGCGGATAAGACCCCATTGGCAGCAAAATCTCTTCTTGGCATCTCACACCTGCGTGGTGGTAGCGTGTCCATGCTCCTGCCTGCTGGGTAATTTTACCAGACCCAAAAAAGGATGTGCAAAGAGTGAATGTAAATGGCAGTGAGTGGAGAGATGATGATTCAAGATTTAAAGACCAAATCCATCTAAAAGCCTAACACCAGGTTGAAATTCCTAGGTTAGGGGTTTTGACATCGGAATTTCCCTACATATTCAACAGGGGTAGGGGGAGGGGAATCACCTCTGCAAGGCAACACAGACCTCACAAGCCTTAAACCATCACCTGAAGGTACCTTCCCCTTTCCTTTCATCTAGAGAAGAGGTAAGGAACCTCTCAACATAGGCATCTCAGTTCCAGTGGAATATACTCAGGGAACAGAGTCAAACCTGTTTGACCAAAGGCACCACTGACCAAAAGCACTGATTTTATTACAGTGTAAGTACTTCCAGAGGAAGAAAATAGGAAGTGCAACAGAGTTCTCCAAATCGAGCAGAAAGACATTGCATAGACTGTGCAGCGTGAGGGTGATTCACCGCTTGAACAAACTACCAAAAGCCTCAGAGGCGTTGATCCTCTAATGCTCGCCGAGTACAACACTTAGTGCAGTGGCACCATTCTTTGTTGGTCATTAGGCACTGCTGTAATAAATGTGATTAAGGGAATCTTTATTTTATAATGCTTTTAAAACCAAACCAGAAGCCAAATAGGAGTCATTACATTCTGTACAGCAGCAGTGAGTAAAATGATGTGACCTATAGATTAGAGGAAATCATCAGTTTGGGGAAAAAAAAAAAAAAAAAAAGAATCGTAGAAAAGATGTCTGGAAGGGATTTCAAGAGATCCTCTAGTCTGCCTTCCCTTCCCAAGTCAGGATCTGCTTCTTCTGTTGACGTTCCCGAAAAATGTTTGTCCAACACCTACCCTTAAAGACTGCTATTAATAAATATTTCACAGCCTCTGGAGACAAACTATTTCCCAATTTAACTTGGAATTCTCCTGCAGCAATTTAAAATGGTTCCTTCTAGCCCTAAGATCTACACATATTTCCCTCTTTTATTCCCCTTCTTCTGAATCCAGCTCCCTATTTCAAGGAACACAAATCTGAGTAAGTCAGTAATATACTAATTTATATTCTTCACAGCCCTACTGAAATCTGTTGCTTCCAACAGTGCAAAACTCAGCATGTAATTAAACCTGTAAGATCCTATCTTAATACCGAAATAAAGGTATAATTTCATACAGACCTGTTCTTTGTACCCATCTTGATATCTGTTATGTAATTCTGTTACAATTTGTCCACCACATTTTATAATGTCAAATGATTTATCACCTTCTATCTCTGAAATCTAAGCCTTCAGTAATTTTCTATTACAATAGAATTTCTCTTCCATATTTATCTTTTTCATTTTTTTTAACACAAAATGACTTTCAGCTGACCTTCTTTATATGGCCATCTGCGTAATTACTATGACTCTTACTGAACCAGCAGCTTGCAGATTTTTAACTGGATTCTGCTCTCCCTGGTATCATTGGGAGTTCTGCCATTGACTTCAATGGAAGCAGGACTAGATCCCCTGAAAGAGCCTTATTATTGGATAACTCAAAGCTCTGGTGAGAATTGACATTGGTATATTGTTTCTTTTTTTAATTTAGAATCTCTTAATTGGCTTAACCAGCCACYTTGTTTTGTGTGATGATTCTGTATCTGAATGCAATTTTCTATGATTAAACAGGAAATGTTTYCTTCCTCAATAGACGTACAACAAGAACGGTAAGCAGTTTTCGAGCAAAAGGACAAATTCCAACTTGCACACTGCAAAAGCATCTTTTCATGTGCCAGGAATCTCTGGGTGAAGAAGGAAACGTGGCAGGTTAGGGACTGGATGGAGAGGAAGTGTGAGGAAGAGGGAATTCAGRTTGGAAACTGGGAGTTCAAGAAGAATTAACCCAGTCTATTTCTCTTCCAGGTTTGTGGCTCAGGCAGAAACAAAAAAGATTCAAAAGGCTGCACCTATGGTCCCTTCTCTGGGCAGATGCCAGCTTCACAGGTGTGCACTCTTGAAGCCTGTGTGATTCAATGTAATCACGGAATCATAGAATCATAGAATCATTAAGGTTGGAAAAGACTTTTAAGATCATTGAGTCCAACCGTCAACTCAGCACCCATGCCCACTAAACCATGTCCTGAAGTACCACATCCACACGTTTTTTGAATGTCTCCAGGGATGGTGACTACACCACTTCCCTGGGCAGCCTGTTCCAGTGCTTGACAACCCTTTCGGTGAAGAAATTTTTCCTAATATCCAATCTAAACCTCCCCTGGCGTAACTTGAGGCCATTTCCTCTCGTCCTTTCGCTTGTTACTTGGGAGAAGAGACCAACACCCACCTCGCTACAGCCTCCTTTCAGGTAGTTGTAGAGAGCAATAAGGTCTCCCCTCAGCCTCCTCTTCTCCAGGCTAAACAATGCCAGTTCCCTCAGCCGCTCCTCATAAGACCTGTGCTCCAGACCCTTCACCAGCCTTGTTGCCCTTCTCTGGACACGCTCCAGCACCTCAATGTCCTTCTTGTAGTGAGGGGCCCAAAACTGAACACAGTATTCGAGGTGCGGCCTCACCAGTGCCGAGTACAGGRGCACAATCACCTCCCTACTTCTGCTGGCCACACTATTTCTGATACAGGCCAGGATGCTGTTGGCCTTCTTGGCCACCTGGGCACACTGCTGGCTCATGTTCAGCTGGCTGTCGACCAGCACCCCCAGGTCCTTTTCCGCCAGGCAGCTTTCCAGCCACTCTTCCCCAAGCCTGTAGTGTTGCCTGGGGTTGTTGTGACCCAAGTGCAGGACCCGGCACTTGGCCTTGTTGAACCTCATGCAGTTAGTTGACCTTGGCCCTGACGTCTGTGGCCAGATTGAGTTCCAGCTGGGCTTTTGCCTTTCTAATTTCCTCTCTGCTTGACCTAATGAGATCCCTGTACTCTYCCTGAGCTRCCTGCCCCTTCTTCCAACAGTGGTAGACTCCCCTTTTTTCCCTRAGTCCCAGCAAAAGCTCCCTGTTCAGCCAGGCTGGTCGTCTTCCCCGCCAGCTCTTCTTACGGCACATGGAGACAGCCTGCTCCTGTGCCTTTAAGTCTTCCTCCTTGAAGAACGTCCAGCCTTCCTGGACCCTTTTGCCCTTCAGGACTGCCTCCCAAGGGACTCTCTCAACCAGTGTCCTGAACAGGCCAAAGTCTGCCCTCCGGAAGTCCATGGTGGTGGTTTTGCTGACCCCTCTCCTTACTTCACCAAGAATCGAGAATTCTATCAYKTCRTGGTCRCTAAGCCCAAGACGGCCTCCAACCACATCTCTCACCAGTCCTTCTCTGTTGGTAAACAGCAGGTTGAGCGAGGCACCTCCCCTGGTAGGCTCGCTTACCAGCTGTGTAAGGAAGCTATCTTCCACTCACTCCAGGAACCTCCTAGACCGTTTCCTCTCTGCCATGTTGTATTTCCAGCAGACATCGGGCAAGTTGAAGTCCCCCACGAGGACAAAGGCTAGCGATCGTGAGACTTCTGCCAGTCGCTTCATCGGCCTCTTCATCCTGACTGGGTGGTCTATAACAGACTCCCAGCAGGATATCTGCCTTGTTAGCCTTCCCCCTCATCCTAAGCCATAAGCACTCAACCCGATCATCAGAAACGTCAAGCTCTGTGCAATGCTGTTGGTTTATACCAGCTGGGGATGGACAAATGAAGGCTGGTGAACAGAAGACATTTCCTACCCGAGCTGAAGTTCAGGTCCTTCATTGGTAGCAGGTGAGGAGCTCCCACTCACAGTTCGCTGGGATAGCCCTTGGTTCAGCTGCCACCTGCCTTGAGCTGCTCCAGCTGATCTCCTCATTGAATTAATCAGATTTAGGTCCTTTGGCCTAAAAGACAAATCAGCCTTCATCTCTCTCATCAGAACAGAGGAGCAGGCAGGAGAGTGCCCTCACTGTGACATAGCTGTAACTTCCTGAGGAGGGAAGATGCTATGGCCCTCTTGGAGAGAAGGGATCCAGGCTGGCTCCACAGGAGCAGGCTGTGGATGCCCAGATGAGACTCAATGGTAGGCACTAAATGTTCAATTTGTCTTTCAAAATCCAAAGAAATTTCTTTTCTTTGGACTGGGCTCAGGTTTCCCCTTGTGGCTGGCATTTAACTACTTTAACAAGGGAAATTCTATTTGTTGGTCTAAAGGCTCTAGGGTGCCTAGTCAACTTTTTTTTTTTAATGTTACCTTATTTTTAATTTGATTCGCACCAGGGAAAAGCACGTTCCAGAGCAATGCCAGAGCCAGTTTGCATTGTTTTCAGCCAGCCACATACTGGCTAAAGAGTTTCTAAATCATCCATATGTTATCTCACTTTTTATCCATAATTTACTCTGAACAGATTCAGGAATACTTGCCCCAGTCATTTCCCAGGCAGTGATCTGGCAAGTGATTCAAAAGCGTTCATGGTCATCATTTATTCAGATTACAAACAGGGAAGCAATTTAACAATTGCTCAGATTTGGGAATTCTTCAGACCAGCTTGCTTGTTTTTTTACTCTTACTTTGTTCTTCTTTGAAATAGATCCATTCTGGTGTTCATGACACAGGAAAATAACTGTCCCACCAGTTTTGCAACACATAAATAATGGGAATTCTGCATCCCCCTGCTGGAAAGATATTTTGAGTATGCATAAGGCATTACACCACCACCTGATCCTTGTTAACCTGGCAGTTTGGAAAGCAGAACAACTGACAGGTATTGAATTCCTCCACTTTCTCAGTTCAGTTACTGTGGAGTCCACCTACGGGAATCCTGTTTAAAGAAACAGACCATTTTTACTTACAAAATATACTTGTCATGCAACAGAGCACAGGATTGCTGCAGATTCTGTTCAGTAGAATCTGACAAATTAATGCCGTTACAGGGTAAAAAAAAAAAAAAAAAAAGGTTAAAAATCAGAGCTACCAAATTAGGGTGATAAAATTGCCTTCAAAATCTTTACGATGGAATAAAAATCCCGTTAAGTGAATCCTGTATGCTTAATTGAACTTAATTTTACAAAGAAGTATTTTTAAATGGCTGTCTCTTATAAGAATAAGAAAGCTGAGTGGTTGGGGTTTTTTTCCCCAAAGATACTGCTGCTGTAAACCATTGTGTTATTGGTTGTGTTAAGCAAGTTGTGACATCCCTCAAGATGAATGTGTTTACATGCATACCTGGTGACATAKTTTGAAGTGGTATATTGTAGGTATAAAATTCTGATCAAACTTACCTACAGTAAATCTTTGTGCAGTAATTGTATTTCTTTGTTCCTTACTAAAATTGGAGCTGCTGCCTGGAAACATGCAAGCATTTAATTTTGTCACGTAATTCCCTCAATTTCAGGCCATGGTAAGTAACACTTTTGGTACATGTCAGCTATCAATTCCCGTTAGAGCATCTAGCTATTACATGGTTTAGATGTAGCTGCCTGACAATTAATGCTGTATGTTGTGAATTCATCACTCCAAAAATGGCAGTAGAAATTGAATAGTAAGGATTCTGTATGAATTAACTCAACCTGCAAAATGATATTTCTGAAAGCTTTATCACTGTGCTTGCTCCTTGGAAAGGAGCACAGACCACACTCTCTAGGCAAGTGCCTTGGAGGAGCGGAGATAAATCTCCTCTGACCAAGTGAAGAGAGACATCTACAGGTGTTTGTTTTTTTCAGTCCAAAGACCTTTGGAAGTTGTTCCCTGAAACTCTTAGGCAAAAGATGTGTAACCTTGATGCAGCTCTTTCTGTATATTTTGGAAAGCATGCTATCTTTCTCCATAACTGAAGTTTATTGACAGAACTAAAGGCAGCCTAATGGAAAGCATGAACGTCATTTACAGCTGTATTTTCTGCATCAGTCTTCAAATTGTTCTCCTCTCACAGGTATCAACAAGACTTGCATTGCTAAAAATGCTGGCAAATAAATGAGACATGTAAGAGAAAAGAAATGTTAAATGCTATTTCTCTGACAGGAATACTAAAGACAGCAATGGAAAGCAGAGCTAAAAGCTGCTGACCCTTTACAGCGCTTCTGTGGTCTGGGTGCAGGAATAACGCCTGTAAGAATCTCATCAGCCTCCTTTCTAAATTTCCCCAAGATCATTAGGTTTTAATCTATAGATGCCAATATTTTTTCCAGAAGTGGTAAGTGGGTACAGATGCTACAAAAAGTTAAGGTCAAATTAGGAGCAGTATTTACTTGTCATAATAACTACTTGCGCCCTGAAAGATCAGTATTCTGAAGTTTCTCATGCACAAACAGGATCGATGAGTTGCTGTTGGACACTTTTCAGTCATCAAGAGTGAAAACATTTATTGATGGAATCACATACTGGAGACTATCAAAAACTAAATGTTCTGTTGCAGAGAGAAAAGATGAAAAGACAGTACTCCAGGGAAAACACAAACTAAGAAAAAAAGAAAACAAATAAACCGTGACTTATAAAAATGAAGAATACAAAAAGGAAAGAGTTTTCTTTTTTCTAAATCTGGTTTTCTCATCGGTATCTCCACAGGCTCCATAGTGTTGCTATTGCACACACGCTGCCCTGGATAATATTTGGAATTGCTATACACATTTGCAAGCTATTGCTGACTGTCTAGGATGTGGCTGCATTGGATAGGAATTCACAAGACCTCTCTAACAACAACTCACAGCCATAGCATTGATGTCTGGTCTTGAGCAAGCTGCCCAATCAATCCTCCACTCAGCTGTAAAATAGAAGAAACAATTCTGCCCTGGTAATGGCTGGTTTCTCTTTTCTTTTGTCATCTGAAGCTTTTAGGAAGGGTATTATGAGCACTTAGATAAAGGTCCTTGTAAACTTCCCACAAATTTAAATACCAATCAGTAAACAAGGGAAAAAATATTACCATAATAAGATAATTACATTAATACACTCCCTGGTCATGGTGCACACTCACAGGTATGCTCTGCTATGTAGTACCATGTTCTCACAGGCTGTTTTACTTTTTAGTGGGTTTGGCTAAGTAAATCACTCTGCCACACCATCATTAATCACAAAATCACCTGGAGAAAGCCAGATCTGCTACTGTGTAGAGTCAGGTCCAGAAAGAAGATGGGGGCTCACACATGTGGACCCRAACGGCCGACCTCGGGGACTTGCAGGCACAGGTGTCCCCTGGAGCACCCCCAATTACAGTACTAGGGGAGATACACTACATAGGAGTACCCTATGGACTGTCTGTAATTATGTGCTATATGTCACTGGAAAAGGTGTGATAGGAACTTTTTATTTCATATCATTCAGAAAATGCCAGTTCCCAGTCTACTTTTAGGCTTGCTGCTTCTTTGTTGTGCTGCATCTGGATTTCCTACCTCTCTCAGGCCTTTTTTCAAGAGAAGGTATGCACTAAGCCAGTGTTGGTGTGAAGTGCATAAATCTGCTGTTTCCCTACTCATGAAATTTGCATGGCTGTTGCACCGCCAGACGCTGCCTGTGTTTTCAGGGCTGGGAAAGCTAAATCAAAATAGTCACTGCAGCACACCATGCTAAGCACGGATATAGCACATTTCATGGTAACAGTTTACCTGGCTGCCTTCCATCGAAAGAGGGATGAAATTGTCATTTTTAGCAAGTAACTGGTGATTTGGGTCTGTTAGCCCCACCTGAGTGTTAACAAACAGCTGTGCTGGCCCACAGTGCTGCTTCAGAGATGCTTGGGGACAGGCATCGCGCTGGGGATAGGGTGCTGTGAGGAGGCGGCAAAGTAGCTGGGCACCCAGTTAGGGCTGCATCTTTTACAACACAGCGTAGGTGAGGACCAGGTGTCTCTTTTAGGCTTTTGTTTCCACCAGCCTAACGATAGGCGGCTGCTGGAGGGTTTGAAACTGCTCCATCATGACAAAGAAAACTGTATTCTATGTCGCCATCTATCTATGCATGATGTCCCTGCAGGCAGCGGAGTTTCGATCCACTTGCATATTTCATCATGCAGCAACAATTCTCCAAGCTAATGCGTTGGCCAGTGGGTATTTATAAAGATATAATTATTCATCGTTCAGATAGCTTGGTAATTAATTGTACACTTCTTGAAATTCTATTACTTGATATTCATGTAGGTCCACTCATTCAAGCCCACCCTTTCCATTGATTTCAATGTAATGCTTGAATTCATACTCCACACCTTTATATTCTTGTACTTTTTGATTTAGGTGCTAAAGGTCAGCAACAAAGTTTTTAGCATCAATAGTGATCTAAATATAGGCCCCTACATTTAAGAGTGGCATTCACGAAAAACCTACTTCAGTGCTTAGGTACCTGAAAGACCAGGGACGACAAAGTTTTGCATGGCTTGAGACGTTGTTGCGGTTTGGCTGAGCATCAGCTTCGACACCTGCTTGAAACTGAAGCCTATGTGGGATACATGCATTGGCCTCCTAGTGCCTATATGTCCTGAGAGCCCCACTCCAGCAGACATGTAAAGTATGTCCAACCATTCTGATAATGTGACATTCAGTCACTTATATTAACTGGTGATTACCCCAGCTAACAGGCCAGGAGTTACCCTGAATCTGTTTCTCTATAATTCAAATATATCATCAGTCAGCTATCAGCTAGCTGACTGATTATTTAAATGAATACGATATCCTAGTATTTATGCACGTACCTAAAATCTTCTTCTTCAGAGGAGTTCAGCAATGACGTGAAAGCTGTCGTAATCAACCAAGGGAGTTAACAGCTAATAACACATGTCACAGCATGCYCTGTCCCAGAAAGCCATTTCACCCAAAGTAACCTATCCTGTGCAAACATACTCAGTGGCCATTGTTTCTATTTTCTGTAGGGATTTAGTAATGAGCTGCATTTATAGATGTCCCTTATATGGTTGTATAACACTATAATTCGCAAAGTCTATGCTTTTCAAAGGTTTTACAGTTTAAACCTCTCTAGCCAGTTTTCAGGGAAAATGTCATCTACTATGAGTAAATGATATGTTTAAAATCCAATTAAATATYAGCCTGGCCATACTGCCTTGCCCAAACCACAGTGAGGAGCAGAATTAATGCTCAAGCAGATATCATACTATTATGGAGAGGATCAGAGGTCTGTACCTGTTAAAGCCCACAAGTATAAAAGTGTCTGTACTAGTTAAAAGTGTTGTGCATTTACATTCTAACTAAAGACCTAAAACTACTTCAACTGCAGCGTGGTTAACCTCTGTTATACTGTTACMTAAAGCATATGGGAATGCTGTGCCATCCAAATAACCCATGCTCATATCTGTCATCCTTTAGGTTTACTGTCATATGTAGAGTCATGACTGTAACAAGAAAAATGTTATAAATCTTGTACATTTCATAACTGATGCCAAAGTGAATCGATCTGTCTGTCTGTCTATCTATCGATGGCTGTATTTATCATGTTTTAAGGATCCGGTAAACAGAACAAACAGCCTGATACCTAAAGCCAGGCCTCTGCTACTTAAAGTTTACAACAGAAATGTGAATCAGAACTGCAGCCCTAAGAAGGAGGGAGAACATGAACTCAGGATTACACCTGGTCATAAGAAAAGACAAAAAAAAAATCCAAGGGAAAGGATATTCTAGCCTGGTCACTCAGCCTCGGCACTGGGCAGGGAAGACCCAGCTCTRGGAGCTCCCCAGCACATGGCAAGCCCGGGACAGGTTGCAGAGGCCAGTTTGGGCTGACCTGGAAAGCCATGGCAATGTTGGGGCAGCACAGGAAGTTTCTTAATATTAAGCATAAATTCAATAACTTTGCTATATTTTTTGTAACTTTATTCCACAGTGGCAAATTTGTGTTTTCAAATAGACAAGTCATTTTATCTCTCAATCTTGCTTAATGCTAAATTTGACTGTGACTAGTATAACACTGGCTTGACACACCACTCTCTCCCAGTTATTCCAGAGTGGAGAAAGGTGTCTCTAGCCCACTAAACTGTGAGATTCTCAAAAATGTCTGGTGTTATCAATCAACCCCTGAAATGCAGATGTCAGCAAAYTTTGAAAAAGTGTCTTTCTCGGTAGGAGTCAGCTTGAGTCTCTTAAGAAAGCGGCAGGATAATGAAAGAATGAGATATGTGAGTCACTGTAAGATGAACCTGTGAATGTCTGGACCCTCACAACTCTTACTTTCCTAGCTATGTATTTTTTATAAGTCTCACAGAAACATAACTATGTTTGAGACACAGATCCCTCCCTCAAATGAGGGAAACATGCATGGACACACAGATCTGCTTAACTTGTGTTTCCTCAGAAATGTGATGTAAAAAACAGGAGGAAAAAAAAAGGCAAAGTAGTGCCTTCTTTTTGCATAAATGTGTAGCCGTTACTGAAACGTAATGGAAGACGGCGACGCTCAACACCTTCATCAGCAAACAGGGGACTGGATCCATTCAATACACCAGGCTTTAAGGAAGAGAAACTCCCTGCTCCTCCTTTCCCCTTGAAAATTAACCAAGACTGGGAAGCTCAAAGAATCACAGAGCACATAAAAGAAAAGCAGCTTTTTAATGGAATTCTTCCTTGGGGTATTAATTTTTTACCTGCATTCCCAAGGTAATTAGATGTATTTAATCATTGCTTGCGTGCCTGCCTCTCTCCTGCCTCTCAAACGTTGTCTCAACCTTTTGGTTGATTTCAAACAAATCAAATCTGATTAAAAATTTCCAAACGCTCCATGGAAGCAGGTGGCCAAGGGRGATCTCCTGAGGTCCTTCCTGAAGCTTAGCAGCAGGTGGCAGGCYGGGGGATGAGCCACCCTGTGCTCAACTTCAGGGGATTCCTTCGTGGGAGCACCATGATGCCGACCTGCTGCACCTCGCACCTTCTGAGGCATCTCCTTGACCATCCAGGTGATGGGGGGCTGCAGAAAAGCAGACTTTGGTGCTGCCACTTAAAACTCTTTCCTATCTTAGTATTTCGTATTTCCTTATTACCATAATCTTTTACCTGGATTATGTTTATCTCTAGCTGTAACCCTTTGTTTCCAATCCCTTGGTTCTTTAAATAAGGCTGTCTAAATGTATCACTGTCATTTTTGCTATTATTACTTCATTTAAATTTTTTTTGTGATGTAGGTTGCAGGCATAGCTCTAGCCACTATACGACTGCTTAATTTGAAGTAAAAATGTACCTAAAATAGTTTCTTTATTCTCTTTTGGGGCTTATCAGTTTCTTCTAAATTATGAGTGCTTCCAGCCTGTTTTTAATTTAAGATGTAATTAATTATCTGAATAACCTATCAATTTTCTGTCAGCTCTGTCATACGGGAGTTCTAAAGTCTTGCAAAGAGTTTATCCAAGGATTAGTTTACCAAGCTGTTTTGGCTATCCTTATATGAAGGCCAATGATCAATGGAAAAATTCCTTATTTGATGGCTTCTACATTCACACAGAATTACATGCTTTTGGGCAACGGGAAATTCTTTACCCTGAATGATATGGCACGTGTAAATCACGTTTTTAAAAGCTTAGAAACTCATGTGGTTTTCCTTTAGGAACATGAAAAAGTTTCTGCAGTGGAAGTATGCCAGGCTTACATCACGTTTCAGGCAAGGGGATCCACAACATTTCAAATGAGAATTTCTAAAGAGAAGCCTTGGCAGAGGGGTCTCAGGTATGAATCATAGAATCATTGAGGTTGGAAAAGACCTCTAAGATCATCGTGTCCAACCATCAACCCAACAACACCATGCCCACTAAACCATGTCCCGAAGTGCCACATCCAAACATTTTTTGAACGCCTCCAGGGATGGTGACTACACCACTCCCCTGGGCAGCCTGTTCCAATGCTTGACAACCCTTTCGGTGAAGAAATTTTTCCTAATGCCCAGTCTAAACCTATCCTAGTGCATCTTGAAGGCATTTCCTCTCATCCTATCACTTGTTACTTGGGAGTAGAGACCAACACCCACCTCGCTACAGCCTCCTTTCAGGTAGTTGTAGAGAGCAATAAGGTCTCCCCTCAGCCTCCTCTTCTCYAGGCTAAACAACCCCAGCTCCCTCAGCCGCTCCTCATAAGACCTGTGCTCCAGACCCTTCACCAGCTTTGTTGCCCTTCTCTGGACACGCTCCAGCACCTCAATGTCCTTCTTGTAGTGAGGGGCCCAAAACTGAACACAGTATTCGAGGTGCGGCCTCACCAGTGCCGAGTACAGGGGCACAATCACCTCCCTACTTCTGCTGGCCACACTATTYCTGATACAGGCCAGGATGCTGTTGGCCTTCTTGGCCACCTGGGTACACTGCCGGCTCATGTTCAGCTGGCTGTCGACCAGCACCCCCAGGTCCTTTTCCACCGAGCAGCTTTCCAGCCACTCTTCCCCAAGCCTGTAGTGTTGCCTGGGGTTGTTGTGACCGAAGTGCAGGACCCGGCACTTGGCCTTGTTACAATTGGCCTCAGCCTTGGCCCRTCGATCCAGCCTGTCCAGATCCCTCTGCAGAGCCTTCCTACCCTCAGGCAAATCAATATTCCCGCCCAACTTGGTGTCATCGGCAAATTTACTGAGGGTGCACTCAACCCACTCATCCAGATCATTGATGAAGATATTAAACAAGACCGGCCCCAAAGCTGAGCCCTGGGGAACAAGACCTGTGACTGACCGCCAACTGGATTTAACTCCATTCACCACAGCTCTCTGGGCTCCGCCGTCCAGCCAGTTTTTTACCCAGAGAAGAGTATACCCGTCTAAGCCATGAGCTGCCAGCTTCTCTAGGAGAATGCTGTGGGAGACAGTGTCAAAGGCTTTACAGGTAAACCACATCCACAGCCTTCCCTTCATCCACTAGGCAGGTCACCTGGTCATAGAAGGAGATCAGGTTGGTCAAGCAGGACCTGCCTTTCAAGAACTTGTGCTGGCTGGGCCTGATCCCCTGGTTGTCCTGCACATGCCTTGTGAGAGCCCTCAAGATGAACCGCTCCATAATCTTCCCCGGTATCGAGGTCAGGCTGACAGGCCTGTAGTTCCCTGGATCCTCCTTCCAGCTGTTCTTGTAGGTGGGCGTCACATTGGCAAGCCTCCAGTCATCCGGGACCTGCCCTGTTAACCAGGACCGCTGATAAATGATGGAGAGTGKCTTGGCAAGCTCCTCTGCCAGCTCCCTCAGTACTCTCGGGTAGATCCCATCCAGCCCCATAGACCTGTGAGTGTCCAGGTGGCGTAGCAGGTTGTTAACTGCTTCCTCTTGGATTATGGGGGGCGTATTTTGCTGTCCGTCCCTGTCTTCCAGCTCAGGGGGTTGAATACCCTGAGGGTAACCGGTTTGACTACTAAAGGCTGAGGCAAAGAAGGCATTAAGTACCTCAGCCTTTCCTTCATCCTTGATGGCAATGTTCCCCCAGCATCCAATAAAGAATGGAGATTCTCCTTGGCTCTCTTTTTGTCGTTAATATATTTGTAAAAACACTTTTTGCTGTCTTTTTCGACAGTGGCCAGATAGAGTTCCAGCTGGGCTTTTGCCTTTCTAATTTCCTCTCTGCTTGACCTAATGAGATCCCTGTACTCTTCCTGAGCTGCCTGCCCCTTCTTCCAACAGTGGTAGACTCCCCTTTTTTCCCTAAGTCCCAGCAAAAGCTCCCTGTTCAGCCAGGCTGGTCGTCTTCCCCGCCAGCTCTTCTTACGGCACATGGAGACAGCCTGCTCCTGTGCCTTTAAGTCTTCCTCCTTGAAGAACGTCCAGCCTTCCTGGACCCTTTTGCCCTTCAGGACTGCCTCCCAAGGGACTCTCTCAACCAGTGTCCTGAACAGGCCAAAGTCTGCCCTCCGGAAGTCCATGGTGGTGGTTTTGCTGACCCCTCTCCTTACTTCACCAAGAATCGAGAATTCTATCATTTCGTGGTCACTAAGCCCAAGACGGCCTCCAACCACATCTCTCACCAGTCCTTCTCTGTTGGTAAACAGCAGGTTGAGCGAGGCACCTCCCCTGGTAGGCTCGCTTACCAGCTGTGTAAGGAAGCTATCTTCCACGCACTCCAGGAACCTCCTAGACTGTTTCCTCTCTGCYRTGTTGTATTTCCAGCAGACRTCGGGCAAGTTGAAGTCCCCCACGAGGACAAGGGCTAGCGATTGCGAGACTTCTGCCAACCGCTTGTAGAATGCTTCATCGTCCTCTTCATCCTGACTGGGTGGTCTATAACAGACTCCCAGCAGGATATCTGCCTTGTTAGCCTTCCCCCTCACCCTTATCCATAAGCGCTCGACCTGATCATCACAGTCGTCGAGCTCTGTACAATCAAAACACTCCCTGACATACAGAGCCACCCCAGAGCCTCTTCCTTCCCCGCCTATCCCTTCTGAAGAGCTTACAGCCATCCATGGCAGCACTCCAGTCATGAGAGTCATCCCACCATGTTTCTGTGATGGCGACTAAGTCATAGCTATCCTGCTGCACAATGGCTTCCAGCTCCTCCTGTTTGCTGCCCATGCTGCATGCATTGAGGTAGATGCACTTGAGCTGGGCTATCGATCTCACCCCYGACATCAGCATGCCACCCCTAGGCTCATCTCTAGCAAGGCTGGTTTTATCCCCTTCCCCTTTCAAACCTYGTTTAAAGCCCGCTCCATGAGCCCTGCCAAATCATGAGCGACAATCCTTTTCCCCGTTTGAGACAGCTGAACTCCATCCATCGCCAGCAGGCCTGGTGCCGTGTAAACCTCCCCATGATCAAAAAAGCCAAAATTCCACTGATGGCACCAGCCTCTGAGCCACATGTTAATATCAGGTGTTCCATTCAGTATTCTTCCCTGGGTGTGTTGTTGTCTCCCTTCTATAAAGAGAAAAGAAAAAATTTAGGAAGGTAATAAAATCCAGGAGTATTCCCAAGATGGAGTGTCAATGCAGTCATTTCATGGTAGGGCAAGGGACTGTTCTCCCTGTGCACACAGGCATGTATCTCACGCTGGATGCTACTGAGATGAAATGCCCCAACTGAACGAAGCCAAAGCTGAATTTTTCTCACAAATATGSTTCTCCTAAATCAACTACTTCTTAGTAAAATGCAATAGTTAAGGATAATAATTTGATTTATATCTGCCCTACTTCATAGTCAAATACACAAATTATTATTCGAATATCCCCTGCTGAAGTTGAGGTATAACTGGGAAGGAAGAAATGCTGACTAAATGGCTCCACAATTGCATCCATTTCTTGTGAGCAGCTGGTGGCAATGAACTGTTATTAATTTTATTATGTATTTTGTAGTTGCCAGAAGCAAGTTGGACGCAAAGCTCTAAATAACAAGGTATATAGAATAGAAATGGCTTYTCCGTTGTTGGCTGCGTCTTCTCAGTAAAAGCTCTTTTTCTTCCTCTCCCCTTTTAATCTGTGTTAACAGACAGTGAATATTCCTGTCATTCTCAGGATGTCAAAATAGTCCCAACTTTGAAATCCTCTCCCATGATCCTACATGGCTGGGCCATTCAAGACCAAACATTAAGTGTTGCAGGAGAGGCAACCTACTGCTCCTCCTTTCTGTTCTTGCTTTCCTCACATAAAATCCTCAGTCTTTCCAGTGCTCTTTTTCATCATCAAGAGCAAGAAGAGAGCAGAGACACTGCAGAGACAATTTCTGCAGTACTAAAGTCTTCTGTGTAAAGCCTTCAGTGATTTCATGCCTGTGATGAATAGTCTTTTAATGCATTATTGGGTCTTCAGAGATATTTAGGATACCTCATTGGCCCCTGAAGAGAAAAGGTGACAGTAAATGCCAATTTTCTTCTGGTTTTATTTCATACCCAATGGACTACGAACTGGATTGGAGTCAATGAAGCATGCTGGAGTATTGTACAAATCAAGCTGCCTATGCAGAAATAGGACATGTACAACTTTCTTTTCCTAACAAATTTGTAAGCTAAAAACCTTTGGGTTTGTAACGTGTTTGTGTGGATCAAATGATCTATTGAAATGAAAAGGAGGAAGATAGCCAATTCATTCAATAATAGTTTGGAAGCACAGGTTGGTACTTGGATTTGAAAGTTGGTGTATTAGTCCAGAGTCACAGAACTGAAGACATTAACAGGTGTCCAGTATGATACCAAACTCCTACAAAGCACATAGGGGTCAATCTTTTTTTTTCTCTATTTTTCTCATGATTGTAAATGGTTACAGACACACAAAAACACTCAGTTAATCACATTCCTTTATTCTCTTGTATTAAACTCTTTGTGAGTGAACATATACAAGCAAGAAGGACTCTGAGCCAATGTTTTGACAGTTTCGTCATTGTTTCAATGGAATGAAGCTGTTGGAGTGAAATAATCATGGTACCCTCATCAAATTTTGAAAACAGCTATCTTCCTTTTCAGTTTTGAATGGAAAAATATGTTGTTCAGACAAGAGTCCATAATGACCATCAACATCACAATTTCACCTTTTTCTGAAACAACAGCAAACAGCAAGAGAAAGAACTCCAAATAAATTTAATAGTAGAGTCCTGCTATGTGTCTCACCATGGAGTTTGGATTAACTCAGTTTGTCCTCCACCTCAGCAAGCAGTTTGGAGCTATGGCAAGCGAGATGGAAGAGATGAAAGCACCAAGTACAGCAGTACTTTTAGGCCAGCAAGAGTGAAGGCTATTAAGGCGGCATCAGAAAGCACAACAGTTCTGCAACAAGACTGCTGCGGCTGGTGGCAGAGGGGTCAGGGTAAAGCAACACCCTGTCCCATTCCCAGAAAACCGCTTGTGTTAAGGACCAGAAGGTTTAAGAGCAGACAGTTCATCTTTGTACAATGCTTCATGATTAAGACTGAAAAAGTAATTTTGCAATGAATAGTGCACTTGATTAATTTAGCTCTTTTTTCTGTCGCAGAATATCCAGAAACAGCTCACAATTACCTCTGATTTATTCATTGTTGGAATTTACATGGCACATCTTGTTGCAAGTCTTTTTAGACCTCTTTGGACTGATTCAATATGAAATTGAAACCACTTTGGTTAGCTGAGACTAGTCCCAAATCATACAGGATTGCTGTTTTCCCCTGAGTGGATTAGCATGACTCATAATCAAGAGAAGAGTTTACAGAAAATCTTGAAGGAGTTCAAAGAGCTGTGTAACAAATGCTGTGTCCTAAGCTGCCTTCTTATCCCTAGTGCCTGTCAAAGAGATGTCTCTCTGTAGCCAGCATCTAGCAGCATCAGCCCCAAAAGGATCTTTGTCCCTCAGTGGAAAACACCTCTTTTTCAGGAAGTCCCCAGCTTCTTCTACACAGCAGACACCATGTAAGTATGCTTGTGCACTTGCAGACCAATCTTCCATTCTCTAATTACAATGGCTATGCCCTAACTAGAGCATTCAGAGTGTTTCCAAGCTCCTCGGTTCAGGCTAGCCACCCAAAGTGAAGTGCTGTGAAATGAAATGGTCCTTGATTGGGATGAATGGAAGATAGGATTTGGGAGGGACGCTGCTGTATAGCACCTGCAGCTAAGTCTAGGTACACTCGGTATGACTTCCTCATTTCAAATCCATGTTTAAGGATAGAATATTAAGCTTAATTTAGCCTGCCAAGGCATAGAAATTCCACTCAAAAATCAAAGTAAAGTTATGAAAGGAAAAAACTTCTAATGCATTTTAAAGGTCATGTTTGATTATCAAGTTCCTTCTGAGTGTGCAGTTTAAATTTAAATATTATCATGTGAGACGAAAAAATTAATTGGAGTGACAGTCCTGTAGTAAGAGGTATTGTCAGAACATGAATGGCTCATCTAATTGCCTACTTGCCTGCATCACGGCCGCAAAATCTGACAAAGTTAGAGCACAATTTTGAGAACTGTATCTATTCGTATTTTTCAGGTATTAGGCAACCTGGATTCTATCACCTCCATTTGTGTTTTGGTACAGCCATGGCCAGGAATTCTGATTTCTTTCCATTTGGAACTTGATTAGTTTCAGCCTTTTGCCACTGGTTCAGTGGATGAATGATCTCTACAGCACCACCAATCACTTCTTCATGGAGGTACTTAGCGCGCTTGAACAAATTATCTCTCAAACTACTTTTCAAAAAATAAATAAATTGAACTTCTTAATTCTCTTGTGGGAAGCAGGCTTTCTAGTTTTCTGGATTATTTTCAGTGCTCTTTCCTAAGCCCTCTCTAAACTCCTCCCTTCTTCTTTGCCAAAATCTTTGCCATTATTTAAACAAACAAACTTGTTTAAATAATGAGACCATTTTTTCTTCAGTACCATAGGTAGAGATGATACCACTTTTTCAGTCAGAAGGAATTTAGTTGAGTCAAATTTTCCTCCTTTTTGAAAATCCATAGATTAAAAGTCATCAGTGTATCAAGGTTTAAATTCTGAAATACCTGAGAAATTAATCAAAAAAATAGAAGGTTGCTATAATTCTAAAACTGGGGTTTGAATTTACTAAAAGAAGGAAAYGAGAAAGCAGCAAACCTTGCAAGCTCATACCGATCCCAGCTTCTTAGATAGATTTTTAGGCAGCAAAGAACTGATATTTCTCATCTCACTCAATAAGTAAGCCTGCTTCCTCCGGAGGGACTCCTTTCTGTCCTAAGAAAAACTGTGTCAGTTCCCAAATGTTCTCCAAATGTGTGACACAAAAGGTTAAAATAAGGACAGAGATCTTGCTGTAAATTACTTTTTTCTCTCTTTAGTGGATTTAAATGAGATGTTTATTATCGCCTTAACATTCTTGCAGTGGTTTAGTTCTGTATAATAGCAAAGCCAGTAGTAAGTTAATTAAAAGAGCTATAATGTCTGAAAGAAGTCAGCAGGTTTCTATGGGTTGCTGATCAAAGGGAAAGTGGTTCTTTTTTAATAGTGTTTTTTTCTTGGTCTTTTAGATACAGCATGTCTCTGTAATCACCTACAATGTTTACCATGATGACAAAATTAGATAAAACCAATCATTTGAAATAAAATAAGGTTGGAAATAGAATTCACAAAAAAAAGGCAAACCATCAGCTTAAGAAAATCAGACCAGTAATTTATAAGAGCCACCACAGGTCAGTCTAGAACCATAATATTCTGTAATCATGCCACCTAAGTGACCTAGGTTAAGAATGAGTAATGAAGGACAGAAATTATGTGGATCAGTAATGTTCTTTCACTTGAGTTGTAGTGATGTATTCATGTAATAATGCCGTTCAAGTCAGTGAGATGAAGCTATGGCTATATAGTACTTGAAATGCAGAGAGTTGTGTGCCAATGATATCCCCCGATCAGTTGTCAAGCTTATGTGCACATAAATATTTTTAATGTCCAGATCAGTGAACTATTCGACTCTGACCATACACTTACTTTACTTTCATATAATTGCTTTTTGTTTGTGTCTTTAAGGAATGGCAGCATTCAATATGATCTGCATTCTGAAGGAAAATGAAGCAAAACTTTTATTCTTCTCCATAATGCCTTAGCAAACTTTTTTTTTAAATAGATATACTCTGGAAATATTTTTATACTCTGAAAGTTTCAGATCACCTAACTGCCTTTCTCCTATGCTTTAAGCTACTCTTCCTGTCAAGTGTGAATGAATTTCTGAAGTGGGGGGGGGGTTGTGGGGTGGGGCGAAATAGAAGGTTGTAATTTGTCATGCATATTAACAATGGACACAAAGAAGAGGGAGATATGGCTAACACAAAGACAAAAGAGAGATTTCTTAGCTTCCTGTAAGCTTTCCTGTGAAGAAATTTACTGTACTAAAAAAATACCCTTAATGTGTATCCCGAGGTAAGCTATAGAAAGAAAAACGACAGACTTCTGCATTTTCATTTTCATCTCTTAAACATAGATACATCATCACTGTGTCTGTCTCACCTACAAACTATAGGATACTACCCCTTTTRCACAGGTGTTTTAGTAAACACCTAGGACATTTCTGACAAAGTACTTTTTCCTGTTTCAGGTAAACTAAAACTTTTGTAGAGAGATCTTAATTTGAAAAGTTTTCAATGGGAAGATTCTGAGGTCAAACTGGGCACAGAAAGAGAGAAAAGAAAATATTGTTTTAAATCTATGAATCTGATTTCTTTGATCTAAAAAAAAAGACTTTTCAGCCCAAATCATGTTTTGAAAACACTCCGGATGTTTACCGGTTTTCTGATAAGAAATGAAGACAAATATGAAAGTCTGAAAGGTCAGAGCAAGCAAGAAAGMATTATCAGCCTCCATGCACTTTTTATTTTAGAGTCACTAACAATTATAAAATGTTTTGCAGCTAAAACCCCTCAGTGATAAGTGTTTTTGATGTGCCACACTGATTGGGCAGGAGAGCCAAAAGATGATAAATTTGACACAAATATTACATGAATCTTTTCTATTTTCTGTAAAGAACCTGAGGCAATTTGGTTTCCAGCAGAGTCATCTTCAAATGCAAGCCTATTTTAAGTCAGAGTGTGAGAAACAGGCAGTAAGAAATTTTGTGAACAATTTTTCCCAGTAAATGTAGCCCTATTGTGCAGTGATAGAACCTGGCAAATTAGGCTGATTTTTGCTAATCAACTCCATTTCCACAAGTATTCACCAAATTATTTACGTAAAAACAATCAGCCCATGGTGCCTTTGCACACTGTTCACTTTATTCATTACTCACACCCTGAGATGGGCACTACATGATATAAATGCCTCCTTGACTCTACATTGGGATACTTCTTAACAAGCTAAAAAAAGTATCATTAACAATAAAAAAGAGTAACGTATTATGATTAGGGAACATATTCTCTTCCCTGCATGATTATCCTTGATGGTAAGAGAAAATGGGTTTCATACCAACAGCAAACCGAATACCTGTGCTGAAGTTAATTTTAGAAAGCACTTGCAAATAACAAATATTTAATCTGGAGGAAAGAAGATCCTAAGAATTCATAAATATACTTAAGGTTGGTACTGGTGTCTTTAATGAGTTTAGATTGGTTAATTTATTTCAGACTTTGCACTGATTAGGAACACTGACTGAAATAATACCTTGTGGCTAGAGCACACTGGCTGAATAATAAGCCGGGCTCCTGCCATGAACGACACAGTCTTGAGTATATCTTAAAGCTTTTGGCTGCATCAGGCAGAAAAACACATACAGAAATTGAGCTTTTCTGGAGTAATTTATGAATACTGTATTTTGATTTACATAAAAGAGTGTTCACTGCAAGAGTACAAGAGAGCTGTCAGAGAATCAAGCAGTGACATAAGGAGAATGGCTAGAAGTAAGGCAGAACTCCAGCAAATGTTTGTGGGCTTTTAAATCACTGACTTTGTTTTACTTCCTCAACAGACAGTCTACAGTAACAGTTTGTCCAGAAAGACCAAATTCTGTGAATTCACTGTCAGGGAAGGAGCTCTACTTTGGCCRGTAAAGGGTCTCAGGTAAAGGAAATTGTTCAGAGAAACTGGGTGAAGAAAGATACCTGCTTATGCTTCAGAAAAGTAGCTGATATTTGTAAAATCTCTGGATATTTATCAGTTCTCTAGAATCGTATACATAGAATCATATACCCAGTAACCATCTAAAATCCTTCTCTTTCTAGTTGCTCGCCTTCTGGGCGAGCATGGCTAATGCATGCACAGCTCTGCGGCTCAGAGTAACATCATGTGAATATCCCAGGTACAATAAAGATATACCTTCTGGTCTTGAGATGTCTCAGAGGAGGCAGAAAAGCCGTTACCCTGGGTCACAGATACTAGACTATTAAGGTGAATGGGGTATTTCTGTGAAATTGTAAAATTCCTGCTTAAGAACTACATTTTGAGAAATGCATATGTGTTCTTGAGATTAGAAATGAGCCTTATAACTTCATTTATTTGAAGAATTGCAAAGCCATGAAAAGTGGCACTATTGAAAAAAAGGATAAGGAACTTTCCATCCAAAGCTGTTGAACTCTTCTCTTCTGCATGCAAGCAACTAACTCTCCTCTATAGCTAAGAGAGGTGGCATTTTGCTATCATATCTTATGCCAGTAGTAGGAACATAGCCAGGGGCAGCATGGAAAATAGTTGCCTAATTTAAAGTTCCCAATAGTTAATAATAAATAAGTGTTCCATATATTATACCAATGTACTTTCTGGAAAATGTCCACCCCTTTCAGTCAAACTGCATACAAAGATCCATGCAACAAATATCATAGACTTTGCTATAAAATCTGTAGTGAAAATCCCCTCCCTGAGTCTGTCCACTTTCTTTAAGAGTAATACTTCCATCGTTGTGTAGGCCACAGTTTATACCCACAGTTTCCAGCAATGACTGGAATAGGCAATTGTTTTTAGACCCTCCTGATTAGAGCCAGGGAAACAATATGTGATTAACATCCCACAAGAGCCAGTAGCAGCGTGGAGGGCAGAGRTTGCGGAAGCCAGGTCACGCGGAGGTCTTGGTGACAGAGAGGTAAAGCAGACCTAAAATCTTCATCATATGCTGCTGCAGTCCAATTACTGTGCATTTTGCTACTAAGCTCAAAACAAAAATTGTAGGCTGTGACAGGAGAACATGGCTAGAAAAAAAACCCTCAGGAAATGTAAACCTTGCAAAGCGTACTGAGGAAAGTGCAGAAGAGAGCACGCCTTGGCACCCAAAATAAAAAATAGAAAAATGCCACCACACAAGAAAACACACCGAAACCTTTCCCAATCTGTTACCTTCAACCTGAAACATCACCTTCCTGGGACTGGTTATGACAGTGTTGAGCACTGCTGCACTTAAAGATTCATTTTACTTTATGGAGACTTTAATGGGACTGCTCATATGTGGAACCAAAATTAAAGCATTAGATTGCTTAAAAGCAATTGCTGGATCAGAAGCAAAGATCTTTCTTTGGAGGTTCATGTCCAATTTGTAGACCAAGCAGGGCATGCTTATAAAAAGAGCAGAATGTTTTCCAACTTGCAGAAAGAAGGTGTAGATTTTCTGCAAGTTAAGCAAGTTAAATGCCTCTTACAGCAGCTTCTGATCACCTTTCAGAAGCAACTGTTTTTCCAACAAGGTGTGTTGGGAATTTGGCTCCTTCTGTATTTCTCTTCTCCACACCCAGGCTCCTGGCAGGACCTGTGGACCCATGGAGAGAGGAGCCCACGCTGGGGCAGGTTTTCTGGCAGGACTTGTGACCCTGTGGGGGACGGCACGCTGGAGCAGTCTGTCCCTGAAGGACTGCACCCTGTGGAAGGGACCCACGCTGGAGCAGTTCGTGAAGAACTGCAGCCCATGAGAAGGACTCACAGTGGAGGAGTTCATGGAGGACTGTCTCCCGTGGGAGGGACCCCACGCTGGAACAGGGGAAGAGTGTGAGGAGTCCTCCTCCTGAGGAGGAAGGAGCGGCAGAGACGACGTGTGATGGACTGACCGCAACCCCCATTCCCCGTCCCCCTGTGCCGCTAGAAGGGAGGAGGTAGAGAAAAACAGGAGTAAAGTTAAGCCTGGGAAGAAGGGAGGGGTGGGGGGAAGGTCTTTTAAGATTTAGTTTTTTATTTTCTCATTCCCTTACTCTGATTTGATTGGTAAATAATTAAATTAATTTTCCCCAAGTTGAGTCTATTTTGCCGGTGATGGTAATTGGTGAGTGATCTCCCTGTCCTTATCTCRACCCATGAGATTATTATATTATATCATATCATTATATTTTCTCTCCCCTGTCCAGCTGAGGAGGGCGAGTGACAAAGAGGCTTTGRTGGGACCCTGGCATCCAGCCAGGGTCAACTCACCACATCTGTCTGCATTCAAAGGAGCAGAGAGGGCTTTAGGGGTGGATGGATAAAAAAACTAAAAATAAACCCTTTCTCTGTGTGGAGGAGAGAGTGCCGTAGCTTCCTTGCCCTCCCTTTCACCAGCATTTGCTGCTGAAATGCTGCATTCGTGTCACTGAGATTCAGTGCCAAGCCGAGCATTTGCCACCTATATAGGAGCTTAAAATAGCACAGAGGCTGACAGAAATACCTTGAAGGCTGACAGAGGGGTGGTTTTCTGATATATTATACTTTCTTGTGGGAAGTTTTTATTTATTTAGAATGATATAAGCACCCTGGAGAGGGATATGGTTTAGATTTACTCTGGTCTGACCCAACTACAGTGTGTCTGAAATGCAAAGTAGCACTGAGCTCTCCCCAAGGGTCTGGAAATGGTGCGGCTCTACTGAATGATAGATTTTTAGCAGTTCTCCTGCATGGATCCCACTTGGTTGATGTAATGCTGATTGAAGCAAGCACATTTCCTCTACAGCACTCTCATTCATCCCTCCATAGCCACTTACTGCAGAGACCATGCAGGCTTTTAATTATTTTACTAAACAGAGAACATTTTTCTTGGAAGTGCATCATGAAATTTTAATGACCGCACTTTTAATTCCAACAGAAAGACCTCAAACAGCAGCAAAGACCATGTGAAATTCCACTTAGGTTTTAGCTTTCCTTCCACAGCACCAAGGAGAAGGTGGGAGCCGCAGCGCTGCTATTTTCCTCTAGTCATAAACCCCAAGGCTTTGCTTTGCATACAGGGAGGCAAAGCCTGTTTTCTGATGCTGCCATTGCCATGGGTGCCCCATCGTGTTGCCCTTAGCTCAAGCACAGCTGGAGAATAAACATGCCTGTACAATGAGGTATCTACATCTCAGACTCATAGTCAAGATTACAAGTGGGAGGATGTTCCCTGCTCACACCCTGACAGCACGCTAACCCTCCTCCCCAAACCAAAAAGCATTGAGGAGGGCAATAATTGATTTTTTGCCACATACGGAAATGTCAGACACTGTGCTCCAAAGTGTGTTGGTGAACTACATTGTACTCAGTGTAGGACATCATAGCTAGTAATTTATGCTCTCACTGTGAAAATGTCCCTGACAGGAAGATGTTTATAGAGCCAACTGAGCAGTCATGGTCTGCAAATAGACTTTGCAGTCATACCACTACCATTCTTTGCAATGCACTTCACTTTACCTATAAGAAAAGGTCTAAAGATTTAGATTTTAGTTCTAATATGGATTAGTTATCTTTCACTGTCTAATAACGGGTAAGATATGACTATATTTAATTGACATAGAATCGTACCAGTCACTTTCTTACCTCTTCTATAAAATACATAGAAAAATCTTACAATTTGTTTCAGTTCCCTCTACTTTCAGAAATTTTTCTGTAGCCTTGAACTTTCTTTCCTTTTCTTCTTTCTCTTCCCAACATTTTCCTTCCCCTTATGCTCTCTGCAACAGGCTGCACCAAAATAATGATCTATTCCAGCTCTGAAACTGGTTGCACTTCAGTGCATGACTGAGGAGCAACTTGCATTACTCAGAAACTGGTGTAGTGCAGGAATAGAAGAAAAAAAGGGGAAGGAAGGAAGGAAGGAAGGAAGGAAGGAAGGAAGGAAGGAAGGAAGGAAGGAAGG
>JASVER010000062.1:4276775-4322829 GCA_030449065.1 Oceanodroma leucorhoa
GAGGAAGGGAGGAAAGGAGGAAGGGAGGAAAGGAGGAAGGGAGGAAAGGAGGAAGGGAGGAGGAGAGGGACAACTTCCAGTATCTGCAGGGTTTCTACCTCTGGCTAACTAAGCTACCATTGGGCATTTTTTCCATGCTCAGTGACTCAGTAAAAGTCCTTTTCCTTCCTCAGTCTGATCATTTTCAGTTAAACTCTTTGAGAAGAGGAAGAGGGGAGAAAAAGAAGGAAACGGTCCTTTTTTACAACCAAACAAGAATCTCATCCTGTAGTTGAACTTCATTCTGGGAGGTACAATATATCTCCAGTCAAAGGCAGCTATCTCGCAAAAAAAAMCAGGTCCCATCACTTTTCTTTACTAATGTAAAAGATTCCCTGGGTAAATTAATCTCAAAGCTGGAATCATTCTCTGTCAGCAAATTTTGCTTCAATAAATCAAGAAATCATCAAACTCAGGAAAGTTTTCACAAAGATGACCCAGCGTATTAAGCTTCTGCAGTGCTTGGTGGGACGATGCACCTATGAAGATGCAATAAATGAGGTGAATTAGCTACCAGCTGAAGTGAATGATAGAGAGACCTCAATAGAAATTCAAGAATAAAAAAACGAGGTGAAAAATAGAAATCTGAGAATTCATACTTTGCTGTATTAAGCAATGAAAATTAAGATGTCCTTGCATCATCCCTACGCAGCTTAATCCTTTATTATTAATAAATGATCTTTCATAAAGGYTTTTGAGATGGACAGAGATAACAGTTTAATCATTTTGATGAGAAGCCAAGATTTTTCATTTTCAAAGTGCTAAAATATCAGCACACACCACTAATAATGAACCTTGTTAATCATTAGCATCCCTCAAATATAATGGGAATAACACTTTTCCTAAGAGCTTGCAAAAGAATTGAGAAGAAAGCAGGTGGGTTTTTTTAGGTTAGACCTTTTATAACTAACTTTATTCATATTTTAATGAGTAAAGTATGAATAAGTAGATTTTTAAGTTAACAAATGAATATTTAAAGAAAAGAGAACAGAATAAATTTGTCAATCAAAAGTCCTCCAAACCCAGGTACATGCTCCAGGCGTGATCTGGAAAACATTTATGCACATGAGTAACTCGTGACTTATGAGTCATCCCAGTAAAGTCAAGGGTACTAAATTAACCTTTTCTTGAGGAACGTATGTTACGATGACAGTTTCTGTTCCACCCAAGAGAGCAGAAAAGATAAACATCTGCAAGGTGGGGGCCTAATATAAGGCCATCATTTAGGTTTTTTCTCCAGAAAAAGATGGAGGGGCTGGGGAAGAGCTCTGTGGGAAAGGCCCTGGTATGGTGGCAGGCAGCAGGCTGAACGTGAGCCCGTGGTGTGCCCTGGCAGCAAAGGTGGCCAACAGCACCTGTGTATATGAATAGAGGCATGGCACATAGACCAAGGAAAAGGATCATCCCTCTCTATATGGCACTCATCAAGCCATACCTAGATACAGCATTGAGTTTTGGGCCCTGCAATGCAGGAAAGACATGGACAAACTGGAGGGAGCTTTTGGAGGGTCCCCAAGGCAGTGGAGACTGGAGGCTGGAGCCCTTGGCATGTGAGGAGAGGCAGGGGGAGCTGGAGGCTGGTTCAGCCTGGAGAAGAGATGGCTTCAGGGGCACCTAACAGTCCCCCAGTGCCTATGAGGGGTCACTGAGGAGATGGAGCTGGGCTCCTCACAGTGGTGCAGGGTGGGAGAATGAGATATAAATGTGCATAAGTGAAACAAGAGAGTTTCAGACTGGATATAAGGAAAAGCTTTTCCCCCATGAGGACCACCTACTCCACTCCTACAGTGGAGTAGGTTGTCCAGAGAGGTTGTGGAGTCTCCCTCCCCAGAGGTTTTCAAGACCCAACTGGTCAAATCCCTGAGCAGCCTGGTCTGACCCCATAGCTTACCTTGCTTTTAGCAGGAGGTTGGACCAGGTCACCTCCCCTAGCTCATTTTCAACCTGATCCTACAATCCCACGAATTACCCACTGTTGCTGAAATCACGTGAATGTTGAATTTCCTCCTTCTTTATGCTTGGCTGTTACTAGTGAAGAAATGGTTCCTTTTTTCCTATCTTTCCCCATAAATTGTTATGGTTTATCCTCCTAATGAAGTTCCCCAAACCTACTGACTGCCATGCAGCCTAGCCTTGATCCTTSCATAATAATAAACACTTACCATGAGTTACTGCTATTACTTTTTAAATCAAGGATGCTGCTATCCTGGCATATCCCATCAGCTGCAAAACAACATAAAGTTAATCAACAGATCCTTCTGTCTAAGAATCTGGAAGTGAGATTAACCATCTCACTTTTTTAATTTTCCCAGTAAAATACCATGCTAAAAGGATTATACACATCAGCATGTGAAGCTCTGTGTGTGTGTGTGACCTCTAATATAATACTTTCGTATGGATGACTAATTTGGCAGGAAAATGCACTAGCACATTTGTAGAAAGTGGAGGAAATCAGGATGTATGAATCAGGAATCACTTTTCTTTGCGTTTCATATGGTCCCCCTTACACAGGCTACCCAAACACAGGCTATTTTCAGTTACCTAAGGAATTTATGTACCAAGGTCTCATTCCTGTGGACTAAACACTGAGCTCTATTATGATTCTAAGAAAATCCCACCTCAGAGTCCCTTAGGTATCAGAAATGTCTGCAGGCATGAGCATCTCCGTAAGGGTCGAACTAGAAACAAGAAATGGTCGTGGTTAGGAAATCTTATAGCCAGCCTGGCTGGGGCACCATGTCAGTAATTTGACTCCTGTAGGCTGGGAATGGGCAAGGGCTGTAATGTGAAATGGTTATATCTTATATCCAAGGTAAGGAATGACTCCTCTTCCTCTGCCCAATTTTTAAAAGCAAAGTAGCTACTGAGGCTTTCTGTGGAGGGCCAGATTTTATGTGCGCACATGTGGTACCATGCGAGGTCCCACAGAGGACTTGCGCTCTGCCGAGTGCCTGGCTCCTAGTAGGGTTTAGGCAGCAGAGATGAACATATGCACTCTACCTAGAACAGCATATTCAAACGTGAAATGCTCAGACCTGGGGGAGTTCGGCTTTGAAGTCAAAGAGGGAGATGTCCAATGAGTTCCAGCAGCTCTGAGGTGGCTATGGAGCAAGCCATTCTTATAAAGATTCTGGGGTTTTATAACCTCTCAAATACTCATGCCTTCTAGATCTGTCCCTAAGTCCATTAAAAATGTTTGCAGCAAATCTTGAGGAGGGAAGACATATTTTTGCAAAAATAAAACAAAAATTAAAAAAAAAAAAGGAAAAAGAACTTTCTGAAAGAAATGTTAAAGAAAGATCATCTTCAGCTATTTTCCTGCAAAATGGTCCAGCTCAAGATCCAGATAATAAAAAGAGCAGGGAACTACCTGAAGGAATTCTCAGCTGGTATCTTAACAATTATAAATCCTCTTACTTCTCTTGCAAGATGCTAGCAACTGTCACAAACCGCTTCTTCCAAATCAGAAGGGTGAGAAGAATTACAAAAGAGGACAAATTTATCCAGATTTCACCCATCCTGGACAGACAGGAAAATCGAGTGCATCTCTGTTCTGGATACCATCAGAAGTGGTGAGAGGGACTGGTAAGTAAGGAGAGAGGAGAAGAGGAATATGCTAGGACTATTTCTTCTTACAGTATTGGTATCTTCTAACCTTTCCAGCTTTCTTTTGTGGTCATGTTAGGAAAGAAGGAGCTCTAGAATCAGTTGTTGCAACATCAGAAAGTCAGCTAAAATAGATTGCTTTCCCACTGCAAATCTTCTTATATACAGAGTAATTTAATATCTACAAATGTTAATGGAATCTGAAATAATATGTTTTTAAACATATGTTTTTAAAATCAAGGTCAGGAAATATCTTGCTGACCAAGTCTTTGTTCTGTGGTTAAGTGCCCATGACTACCCTTTGGAGAGCATTCCAGAAACTTTTCTGTGTAGCCTTCCCAGTACATACCCATGTTAAATGAAGGATTATAAATCTGTCTCAGTAGATGATAGGGAAATAGTCAGACTTGTTGTCTGGCCAGTTATCTCTCTGGTCATTCTCCAACTCTTAAAAGCAACCATAGTAATAATACGGACTTGTCTCCCTCTAATATGATGATGTCTCAGAGGTATTATCTTTACTAAATGATACAAATACAACTGTCCTAAGATAATTATGTAGCTGGACAAGATGAAGGTGGATAAATAGTAGTTCCCTGAGCCAAACCTGAGTAAGTCAGGTGAGTGGAGGAACATTTTTTGAAGAATTCCCAAGCYCAGTGTAGGCTCCTCTTTCTAAGTGCACACCACACGTAGTCAGGTCAGGCAGTACTCCTTTAGTGTCCTGGATAGTTCCCCATTGCTGTATGCTCACACAGCAGTGCCCACTCAGTCACCTGCTGAGGCCTACATCACTCCCTGATTTCCACCCCCATGATGATGATGTGACCTTACCCATCATCAGATGTTGACCGATACACACCACATGATGACCTGCCCCCTGCCAGCAATGCAACATATTTAGGTTTACAACTTTATTCATTAAGAAGTTTGACATACAACAAGTGCATTTCCTCAGCCACCTTAAGTACCTCAGAGCTTCTCAAAGAGCATGGAGTTATATTTAAAATGACTAGCAGTACCTTAGATGTAATCCTTAGCTTAGGCCTAAGTTATGTTCATGGCTACTTAAAGCCTGAGAATGACATTCTTAGGCAGCTATTTTTTGTGGTGTGATGGAACTCTACAATAATGATGAAGGCCATATAGAAGACAATACTTTTACAGGGGTCAAAACAGTGGAAACAAACAATTTTGTGAGCTAAAGAATATGACCTTTCTTAACAGCTTCTGCGTGAAAGATTGAAAATATGTTCTCTGGAGTGTTTGCAACATTTCTTGGGTTATTATGGGATAATGAGGCATGTGTTACCCCTGAACAGCATGAAAAATCCTCAGTGGGCCTTCTGCTGTGGAAACTCAACCTTTTCAAGGTTGCAACTAGTCTTCAGCCAAAAAAGAGTCTAAGTCATAAGTCTCTTGTAAAGGCAGAGTCTTCTGTGCACGTTGAGGAAACACAAGGGCAAGGTTTTCTTTAAGCTCACTCAAGAATCGGTTTTGGTGTCTTCACTAAGAAATACCTTTCTTCTGGTGAAATACCAATATTGTAAGTTAGTACAAGCCAAAGCTCGATATTTGCCCTGACATCAGATGCAGAGCTGAGAATGATGAACTGTATAAATACACATGAAGGTTCTTTGCTTTACCCTCCTGGGTATGCTCCATAAGTGCTTTATGCTATGGCAGTTTTCAACCGCTAGAGATATGTGCTTACACTTGGAAAGGAACAAATGTATCTGAAATAAGGCTTCTTAAATAACTCTGGAAGTTGTAGAATATAATACCTGACTGAAGTTGCACAAAAGCTTTAAAATTTCATGTGTTGTACCTACTTTTCTGTGCCTATTCTTTAGCCAAAGAGCTTGATAGAGTTAATCCACATGGCATTTCTGACGTTCATGAGCGTCTTTTTTCAATACTGTTACCCCATTGTCTTCTTTCTCATGTCATTTTTTCAGAAGTGAACAAATCCCTATTCTGGTTTTTGGTTTTGGTTTCTCCTTCATGTTATATATGTAAAGGAAGGAAATATTCTTTTTTCCTGCTATATGAAATAGTTAAAAACATAGCACTGATAATGTGGAGTCTGTAAACAGACACTAACGAATAAGTCCACCTTCACCCCAGAATAATGCTATTTAACAATCATCAGCTGCAAGTTGTTTGTAAGCTGATTTGTGACTTGTACATTTCAGTTTAGCCTCACCAGAAATTCCTTTCAAACAGACAAGGAAACAGACTCCTCCTGTCTAGTTCCACCTCATCTTCAGCAACATCTGGTCTCCAGAACTATCTGCTGGGGTAATACTTGGAGCACGGCAGCCCAAAACAGAGCCTGGGTGGAGGCACTGTGGAACAAAGCCCTTGGAAAGGTCATTCTTTAAATATTTCTCATGCAAACCTGCCCTGTTCTTCTTCTTCTCCTCCCTAATTTTACAGCAAGTATATATTTTAATGAAAATATAAAGAAAAGCAATGGGCTGAAGTTCCAGAAGAAGACAAACCTATAGAAAACCTTTGACTCTGTGACTCTTGCTCTAAAAGATCAATCCATAACGATGCAGCACATGCACAAAGATTAAAAGATTGTAATATCATAAACTTAATATAGCTAAGATCAGCCTCAAGCCTTGATCAGCACGTACAGGCTTCTTGGTTCCCAGTGACTGCCAGGAACAAGCGCTGCAATTGGAGTTTAGTGAAGCATAGAGGAGGGCCGTCTGCATCCGAGTTCTCTGGTCCTGTGTCCCTGCAAAGGCCAGAGCAGCACGGGAGGCTTCCCATCCACGCTGAATACTCTTCAGATGTCAGATGATCCTTCTCTTGGTGGCTGATCCCATTCTAGAGCTAATTTAGCAGTAATAAAGCACAACGTCACCACGTTATCCTTCAGAAGCAGGCAGAAGCAGGAGAAAGGTAGAAAAGTCTCCATCACTCTTTGTCCTTGTAGCATACATTTTGGAGAAAATCTGAAGAAAAAGGTCTGTCTAGATAAGAAATAAAGATTTCACATCTAAATCATATTTTTAAGCTGAAAATCTCTGCCTCCCCAGATAGTTATAATACTCTTACCACAAAGCAGAATAAAATTATATCAAGGTCAACTTCACAGAGTGGGTTTAAATAGTAATTCTTATTTCTCACTCGAGTTTTCTGAAGTTTGAATGTGTCATTTATGCTTGTGTTGTAATGAGCAATATAGAAGGATTGAAATGATTGAAAATTACATGATTATCACTGTAATTTAGCACTCAGTTAATGAAGGCTTGAACTGTTGTCCATATTGCCACAGTGCAGTTAGCAAGTATCCATACTGAATACAGTCTACAGTTACAAGAAACTGGGTTAGCAGTAAAGGTTAATCCACTGCCATATAAACATTTGATCTTGCAGTGATCCCATTAACCTTTTTCGTATGCAAAGATTAGGAATAAGCAGCTAGCAATATACTAACCTGATTTAAAATTGCAGAGCTGTGAGTACCCAACAATTTTTTTTATTCTTTTACTTAGGGGCAGAGGTTTAAAGGCTTCTTCCAGTTCCTCCGCAAAGTGATCAAGCCCAAAGTCTCACAGGTTTTAGTAATGTATTAAAACAATGTTGCAATCAGGAGTCTGTGAAGAAAACTCAATTTAAAAAAAAAAAGGGAAGTTTTCACCTCAGTTGACTTGGGTTTGAATCTTATCCTGACTACAAGAGTGAAGAGGGGTTTGGAGGTTCCTCTGAGTGGGCTCTCCAGCACTCCCTTTCACCAAGAACTTCAGTGGGACTCATCCCACAGTCAGTAACTGAACCTCTCAGCTGTGCGGGTAGGAGAGAGATCCTCCCTTTGCGGGTCCTAACGGTGGAGATGTCATGCCAGGTTTTATTACATTAACAGCTTGAAGTTTCCAATACTCGTGTCTTCTCATTAATAAGACCTATCCGTTCCCCGATGGATGCACCCCGGAGAGCAGCACTGTTGTGAGCTTTCTAACTCTGCAAGTTCTCGGTGAAAAATAAGTGCAGTCAACAGTTGCAGCTGCAAAAGCCAATTCTGGTGCTGAATGCAGTAGCTTAGATGTCTGCACATGTGATTACAGTTTTACTGCTTCCAGACAGAGGGGAGGCCATTAATCACAAGATCATAGAATAATTTAGGTTAGATGGGGCTTCTGGAGGTGATCTGATCCAACCCCTGCCCAAACCAGGGACTACTTCAAAGTCAGGGCAGGTTGCCCAGTACCTGTTGCTTCTGTGATATTTTTCCATGGCAGGGAGTGGTACACAGGGATAAGTAGTGTGTAGTGGCTTGGACACTGAGACTTATAGTGGATGATGGCTGTGAAGGATGGTCCTACATTTCTATACCCTACATTGCTTGTCATTCTATCTCCATCTTCAAATCCTAGAAAGAAGCTAACACTAATTTATTTGCATTTTCTTTAAACACAAACAAACTTTTCTGGCATGTTGCCCTAAGAGGTCAGCTTCTATATTTCAGGAGTAGAGCACCTCAGGTAAAAACAGTGACAATAGTTGCTAAAAGATGAATTTTAAAACAACAAATCATTTCAGCCCTGGTAATAACCCATAAACCAATACTGTGGTTGATTTCTGAAGTAGATCTAATACTTTCATCAGGAAAAAAAAAAAAATTAGATAATATGCACCTGTGTTTTACAGATTACCTGAATCAGCTTTTATGGTATGAAAATAGAAACTATCTGCAAAAGAGGCTTTATGTCTTCTATGAGTTTGTACAGCACCTAGCACAACAGAGCTGCTCCCAAAAACAAAAGCCATAAATAAGTAAACTCTGGAGTTTTCACAGATATTTTGTCCCATGTATTCTCTCACCCTTGTGTTTCAGTAAAAAAATAGCTACCACAGGCTATTTTGAAATCATTTAACTGCCTTCAAAACCCGCTCAGATCTTAAGGAGACGACGGCAAGGTGAGCTGCCAGGGCACTGCTGAGTCCCTGAGAACTTCCAGAGAGCAGCAGTGACAAACAAGACCAGCCCTGCGGCTGCTGCCATCCCAGCCCCGTTTGGCGCAACGCCCCCGCGGCTGCGCAAATCCAGTCATGGGGAAACTGACTCCGGGAACACCGATGGCCCCGGCTGAGGGCAGCTTCTACAGCCAGCCTGGCAGGACGGCATGCATAAGCAGTGGCTCCTGGCCAGTGGCAAAGAGGCGGCAGGGGCTGCTGCCATGGYGGTCCGGCACCACCACGTTGTGACCTCCTGGGCAGCTGTGTCTGGCAGGTCTTGCCACCACACAGGGACCTGGCAGTGCTGCCCATCCTCTGCATGAAAAGAGATGTCCTCTGTATAGGCAGTCCATTTTGGTCATGCTCTGTCTTAATTTGTAATGTTAGCTGAGGYATATTTAAGATGCCGCTGTTGCTCAAAGATGGAAATCTGCAATTAGRTATGTTTAATGACAATTATTACCACAGATCACAGTGACAGTGTGCATAGAAGTCCTTACCATTGCTATGGCTTCACCAAATGACTCATGTTTATTTCTCTGTTATGGCAGCAGAAATGGTAAAAAATTAAATGTCTGTACATTTTAATGGGCTTGGCGTAGACAGCAATATATTTGCACTTGCATCTAGCTAATATGCACTTGCTAGACTGCACACTTTATAATCTGCAGCAGAAGTTGGCAGCCTCTCCCCACCTCTCAGCTAAGATTTAATGGAAGGTACTGCAGTCTTCTATTAATAGCATCATTTCTCCTAGCTACAGCGCATGGGCTAGCTAGCATACCATGAAGAATTGCCTTAGTACAGCAGATAGAAAACATAGCATTGTCATAAACAGCAAATCAGGGATGACAACATAAATGAGCTGATCACACCTTTTGACTGATTGCACATTTCCATTTGCTTATCTACTTGTTAATTTGCAAATTTAATTATTTTCAAAAGAGTTTCTAATCATTACTGCAAATTAGTGAGCTACTGTTGCATTACACATTGTTAGACCAATCTGACTAGCAGGAGCAGAATTAAATAGCAGAAAATAGTAGAAAATTAAAGCGAAAAAAGAAATAGAAGTTCTTAAACGTAAGATTACTGCACATTTTCCCATCATTCAAAAATAAAAAATGGCAGGAACAGCCTCCATTTAAGATCTCTTCTGAAGGAACAGATGCCCATTTGTTAATTATATGTCACCCACCCTTGCCTTTGCCACCCCAAAAAGCAGGGAATAATATATACTATGGTGGATGTCAATGCTGACATAATCTGTAGCAATTCTTAGGTTAGAAACCACCTCTTGGATCCTGTCTTCCTTGGTTATCTAGCCTGTGGTCACCTGTCGGTGACAACATGCCAGGTTTTTAAGGAAACATTGATCAAATCAAAGCCTTGTCAAGAGCAAGTAGTTCTTGGTAACACATCATCCAGGCTGTAAAAAGTCCGGTAGTGTTTTGCRACAGAAATAATGTCTTATCAGGAGGGCCAGCTCTGGAGCATAAGTTAAGTCCCAAACCCCCTTGGCCAAACCAGTGGGCAAGCAGCTCTGCTATGTTCAAAGGGAGGTGAGGAGGGCAGGCAGCTGCCATCCCGTGCACACCGCGTTGTGGCTCACCACAGTGCCCTTGACACCCCACAATCCCGGTGCGCTGGTTTGGGTGGGTCAGGTGCCAAGTCAGGATCATCATTGGCCAGAGGGGAACCAGGCRGCCACCCCAAATCGCCAGTGTAAACCATGCTGCTGCGCATACTTCACGCCGCCACCACCACCGGTYCCCTGTGGCAGGCACTTTTTTCAAAGGATTTTATAAAGTGCCCAAAGAAAAATTAGTACATTTTCCCCTCCTTTCTCATTTTAAACTGAGTTTTCAGGCAAGTATAGGTCAAAGAAAGGAGAACAAGCTTTCACACCAAATTCAGAAGATGATTCATAAAATTAATTTTGAAAGTTACAAAAACAGACTTAAAGTGTCTTGAAAACAGAAGCACTGGGTGTCCTTTCACTCTTTTTTGATCTCCTCTCCTTGACTGGATCAATAGCGAAAGCACCTGAAGAAAGGCTATCCAGGAAAGAAATTTTTAATCAAATACTTGTTCTTATGCTGAGTGCTAATAGGGCTGAGGTGGGGATCATTGAAGTTAGCAGCCACATTGTACACAGTGGAGAGARACTGCTGAACACATCTGAAGCTTGGTCCACAGTCTGTCCTGCATTATATTTAAAATTCATTCCTACTGTGTCCTACCTTGGCCGTGTCCTGACTTGGTCATGAGACAGGTCCATGAAAACAAATGTGGTCTTTGAACTTCTGTCCTCACAAGGATTTTATCAGGGAAAAGGCTGGGAGAACCTGATTTACACTGCCGCATTTTCTTCCTGCCAGGCGAGGAGGAAAGAGCCCCATCAAGGCAAACTGCTGGTTTACTCATCTACCATCAGGTTGGTGTTGATGAGGCTTCACTGGTGGCCTAAGACTGCTGGAGTTGAGGGGCATCCCCTTGGTAGAAAATGCCTTTATGACTAAATATCAGTAAAAGGCTTGTCTAGAAGCAGATCATCATTTCTCCATTCTGCAGAAAGTAAAGCTAAGCTGAATTTGATTTCATCTGGGAGAAAGGGATTAAGCATCGGGGCTTACAGGTGATTGGACTCTCTGAGGCTGCAGACATGCTGCACTGGMAATATTTCTTGGCAGGTTCAGTTGAATTTAACCCAATTCCTCCATCAGATTCCCTGGGATTGTCTTGGATTCCCTCTTTCAGGGGAAGCGGCAGGTCAGCCTGGCTCCACGTGAAGGTTGTTTCCCAGGTTGCCCTTTCCAGCAAGGGGACTCAGACTTGCATTCCTTTTCCTACACGTCACTCTTTTTTTGTTTCCTTTTCTGCTTATTACACTAGATTAAAGAAACAGGCTAATGCTGCAGGCTTTCCCGATGCAGTCACTCCAGCCAGGGCACAAACAGTACCRAGTCCGGAGTGTAAAATTGTGCCTGAAAATTTATCTTGGTTTTGTGCTATTGTTGGGGGTACTCTTGTGCCTAAATTTAAGCACATAATATAAGTGACTGAGAAAGGAGCCCAGTCTCACCTATTTCATTATAGAATTAACAGAGGGCGATAGGTATAAATCAGATGTCCTGACTAACCTATATCTTTCTGCAGACCATATAAAAAGCCATGGAAGTTGATGACCTAGTTGCTCACATCTAACGTGTTAACACTAACACTGTCCTAATCTCATGTTGAGACCCCATATTGTTGCTGACAGACTTTTATTTAATTTGTTTTTTAAGGCATCCTTTGATGGACAATACGTATCTCCCTAAAAAGCATACTCTTTAGCATGACTGCTAGAATACTTTTTTGTTCTAAAATCAATCTCCTCTGCTAGTGTTTAACCCTATTTTTTTTTTCCAGTCCACAGTTATGTCTTGCATTTTTTGCAGCTACATTCACATGGTTGGAAGCTGTTTTGACATCCCCATTCAGCCTTCCTTAGACTGACAAACACTCAGGTTCCTTCAGTCTTTCTTCACACACCACATACCTCACTTCTTTGACATGATCACTCTTGTCTTCATCGAAATTGTTTTTAACTTTTACCCTCAGTTTTCTTAAAAAGCCATACAAAACCAGGATGCAGTCTGCTTTCTGAGACAGCTTTTCCGACTGGAACAAGGGAAAAATCTCCTCGCTGCATTTACATCTAACATTGCCTGCTTATACGCCCAGAAGAAGGTTGGCATTTTCCACAGTGGTGTGATGCTGGTAAGAAGCACACCCAGGTAGCAGCATTTCATTGAACTCACATTTCCTTTTCTGTAGCCGGTTGTGCTTTCTCTTCTATTTTGGCAGTTAGTTGATTATTCCTATGGAGGTGCAGAACTTTTCACCTTTCCATATCGTGTAGCACCCCATTTATTTCACACCAGTTTGTTGCCATGACCACTCTGAGCTACAGTCCCGACTTCCAACGCGTTTGCTATCCCCCTTCCCTACTCCCTGCCACTCCTCCCCGGGGTGGCATCTGCCAGCTTACTGTCTCTTTCTCACATCTTTTAAAACATTATGGGAAATATTAAATAAGATCAGCTCCAGGGCAGACCCCATCCCCGGTACTGAGGATTCGTGCTTAAAGGTCTAAATCTTAGACAGTCACATCAGACGACCTCAGCAAAGCGGGCTTTTTCAGAGAAGGTTTCACCTGGCCTGTCCCTGGCGCCTCTCTCTGGACCCATGAATCCTTCCAGGGGTGCGTGCTGCTTCCCCATGATTTCGGGGGAGGCCAAGTGAAGGAATTAGTTTGGACTGAAATCTCTGCTTGTGATCCCGTGACTGTGGCTTAGGGTTTCTGCCTTCAGGAACCATAAACTACAGCCCCCCTCACCACCACATCACCCGACGTAACCCCACGAGGTGCGTGTGTCCTCAGCCTGTGACCATCTGCAGAGGTGCCTCTCCAAGGCTCTTGGGACGGTGGACATTGGGAGCACATGCCACAGCAGGTCACGCAGCCTCCAAATTACATCTGCAGCCATAGGCTATGGGCCAGGACAAATGATGCAGCCTGCGGTCTCTGCCATTGCATGTAAGAAATTCAAGTGAACACCAAAAGCCCTAACAGAGTCAAGATACACGATCTATCACCATCTCCCTTCCCTRTGGCCTGTAATCCTGCCAAAGGGGAAAACCCCTAAGGGCTGTACCCTGGAGCTCTCATCAGTGTGAAGCTACAACCCTCTCCCTAGAGCTTTGCTTTGTAATTTCTAATGTATTCTACCCTGGGTTTTATTTTTCTCCTTTCATACCTTTCAGGTGATCTGCTTCAGCCCTGGCTCATAGCACATCAGTACTGCTATTAGGTAACTGTGTCTAATGAATCTCAAAAGCCTAAAAAGGTTTCTGAGAGGCCTCATTTTGTTTACAGAGATGAAGGGACGGATCGGCTTTTCTGGAAAGATAAGATTTTTGGGAAAAGGGGTTCTGTCAAAATTACTTTACAACTTACTTGCTTTTTAAACAAAAATAAGCCTTTAAGTAAACTTGTAAGTTGACACAGTGTGCTGCTTTCAGAGTTGTTTCTTTTCTCAATATTACAGAATGGACAAAATTGCTGTTTTCTTCCTCAGCAACAGAGGTTGCTTTTCCTAAAAATGTAGATATATTCTTGCACAAAGACATAATTCCCAAGCTAAAAAATACATGTACTGGCAAGGAATAAAAAAATATAAATCATAATGCAAGGAGAACCAAGAGATTAATTATTTCTGTAATCCACATTTCTGATTAATATGATGCACGCCTTTCTGAGAGACTATAGCTGACTTTTTCCTTGGTAGTCGTGGCATAATGCAAGCCTCTCTATCTAATAACAGAAATTAATAGAACATTTCTTTCAATTAGACATATGAAAAATGCATTTCAAAACCAAGCCAAGTTCAGCTTTTAGAGTCAGAGAGTGTGTGATCTTAATTCTTCTCTCCTTTGCTAATTCAGTTTATATAAAATCAGTTTATGTACCCATTAAACCTGGTCACTCCGCTGCTTCTCCCTGAAAGGACTTTCAGCAGAAGCRTCACACACAACATACAGAAGAGTAGGAAGGGAGCACGAATTAAGACAGGTTTCCTAACAAGGACGAATTTGCAGTGCTGTGCTGCATATGAATCTCTGGGTCTCGTTCCTGCTTTGGGCAGCCTCTCCTATCGAAAACAGGAACTTTCCACAGCATCACCTCAACAGGCAGGTGAGATGCAGCAAGCTGGCTTTGTCCACGTAGCAGCTAAGCAGTAAAACCATCAAACATGCCTAACGTGAGGAGGTGGGACACATATTTTCCCCATTCACTCTTTCTGCCAACAGACATTCAAAAAATCACTAAAAATGGAAATTTACCTGCTTTCTTGGTTGAGATTTTCCAGCAGATATGTGCTGTAAAACAGGCTTTCCTGCCTTCAGGAGGTACCCTGATAGCAGTGCTCCATTCGTTCCTAAAAGAAGTAGGATCCCGTTTCCATAAACCAGACTAGCAACTGCCTGTGGGCTTGCCACTGATTTCCATGGAAGCAGGATCGTTCTCCACCTAAAGTATCTCTGCTCTGAGATTATTAGAGAAATAGTACTAATGAAGATTTCACTGCAGTGGTTTTGCTGTTACTGGTGTTATTAATGATTTATTTTGTTTATTTCATTAAAGTACTAAGCTGTAGACAACATAGAGACACAAAAGCTAAGCTAAGGACTCAGCAGGAGGTAAAATGACCACTGGTAATTAACTGCCCGTCTTATCCAAGCCCAGGGCTTTGAGGATCCTCCTGGTGGGGAAGCGATGGGGAGAAGAGGCAGGGCATTGATGTAATAAATTAAAAGGGAATGAAAAAAAATGTATAGTCATTGCTGGTTTTCTACAGTGTAAGCATTCAAGGGTCTCTAGAGATCCCTGTGTCATCATGAAGGATCAGCCTTGAAGTTTAGCCTGAGTTAATCCATCTAAAGGAACTGGTGAATACTCTCTTGATTTGCAACATTTATAGGCTTTGGAGAGGGAACCACGCAGGGGAGAGATTTAAAGCCTCAGACAAGCAAAACCTTGTAGGTATATGCTTAACCTTGAGCACCCTCTTCTCTTTAGGAAAGTGGCTGAGCATTTCCTTTTAATCTCGTTGACATTTTCTAAATCCTTTTGTCTTCCATGGATCCCACAGGTGTTACTTAAGGACTTTGCTAAAGAGTCTTCGCCCTTCCACAGCAGTGCTGATCCTTGAGCTTCTGCTAGCTCCACCAGCTCCTGTTGCCATTCCCCTTTTAATATTTCTATTTATAGTTTTTTAGGTGAGAGGCCACCATTAAATCATATATTGATTGATTTATTTTCAGATTACTTTATTTTGAGATCTCAGATGCTCTCCCTATAATTTTTCTAATACATACAGCAAACCATCCTTTCCACCACTGATTTATTTTATATGATGTCATTAATGTGTCACTAATATATGCCTCCTCAGCTGCATTATTCCTGCTCCGACTGAAGAGCAGCTCAGGGCTGATCTCACGTAGCTGAAGGAAACCTAGACTCCCTCCTGTGAGCAGGGAATAACTGAAGCTCCTAAACACACAAAAGCATTTCAAGAAGATGGTTGAAGTCCGAGAGAGTCCAGCAAGGACTCTGCTGGCACATTTCTTGCCAAGCAGAAAGGCACAGTGCTGAGTCCTGCCAGTTTATTTGCTTGTCCCTCTGTCTCCTGCCTGCCTTGCCAAGRCAAGGAACTGGAGATCCCCAGTTGGGTCACCTGCCTGGGCACTTTCCCACTGGGGTGTCCCCAGTTCCCAGCTCCCCTTCAGCCTTCAGTAGAGATGTTGTACCTAAGCCATCTTTTCCATCTTTTTCTGTTTCACACAGAAGTAGTGTAATTGATTTCCATGTCCAAAACCAAGACAAAGTAAAAGGAAAGCCCCACATTTCGAAGCTCTAAAACCATACTTGAAAATATGGTTTCCCCAGCTTCACAAGTAATAATGACTTATGCTTTCATATCTATACCCTAAGCCAACACTACTGAAACATTCATCAAAAGGCTTGCATGGCAGGGCTTTTCAGCCCAYCAGGATATCCCCCCCCTCAAATTACAGATGCATACTATAGCACGCACAGGGTACGTTCTTTGGAGTATCATTCAATTTAAAGAGAACGATGATGGGGAAGAAGCTGACAAGAGAAAAGGATGAAGGCAGTACATTAATGAACTCTCCTAAATCAGTGTGTGTAACCACCTAGCCTCTTCAAAAAGACAGCAATCGGCACCCAGAAAAATAACTCATTGCAAGAGAGATGTCTCTTTTTACAGCTGTGGTTATTGCTTTGGCTGCATGGGCATTGTGTGCAGTGTATTTAGAGATAACATCTGACACATTTTTTGTTTTCTGATAAAGAAAGTGTATTTTAGTCAATGGTATTGATTTATTCCTTTCCTTGCTGAAATAGGGAATTGTCATTTAATCAAAATTTCCCTGTCAACTCAGAGGTAATGAACTATTTTATTGACATACTTTTCCTTGTAATAGTTATTAGCAAGCTCTCCACTTCATTGTCCAGAATACACTTTCCTGTATTACTGTCTTTTTTATTATGTTTGGGKTTTTTTGCAGCAGTGAGCTAGTTATAGTTTTATTAAAAAAACAGCAAAAAAACCCAACACATTCCCATATATATATGAGTCTGTGGTGAATGTAGGAACTGTTTTTCTTCCTTCACTTAGAGCAGAAAAATTATGCTGCAACAAGAATTTCAGTAATTAATTGGTACGAGTGATTTTCACAGACATGCTCCTGCTGTGAGACCTTTTGCCGCAGATTAACTTTTACATCCACTTCAGCCAAAAAATAAAAACTAACAAGCAGTTGAATAACCTCTCTCCCCACTCCAGCAAGCTGTTCCTGCAATCAAACTTTTTATTTTTCTATACCCAGCCAACGTAGGAAAATGGACCTGTTGTGAAGAGGTAAGACAAAATGTGGTAGAGCATCAGTTCTATTTTTCTGTTTGTGCTCTCGGTAAAGGTTTTGGCACGTCCCTGCTGTTTCTGATGTAGATTACTGATTCGTAATGGGACTTTGCAGTAAGATGCTGGCTCATTTTCTGTGTGGTTAAAATTGCTTCATGATATTTCTCAAAAGAGCACAATGGGGATTAGAAATCCCAACATCTGCAACATCTCATTTTGGGAGATCTGCTGGTTAAGTGTCAATTGTTCTGGAGTCATACACGCCCTCTGCCCAAAAGCCAGATTCTGCACGTTGCGTTGAAGAGGTGTCCATATGTCTGACCTCCGTGCGCCATCGGAGCCTCCCCCTCCCACAGCCTCCAGCTCGGCGSTGCCCTGGCCGCAGCCCGGCAGCCAGACGTGGCCATAGCGGCCTGGGCACGGCCCCGCGCTGCTGCTTGCTCCCCGCAGGCAGGGCGGCAGGTAGGAAACGGGGAGGGTTTCCAGGRCTCAGTGAACCAGAGGATAACCAACATCACTCCTGGACCATGTGCCCAAGGGAATGCGTATCTGCTCCTCCTGAGCACACGCAGAGTGCACAGCGGAGATAAAACTCAGCTTTATCATAAACATTATRATATTATCTGCTTATCTTAAGGTCTGATCTGCCAGAGAGAGAGTTGGAGGCTCTTGGGTGCTATTTGGACAGGGTGTCCTTTTCTAGCCTTGGAACTGAAGATTAAAGCTCAAAAATGTGAAGGAAGCAAACCTCAGAAGTCCAGAAAGCACTTGCTCATTAAAAAAAAAAAAAACAACAGACCAAAAATCTTTTTTAAAAACTTACTGATCCAGTCCCATTACTTTGGAAGGGGCAGATCATGATTTTTGAATGACTCAAGGGAACAACAGTGACCTCCCGTTAACCGTGACAGGGAAGAGATGTTCTCTTGACCTTCCTCCTCTGCACCAGCCCAGCCTGGACCATTCCCCCTGCTTCCAGTGGAGCCAGAATTTCACCCAGCCTCCCCCAGTGTTTTTGTGTGGTCTTGTCTGTGCATTAACAAAAGGGCACAAGTTTATACTCAGGACAAATAAATCTTTGGTGTAGCTTCTAGTCGCACAGGAACTGAGTAGTGACCTGATAAAAAAATAATAAATCAGTGGAAAGATTCAGCTAACTCTTCAACACTCTGTGTATACTGTCAACAGGATATATTTATGTAAATTGTTGTTTTAATCCTTTTAATGTAGCTTGTTGTAGATTGGGGTTTTTCCCTTCCCTTCCTTTCCTCTCCTCTTTCCTTTTCCTTCCTTTTCTCTTCTTTTCTTCTCTTTTACCTTAGTATGGTTTTACTTTTGTTGCCTGAACCACAATGATGTAAAGGCAGTAGAAACAATACATGTTCCAAATTTTCCTAGAATGATGGTTTGTAGATTCAAATTAGAATACTCTCTTTTTCATATTCAGAAATGAACCATAGACTATGAACTATACCATGAACTGTGTAAGCAGGAGGAGACACACACCTGACTCTGAGGTGGCCTCTGCAGCATGCGTGTCAGATACCAGAAGATCTTCTCCTCTCCTGTCAGCACAGTTGCTATTCTGGCATTGCAGGCAGCACCAGGTTCAACACAAGCGGAGGTTAATGGTTGGTCACACCAGCTGCAGTTCAGCTACAGAATCCTTGTCACAGGATGCTGCAGGTGCTAAGTGCATTTGTCACTGAGGACAAATGCCACTTCTGGCTCACAAAGTTCTAAATTCTKAGATTACTGGAGCCTGGGAGAGTACTGAGGAGGTATGAATACATTTGCCTTGTTCTTATGTTCCTAGGCGTCTGTTGTGGACCAGGACCACCAAAAAGTCAGAATATTGGGCTAGATGGACTATTCTTGTGGGGTTTTTTAATGTTTAAGCAGTCAGGCAAAAAGAAAGTTGACAGTCCTCAGAATGTGAAGTCTTGAAGCTCCTGGCAGCAGGATCAGCAGGGTCGATGTTTCCGAAATGGCTTGTCGCACGGCCCAGCCAGAACCCGATCTCCTTGTAACACTGCATGGAGAATTGCAGGATGTTTAGTTTTGATTCCAAATGTGAAAGAAAGCAAATATCAAACTCCTCCATGAAACAGAATTACCATTCTYTATCCAGCTGCATTAACTATTCATGACTTCGCTGCGCACAGAATTTCTTTCACATTCCTTTAGTGCGCTGCTTCCCAAATTGTGCTAAATGTACCACGAGTGCTACAGAAACAGCCTCAGAGCAGCATGCCTGCACTGCCCAAATATTTTGTTCGTTCCTCCTCTGCTTGCCAACATCAAGCAGCATTGCCAGAACAAGCCCAGTTTGGTATACCTGCCCTAGGATCTGTCATGCCATACAGCTACCTCGTTACGAAACATCGCTAACCATGAAAGACCCCACGCCAAATAAATAGACCTCATCTGACTGGGTAAATGAGACTGATCTGTGCTTTAAACATCATCTCAAGCATATTTGCAGTCTTGGAGGGTATCAGGATTGTCTCCTGGCTCAGAAAACGTGCCAGGAAATGCCCCACATTATGTGGGCAAGAGCTTGTTTTCCAAGGACCATCCACAAGAGGGAGGTGCAGCAGTGCAGGAGGAACCCTCTGAGAAATGAAGGGGAGCTGGAGATCTAGCTGGGATTTACTTCAGTCTGGTTTGAATTTCTATCATTCAGCCCTTCTGTGAGACATTTTGCAGTCTCCCTTGTGTAAGACAGATGTCTGTACCTTAAAAAAATGTTGGTAGAAAAGAACGYTGTGTTTGAGATGTGCAGATTTTCAGCAAATCTTCTGAAAACAAAACTTTCCAAGATAAGAGACTGAAGTCTTCTGTTCAAGGTCCATGCTTCAGAATTCCAATATCTCAACATGAACCTAACAGCGTGCCAGAGGTCTGACCAGGGAGTGTCTTACCCTCAGTATAAAATGTTCATCCGTAACTCCCAGTCTYTGAATTCTTTGTTGAGAACAGGAAGCAAATAAGCCAATTAGTCTGTGTTCTAATACTTTGGAAGATGTTTATAGGAATGATTTCTAAACTACACTAACCTGATGAAAAATCTTTTTATCAGTACCAACTTAGGAGATGTCTGAACCATTTGCTTGGACCGAAAAGGCTTGGCTTTRTGCGTTATCCTGCTTATCTGGACTCTCTGCATCCCCTTAGGCCTCTCTGGAAGGAGGACGGCTGAGACCTTAAACAGACTCTGTTCTCAAGAGTCAATTTCCTCTCCTTCTGCACGTGACACTAGCTCTGGTGTTCTATTATCCTTTTCCCATTTGTCTGTTGAGGATGTATCTTCCTCCCCTTTCTTCACTTTAAAACCTTTCCCTCTAATCCTGCTAGCAGAAGGTTATTTTTCCCCTGGATTAATTGGAGTCTTTCCAGCCCACACCAGCTCCTCTTTCAGAGAAGCCTCACATTACATGAATCTAACATTTCTTCTGCCAAAAGTTTGTTTTCAAAATCCTGCTTGTTCTTTCTTTGCATTCAGTATTCACAAGACTCATAAGAAAGTCAGCTGCAGCCCTCTCCCCCCAGTCTTATTCTTCCCGTGAGGCTGCTATTTGTGTCACCAGTAGCAGCTAATGAAAGGCAGCCTTCCCTTGGTGGGACTCAGACTGTCCATCCTGACAGCCATGTCTTCTTTTATGTCTTTTTTTTTTTTGTCATACAGGCAGGCCTGCCTAATTCTGAGTTGCCTTTCAGGAGCAGCTGCTGTTTTGCTGGCTTCCAGATGGTGTCTCTCAGATTCTGGTATCCTTACCCGCTTGCTGTCCTTCATCCTCATCTCCAGTGTTTCTTCAGGGAGCAGCTAGAAACACACAGCAGCATCTGTCCATTAACTCTACCTTCCTTCCCCAAAATGGTATCTCTCTGTATGGGCCATGCTCATATCTCAAGGTGCTTCATGTAGGAATCCTTCAAATCCAATACTTCCATTTTGCTCTTCTAATGAAAATGTGAATATTTGTACCTGAGTCTTTGCAGGCAAGAAAAAACTGTCCTTAATCACGCCAGAGTCACCATTGTGTCCATATTGACAGCAAAAATGCTTCTCCTCTTCTGATTCTTTGGTCTTGCTCTGCAGGCAAAGGGGACAGCGTACGTCAATGTGGGCACCAGCGAGGTGTGCGAGCAAAGCTGTYGAATGGGGACTGATGGCTCTGTGACCTCTTTGCAAACTGCACCTCAGACAGTGGTATCTGAATTTCATCTCTCTCACAGAGTGCTTAAAACCACATGCTTTCAGTGGGGTTTCAGACTCATACACTGTATGTGTGAAGTTTCACTTCCTTCTTCACACTTACATRTGGTGCACAGCCTTTGTACTTGCTCACTGGATGTGGATTACAAAGTCAGGCTTATGGCTATGTCCTCAGAAATGGATAGGCTTCAGCCTTCTCCAAAGAGCCCTAAACCCRTTAAAATCAACATTGCCCAAGTAGTAGTTACAAATTTAAATACCTCTGTGAATCTAGACCTTATGTACTGCACTCCTTGTTGTCACTCACAATAGGTGATAGGAGAGCAACTTATGTCTTCCCTTCTCCAATACATACATGTYTTACAACAATGAATTTATATCAGTATCACCTTTTATAACCTTAAAATCTGCCACTGTAGTTTGCTCTGGTGTCCTGCCTTCTGCTGCTGCTRTCTGGCTTTTTTGTTTTTTGTCTCTAACTCAGTCCATGTCTTTTTTCTAAATGTATTGTTCTATWGCCCTGCCATTAAAATCCCACTGAACTTTCCTGTTGTGCATTAAGCAACATGACTAACTTAATCTAATTCCCAGTAGATATTCAGGTCTACTTGTCTTAATTCTGTAAGAAAAAGACTACCTGATATTCTGACACCATCTAAATATGCCAAATATAGTGAAGAATGTGGACGACATTTATTCACAGACAGTTTAGCTCACATGCCTGAATTTTCCGGTACCTGCCTCCCGTGCCTGCTAAATTCCTCTTTAAGTATAATTTGTTTTGTTGTCATTTTATTTGTTCTGGCCTTTCACATCCCAGAACAAGAGTTGAAGGCCAGACCCAGTTAAGACTCCTTCRTCCACTAAGCAAGAGCTGCTATATCTAACTTCTTGGCGCCTTGTTCCCAGTGAGTGAAATCCAGAAGAAGACATTCACTAGGGCTGGCGGGCACCTCGAACCAGCAACTCAAAAAGCCCAGCGAAAAGCTGGAATTGGCTTTAGAACTTTCCACAGCTGGGCAGCTGCTAAGGGAGGGGAGACTGACCTAGACCAAAYTGACCCTGGTTTAGGTATCTCAATCCTTTCTTTTCTATCAATCATCTGACTCATAGTTAATAAGAAATTCTGAAGAGTAGCAMAAACAAGCACAGCACTGAAATGGTGCCTCCTCTTAATTTTTTTTTCCCCAARCTCATATTAGGTTTAGGGGTTTGAGTCCCTCCCTGTTCCTGTTTCAGTCCCATGAATGCAGAGGCTTGTATTCCTTCAGGTGCAACARGAAATAGATGCTAATGTTTTCAGCCTTCTCTGTCTTTCAAGTCATAGAACATGTAATCCTACACTCCTGCAATATTATATTTGGCAAGGTCTAAAGCACAATCACAGCCCATAAATGACAAAGGAAAAAGAATTTGCGATTAGGCATTTCTGAAGGCAGAACCCAGCCATACATTTTGGAGGTGCTTGAATTTCACAGCTTTGCCTTTTGAATATTCAGCATAAATTGTGGTCCATTTTAGAAAAATCCCTGCTCTATTTCATTTCTAATCATTTGGTGAGCTGGAACCAAAAGTAAAGTTTGCTAGTTTTCCGAAACAGCATATTGCACAATCCTCTCATCTTGGTTTAACCCTCCAGCAGCCCAGTGCTATTTCCATTTCTATCCCATTCCAGTCATGATATTTTTACTTCAAAATGGGCAACAATCTTTTCCAGCAACATTTAATGGGATTGCAAGCAACAAAATATTGTTTTTTGAGGAGTAAACTTTTCCCTCTTCAGCTATTTAGGGCACGCCGTGGAGGATCCTAACTGGAAAACAGACAAGAGTGCTGTGCAAATTTTTGATAAACAAAGCACACTTTGTTGACTTGGATCAGAAATGTTGATTAGATTCACCAGCGAGGTTTGTTTCCAGTGTGAGACCTTTCCATAACACATGTTCATTACGGGGAGGGTGGTGACCCAACTCTCCATTCACATAGGTTTCTATTCTGTGGCTATATAATAGGCACACATCAATGCAGAGGGACCAAGGTTGTCTTTGTGTGGTCTGTGAACTGCCTCGGCCTGAGCCAGCTCCGCTCCGCAAGATGGAAAGCCAGGTTAAAGTGGAGCTGTGTCCAAGAGTAAGACCTGCTGGGAGCTCTACTCTACCATTGCTGTCACCTTCTGGACCTGTGCTGGCTTGTGTCTGCCTAGCCTGGTGCACAAGCAGAGGCGTCCAAGTCTTGGATGTCTCCTTCCCTCCAGAAGAAACATAATCCATTACGGGCTGAAAGAATCTGCTGCAGAGTTCACGCAATGATCAGTACTGTGCACAGAGGGCAAATCCTCATTTCTGATGAACAAATAAGGAAACAGAAATGGCTTGTTTGCGTTTCCCACTGCTTGCGCAGTGGAAACACATCCCTTAATTCCTAGCGCAGCCCTCGCAGGCGTGCACTGCCCTGGGAAATGAGTTGGAAGTTTTCAGCCCAGGCATCCCAGGCAGGAGAAGGAGACAATAAGTTGCCACGCTCCAGCTATGTCAAACCGCTGCTTGCACTCTTCCGATAACAGGAYGAATGCAAGGGACAAGGTGCCGGCAGGTAGAGCCACCCTTGTCCTGAACAGCAGCATCCAGCAGGAGGGCAGCAGGAGCTGCAGCTATTTCCCCAGGGAAACAGCCTGGCTGGCTCAGACCTTCCTGCAGCATCCCCCCTCCAGCTCCGCAAAGCTGGGGATGGTCTCCAGAAGGATATTCCCCAATTAATCCATCCAGCCTTCAAACAACGAAGGCCGGAGAGCTCAATGTGATGGGGAATACGAAACTGGAGGAATCCCTGCCTGCCAGTAAGGGCAGACAGCTGCCCAGGGGAGAACTGCAATTTCTGCAGGAGCTGCTGGGTAGTAACTAAGAAGCATTTGAATTCCTGGTGTAATCACACCACATCCAGCAGAGTAAAATCCAGGTTATTTCCTCTTGCCYAGTACATTTAGGCTGTAAAAACCTATGGAAGAGATTGCTACCAGGTGACCGTACAGAGCACGCTGATCTACAACTGCCATCACACTCATGATCAGAAATCACAGGCGGCTGAGGGTGAGGGCTGCCCACAGCTCCATGGGGCTCTCGGAAACAGCTCTGCGCTCCTACTAGGTCGTCAAGCAAATAGCCATTCCTGGATGAGGACATGGCCACTGTGTCATGGGCAAGCTTGGCCACTCTTCAGCATCGTACGCTTGTTGACCAGATTTCACCCAGCAAGAAGGAGCAGTGGCATGCATGCCTGGGCACCAGCTCTTTAGTTATACAGCATTTAGTCCAACCCTTAGTGAAAAGCATTGGCTGCACTACACATTGGCCAGTGCAATGACTGAACACGGCTGGAAAAGTCCAAATATCAAGTCTCGCTCCTGCTCTCTCAGGTACCTGCCATGCAACTCCTTCCAAGACCCATCTTAGGAGTGATTAAGGGTTTTGGTCCTCTCTCTTCCTTTTTGTATGGTGAAGGCACACAGGCTAGATTCTTCTGGTCTGCTCTTTTAAGCCTCCCCTTACCAGCATGGCAGCATTTCCAGCACCAGTGTGGCATCCCTTTTTCTCTTGGAGTTCCTCTTACTTGAACCTTGGTGGCCATGGCTGAATCGTATGACCCACATAAGGTCACGCCAGAGCCCTGTACAATAGCATTAATACTTCCTTTGCTCTTCAGCCAAACTGGGATGCCAATATGGTATTCAAATTATTTTTCGGCTTTTGCTACAAAACCTCCATTTAGTTTTCATGCAAGAAGGTCATTAGAGACAGAGCTTGCTCTCAGATATTTTAATTACATACAGTAATAATTCTGATTTGCCTGACTGTACAAGGTCACAGGATTGGATGGTAATGCATCCTCAGAGCATACAGCTCCCAGCATACTAGAGAGGATGATTTTGTGGCTTAGGTATTGGTCTGAACGAAAGGGTTGCAATCGCACGTAGCTGAGCTGGGAAATCCTGGGAGTCCCTGAAGCCACAGGGCACTCCCAAGACAGCAGCTAAAGTTAAATCATCTCTCCTGGCAGCAAGACGCCCACTATACATCACACCACCTACACATCCCTTGAAGCAGGCATTATTAAGGTCCTTGTAGGGAAGACCCAGACTGTTGTGACCTTGATGGCAGGGTGGTGTCACTAGGACAATGACAGTGTAGAGATACCTGGGCACGGAGCAGCGGAGCTGCCCTCCCTGCAGGCAGCAGCACTGCAGTAAGCCAGGATCCCCTGCRGGAGTCCCAGGTAGCTGGAGCGGGCAGGAGGGCAGGCTGGGTGATGGTGGCTACTGGGCCAGCCTACAAGGGACAAAGATCCCACTGCCAGCTCTGCTGCAGGCCTGCCATGAACATCTGGAGAAGACTGCCAGCAACAGCAGTGAATTCCGTCTCTGATCTGGGCCAAAAGACCCCCCCCAAACACAGGAAAAGGCAGTCGCTGCTCTAGGTGCAAGCCAAGGCAGYGGTGAGGGGGCACAGCACGGTGGTGGCCAAGTGCAAAGCATTCTCCACCTTGAGCCGTAGGTGTTTCTCTTCTCTGCAGAGAGGCTCATTTCATCCAGCTTTTTCTAAAATACTCAACTTTTAAAAAGTGTTTGGTTTTGTCGGGTTTGGGTTTTTTTTAGGGAAGTATTGGTATTACAYCTGGAGGATGTACTAAACTTGCCTGTTTGTTGGCAAGATGCAGATAAAATTCCCCAGGTGGGTTTTGGGAAAATGCTTTATTGAAAATAAAGAGGTAGACCTTCAGCGTTAAAAAAGGAGAAAAAAAAAAATCAGTCATGGTTCTTTTAGCAGGATTCCTATAAGACAGCAGAGATACTATTAGTAAAAGAAAAGTATCAGCAGAAAAATGTTCACAACCCAGTGCTGATGATTTAAGAGTAGTCAGGGATTCAGCAGACATTTTAATGTGCCAGCAGCAGAAGGCTTAAAAATAAAAAAAAGTTTGTGATTTAAAGGGAAAGTTATCAATGTTAAAACATCATTTTGTGTCTCACTTACTTTTTCTCTTTCCTGCTGGGTCTGTCTCTCACCTGTGAAGTACAGGAGCCACATTTTTCTTCTTTTATTTCTTTCTTTTCCTTTTCCTTTCCTTCCCCTTAAGGAAAAATGAGTCTAAGAGTAAGTATGTCCACAGTCACGGGGTGAATCCTACCTCCCGCTAGACACATCTTTCCTGGTGGTGGTTTTCCTGGAAGGGGCAGGTCAGGCAGCYTCCACACTGCAACAGCACAACAGGGTGCTCCTGCTCCTGGGCTAGTGGGCAAAGGAAGAAGCCCTTGCTGATGTTTGCCAGTAAGCAGCTATAACCAAAGATGAAGATTTCTCCTGTAAAAACAACACCTTGAACTGTGCTTTTTCTGTGAGGTCTTAGTCAAACACCCTCCTGGCCCAGCCTACCTTGAGGTGACCACTCCAAGGCCACATTCACTGCCTGCACACACCAGTGCCGGCCAACGCAGCCCAAACTGCGCCGTGCCTGTGCCTGCAGCTGCGCACGCTGGCACACCCACCCGGACCACCATCGGCAGAGGCAGCAGACCGGCAGACACGTTGCACGCGCTGTCATGGGCAGCGGCCAAAGGCAGGGTCCATACCTGTGGAGGACACAGGCGTTTGCACACTTGCCGTGCTGGTGCGGGGCCGTGGGGCGTGCGGAGCCTGCAGATGGTGCTATTTAATTGTTAAAATGACTCCACCTCCCCACCATAACCGCCCGCAGGCTTTGCTTCCCACCGAGCAGCACCGGCACTGCAGAGCTGCAGCCGCTCAGGGCTGCGATCCAAGCGATCCACAGGGGCAGGATCTCGCCGGTTGGGCAACAAGAGGGGTAAATCACCCTTCGCTGTGACAATGCGGCTTTCTCTTCCCGCTCCCTGAATAAGGAAAAAAAAATAATATCAAGAAAAAGCCAGCACCTGCTGACGTGGTGTGAGCACAGCTTCCCCCGATGCAGCTGGAGGCGGTTACCCCCTTGCAGGCAGTGAGATGCAGACATATTTTAGAAGCTCTCAGATGGGGTTTTGGGAGCCCTCCTGGGTGTCTTTAGATACACACATTAAATCCTGAGGTACTCCACTATTGATAAGAACTGCCAGTAGACCATAGACAAGGTTGGTCACAAGAGCAGAAGAGACAAATTAGTTTAGATAAAACTTTCAGATTTGTAAAAGTTCAGCACACCTAGCAATGCCAATTTATTCTGCAAATCTCCCAGAGTCTGCCTGAATCCTTAGTCACCCGAAAGTAACTTTAAAACCTGGCCCAGTTTGATCCCTTGTGTGGGAACACTCTACCAGCCCAAAAGTTATCTCTTGAAGAACTTTAACTTGGCTCCTTGTTCTGTCCRTGGGACACGGCCAAGCCGTGCAGCCGTACAAAACACCCCTCGCTTACCAGAGGCACAAAGGGCAGAACGTGCAAAGGATCCTCACAAATTTCAGAACATAAATTTCCAGCCTTTTTCACTGGGGCTCTGTAGCTTTAAACCACACTACCTTGGCTGCAGTGTTTTTCTGCAGCCTTTTAGGGACAGGGGAAGAGGAGGACAGAGAAGGCAGGATAGGTGGGGAAGGGAAGAGAAAGGAAAGCAAAAAACCGCAGCAACCTTTGGTATCAAAAGCCTGCCAAGCTGAGGGGGGAGAAAAAGAAGGAAGTGGAATGAGGAAGAGGACCGAAAAGTCCTGCAGGGTGAGATAAGGAGACCCGGAGGTGAGCTCTGATGAAGGTGTGTCAAAATTTCAGGTGCTTTCTGGCATTTGTAAACTTATTTGCAGACATGGTTCCATTCTTTCTTTTCGGGACATGTGGAAGAAATAATTTGTTAAGAAGAAAGACATATTTTATATCTATGACAAGGCTTCTCAAATCCAGCTGAGCTCAGGATGTCTCAGACTAGCCCCACATTGCCCCCACTTTGGAGGTCTTGTTGACATTCCCTGCTATGTCCCTGTACCTGCTGCTGCTCAACAGACCATCCCTCCTCACTGACCACAGGTGTAATCCCTCCCCATCCTGGAGGCATGGCACTTCTCCCAGCTGCAAAAACAATTTAAGGATCTCTGATCCCCTGCACTGGAGGTGCTGCACCACTGTCACTTAACCATCCTCTTTTTAACACTTTGCTGCCTTGCCTTTTGAACCCTTCCCCTCTATATGCACCCCAAGTGGGCATGACCCAACATCTGAGAAACAACTGAGTCACACAACAATAGCATTGATGCTATTCTAGAAATATTTTTTTTATTGAAACCTCACTGAAATCTTTATTAAAACATGACTACCCTCTGAAGTAGACAACAATCCAGATGAGATAGGGACTGAGACATTGCACCGAGATACCTTAGGTATGATGATAAGTTTGTAATCAATCAAATTAGTGCATCTTAAAAACTTGCCACCTGCCAGCTGCCAAATTGCATTAGCTTATTGTAATCCAACTGTAAAGTAAAAATAAGTTAATTTAAGCCACCAACTTTGCCCTCAAACATACCCTTCTTGATCTTGATCATTCTGTGGTCCGGCATTAGCAGAGATGTGAAAACCTGTTGCTGAGTTAATTAATTGCTGAGGTGAACAAATTTTACAGCCATTAAGAACCTCAGAGGATCCTACACCCCCAGCCTGCAAACTATCAGGAGATTAAGTGAAATATGCATTAACTTAACCAGTTACGTGGTAGTGTGAAGCTGACACACAAACACCTTCCATGTGACGACAAATGATGAAAATGTAGTTTGGATCTTGAAACTACCAGAGAAAAAAATAGTTCTACTTCAGGCCAGGAATGCAATTTTTCTGCAACTGGGAGAGAGCCAAACATATTTGCATTATCACTAAAAATGCCTCTCTACAAATGTAGGAGGATTTTCAATTCACATACTTTTCTCCCAGAGATAGAGAGAGTCTCCCAGAGGGTTGAAATSCAGAGCTGGCTGGATTCCGTTTATCTCCATCACCCTTACTTACTGTCCTCTGTGAAAGGTTTTATTTTCTCTCCTTCCCACTGCCAGATTGACCGAACAGCCTTTCCTGAGGTCTGTGGAGGAAGTGTACAGCACCCTGGTTTAAAACGACGAGGCTATATGAAATCAGCGTAGCCAAAGGAATGGGTTAACAGTAAGGTAGCCAATACGTCATTAATGGCAAAGGGCAAAACATTTCCCTACTGAAATTTTAGGATTCCTAGGAGTTCCCAGAAAGAGCTTTTCTTGGCACAATGCTATTCGTTATCTTTTTTATTAGTACTACTTTCTGGAAGGAATTCTAAAATAATTTCTAGTAAAAATGGTGAAGTGATATATCGTGATGAGAGCAGAATGTTTACGTGGGAAAGCTCACCCACATTCATAAAGGGTGCTCAGATAAATATCATACATAGTCAAATTCAAAAATATGCCTTTAGAAATACAAATTTTATCCCTGCTACCCTCATATTGTAAAAAAAAAAAAAAATAATATCCTGGGCTCTTTGGACAATGATATTTTGGGAAACATGGCAGATAATAAAATAACTACAAGCTTCAAGAGCAGYAGGGTGGCGAGGAGTGTAGATCTGGAGGCGTGAACAATGGATAACAAAAAGGAACAAGAAGGTGGTGTTCCCCTTGCGAAACAGAGCATCGTAAGGCCACCCTGGACTACTGACTGCCTGTGTCTCTGCCAGTAAATTACAAGCACCCTGTGCTACCTGCTAGCACTGAGGATGGCTGGCATGAAATGGTCCATATCCATGCCCATAAACTATTTTAATTTCTAAACCACGGCAGCTGCGGACGAGCTGCCTGTTGGGAATGGTTGCTGGCTTGTGCTAACCCCAAACCATGCTCAGACGTTGTCTGGTCTGAGCCGATCTGTCTCGTTGATCCAGGCCAAAACCACACCAGAGCCTGTGCTAACAATTTAACACCAGGGGCAATCAAGTTCAAGCGCCCAGAAACATTTCCTGGTTAATTTACTATTCTAGATGTAGCCAGTGTGTCTAGGCTTGACAGATGCATTGGGAGGATGATGTTGAAAAATGGGAAAAGGCTCAGAAGAGGGCCACAAAAGCAATTTGTTGTCTATAAAACTTAGAGAGATGCTCAAAGAGCTCTATTTATTAAATTTATTTAAAGGACCAAAAGGTGTTGATCATGATCTACAAGAACCCATATAGGAAGAAGATTTCCTGTAGACAACTACCCTATACTCCAGGAGTTAAAAAACATGCTGATATCCAGGAGCTAGAAAAATTCAAGCTGTAAATAAAGTACATTTTTAACCATTAGGGGAATTAACTAYGGAACAAATTAACAAGTGCTCTGATGAATTCTTCTTCATGTGTGATACTTAATTTAATTTGTTTCTAAAAAACATCTTGTGGATACAACAGATGCTTGGGGCCTCATAAGGAAACATTATCTGAGTTTCTTTAACTTGTGTTCTATAAAAAGCCAGGCTAGATTATTGTACTGGTACCTTCTGATCTTGAATCTCTGATTTGATGAAAAAGACACTGTCAATACCTCTAAAGTATAAGTGGGCAGACTTCCTGCTAGACCTATTAAAAAAAAAAAAATGTTGCATGTGTACTTGTAATACAAGCTATGTACCCAACAGGAGCAATTCAGGCAGAAATTACTGTTCCTTATAGGTGTCAGCCACCAGCTGGAATAAAACTGCTGTGAAAGAAGTCATTCTTGACATAGCTGTGCAGAAACTACCTGGTCTTATCAATACAAATGTATTGCATCTGCCCTTTCTAACTGCCTGAAGAAAGCAAGATCTATGTTTCTYTGAGAGCCCTGGAGTTTCCTTGCCAAGGAATGTTGCAGGATTTTTGCCCAAGAGATGTTTGCATATCCCAACCCAACCCAAACATAGCATGAGCTAATTGGCATGCTCTACCTTACTCTCAGATACAAAAATACAACCATGATCCATATTATTGTTGTATAAACACAACAATAGCTGAATTTGGAATAAGTTTTCTGCTTGGATAAGAAACCGATGACACAGACAGATGGGTTTCCTTACAACATCAACTTATTCATGAGGCAAAGGCAGAGAGGGGAATTCCCTGGAGGGAGTTAGAGGAGCTGAGCTCCTATCCAGCCCTTTTCTGTGTAGTGGTTGTCTTGCCCCTAACATGAAGGGAAACAACTGCAGAGCCTTTTGTCCCAATGACCACTTCCCATTTTCTTGAGTAGCTATGGGAACAAAGCTACAGGCACCCGCTGTTGTCCTTTCCCAGGTCCTCATCCCTGACCCACGAGACAACCCATGGTGATGGCAAAGGGGAAAGCCCACGCCTTCACCTCTCCCCTGTCTCAGGTCAGGCGGTGAGGTGTGGGTATAGTCTGCACTGCCCAGGTAACTTCTGCTCCCCTTCAGGGACACCACCAAACCAAGTATCTGTCAGAGCCACCGCAAGGTCCTATCCAGACTGTTTGCAAAGCACAGTCTGTCTTGCTAGATCCCCACACAGCATCTTGAGCCTTGGCTTTGTGGGACGGGAGATCTCTGGGCTCTCTTGGCTCACTGGGCTGCCAGCTAGCCCCAGGTGCCACCACTGTTTGCGAACACTGGAGCTGCAAGCAAAAGGCATTTGCAGCTGATTTTGCCATTGGCTGAATGCTCCATGGATCTACTTGTTTTAGTGATCTGTAATCTTTGCTTTCTAATTCTTTAATAGCAGACATTGAGGTAATGTTACAAAATAGGTATCGATCTCCAAAGTTATTTGGAGCAGCAAAATGGAAACATGAATGAATAACAGCTGAAAACAGATTAGCGAAAAGAAGATTGCTGGGTGATTCCCAGATGAAAGCCTTAAGAAATACAGTTCATGTCCAAAAACCTTAAGATCTAAGGCCAGCCACGGAATGCAGGAGGCAGCAGCAAAAGCATGGAGATCACTCTTCCACAAAGGAAAAGTGAGAGGAGAAAGCCTGCGGACAAGATATGGATGAGAGATTTACAGTATATGTAGTAACACTGCGGTCAGTGSATTAAAGGAATGCAACTTCAGCTGTGTTTTTCCTGCCAGAAAAGGCCACAGCATATACAGGGAGAAGTGGCTGAAGCTGGCTCCCTGCTGAGAAATCGTGGTGATGCTGAGGCACAGGGAGTACGTACCCAGAGGCAGTCAGCCAAAGTCAGCACTTGAAAGCGTCACACCTTCTGCCCTCACCCGTGGGGCTGATGTCCACTACGCATGTCAAATAGACCCACGGTGCCTTTTCCCCCTCCCAGTTATGCAGCAATAAAGCTATCTAGTCAAAACATACTTTTCCTCACAGTAACGAAATTGCCTCTATGTGAGCCTTTGCTGAGAAGACATTCAGCTCATTGGAAGACACGCATCTCTTTACACAGACAAATCATTTATCTCACTACCCAAATTACCTCCACACCAGGTATTAGCTGGAAATGTAAATATCCTGCCTGCAAATCTTGTGGTTTTGGAATGGTTGGATTATATTAGTTCAGTTATTGGGATTCCTCAGCTTGAAGAAACATCCCTCCAGGAGGAAAGGTATCTGTGATACTGYCTCCTGGCTCTGCGCGCTCCTTGAGCATCCACCCTTTGTCCAGCACTTTATAATGATGACAACCCCCCCTGGAGACTGAAAGGACTTTAATGCTGTAAACAGCTTTTTAAAAATGAGATTCCTCTGAACAGTTACACTTTCTATCTGTGGAAGGTGCCAGGTTAATGATTCATTTAGAATAGCAAAAAGCCACCTCAGATGACAAATTTTCATCCCTTATTTCTGTAGCTGTTATTGCATGGAACTAATCCAGGATTTATCTCCACAAGTATTTATGATTTTTGTAGTTGAGTGTAATCTACTCAGTTGGTAATTAAATATCTTAATTTATACACAGAGACATTGTACACTTCACATTGTGTGACCTATACTGTATAGGTTGTCTTAATTCTGTTTCTTATTCCTTTTTCTTGTTGCAGTAGGTGTCTAGGGATTGCCCAATGCCTTCTGATGTTGTATTATGGAGCAAATTATTTCTGATATTTTCTAGATAGTTATTTAGATAAAATAAAACCTATACTGAACAATAAGGAATTAACCTCTCAGTGTTAACTTAGCATGAAATGGTTGGTATTTACTAGGACCACAACCTGCTTCCTAGGGACTTCATGCACCCAGAAGAGGTTTCCTAACCTGCTCTTCTCAGTAAGTAGCCATTAAAGCACCCTAATCCCAAGTGGTGCAGCAGAAGTAATAGAAGCTTTGCAGCATGTTTTTAAAGACATTTTTAGCATAAATTCCTAATAGCCAACAAATCCRACTGAAAAACAATATTAAATTACTAGCATGTCAGTCGAGAAACAAGCTCCATGAGCCGGGGCAGTGCGTGTCAGCTCTTCCATGGGGAGCTCCACATCGGCGCAGAGCATCGAACTTCACAGCTCCCTCCAAMAGTATTTTACCCGCATGCAGCAGCACAAATTGGTGGTCAAACATCTGTATTCCTCCAAAACCTCACCCTTTTCTGGGATACGTTACATGCATTTGAAGGCGTCAGCCACATGGCTTCTCCAATGCATCTTTCACATGGTCACGTACCACAGAAGTTGGGTGTTTTGCAGTAAGCATGACAACAACCTCCACAGACACCGAGAGCATCCTCCCACTGTCACACTCAGCCCGACACTGCTGCTGCCCCACCATCCCCRTCAGCCTCCAGCATCCCCCAGCGGGGTGTCAGCACCGGGAGAGCTACCGGCTACCTGCATGGCCTGAAACCCAGCCTGAAAAAATGGGGGAGGGCATGTTTGTGGTGTCTCAGGGAATTCCAAGTCAAACTCAGCTTAGCAATTAAAAGAACAGGATTTTAATAGCCTCCCATCTCTGCAAGCTGAGGCAGGTTTGTGAATAGCTGTGTGTTTGAGGCTGAGATTACTTATTGGCTTAAGCATCTTTTCCAAGAGAACTGGATAAAGAAACTTTGATGGGGCCATACGTTCTCAGACTGTGCAACATTGTATTTTATTCGTGTATTGTATTCATAAATAACAATGCCTCATTAACTGTGCAAATGAATTTCCTCTCCAATTATGTTTACCTTTTATTATATATTTTAATATAGAAAAACAAGTAAGAACTGACATAAAATATCGCACTCTGTTGAAATCTCTGTATTTATCTAAAGTATTTTTTCCAAAGTCCTTCTCTGTGAAGCCTTAAAACACTCAAGTTTATTCCTCTTCAGAAGCAAATCAGATTTCAAAATCTTCAGCAGACTGGAACATCCATCCTTCTAGCTACCAGTAATATAAATTCTGCAAATACGGGACTATTATGCATCACAGAGCTCTCTTAGCTCTGCAGAAATGAAGAGAATAATTTATAAAAACACACACATAAAGCAAACCCATGTCTTAGACAGTCTGTGAGTACATGAGATATCAYAGGCTTAGACCCGTTCAGGGGGAAGATGCTACTTGCACACATTGATGTTTCTGGCTGGTACCTTGAGAACAACAGAGCAAGAGGGTGGGATAGGGGCTAACTTTTCCCCAGATCTCAGGATAATCTCTTTTGAGTATTTCTAGTATTGTCATAGACATGATCAGTTAAAGATACGAGAGGCAACACTCGTAGGAGAGATAATCCAATTTGTTAGAACTCTTGCTATTAGATCACCCGATTTGCTGTGACAGTGTCCTCAGGAAAACAAGCCRGTAACTCTTTCTGGGTGTTGCTTTCCAAGTGTGAGAGTGTGAATCTCTATTATGCTTCTTCTACAGACAGGGACTGGGCTGGGGGGGAAACAACTTGTTAAAGACRCTGCAGTGAGTCACTGGAAGGGCTGTCAGCACCCAGACCTCCCTCTCACCCACTGGTTTAGCAGAAGCCTTTACTGACATCCTTGTGAAATTAAAACTTAYGGCCTCATTGCTTCAAGTAGTTACAGACACACTGAACTACAGGCACGGGAGCGGTCCCATTAAAGCCAATATGCATACTTGCATGCTTCCTGCTGAACATCTTTTTCGCAGAAGCCCCAAACCAGCCCAGAAATCAAATCCAAGAGTCCGTACCCAGAGCAGTGTCACTAACTGTGGGCATCTATCGTCCCTCTGCTCTGCGCCGGCTGCCGTGTGATCCGCTGACAGGCTCTGAAGCACTGCCTCTGGCCAAAACCACGTTACTTGAGGGTGCCCCCCTCCTGGCTGTTTGGAAAGCTTTAAAAGCTGGAATTGCTATCGTGCAAGGGGCGACGAGGGCTCCACAGCACGACAGGACAGTGGGATTTGCCCTTCCACCCCCGCGCCTGGCAGAAGCCCCAGCTCTGGAGCCCGCTGCCAAAGGTATCGACCACTGAAGCTTTGAGTAAAAGTCGTGGGAGCTCTGGATTTGAATAAGGTGACAGTATACGCTTGAGCACATGTCTGTCTGCATTTCTTATACTTCTGGGCAGCTATTTCCTGCATAGGCTGTTATTTAAAATAACCAATAGAGATCTTAGACCTAAAGAGCTATATTTTTTTACTTAAATCTAAAGATACGCAATACATCATTAAATGATGGTTAATGGAGAAGTGGAAAAAGAAAACACATTTAAAGGCATCTGCTGTGTGCCTTAGTCATTATCTCAATCTTAGACATTATGAATCAAATTTTCCTCAGTTGAACCTGACTGGTAGTTAATGAAACTGCAACCATTTTGGTCATGTAATGCATGAAATGCATTCGTGAAGCTCCAATGTTAAGGTGCAAAGTCTTCTCTGGCTACAAGCCTCCCTGGGGCAAACACGGATACATTTCTTTGTATGTGAGTAGGAAGGAATTGATGGATAAAATTCAGATGGACACAAGCTATGCTACCTCACCCCCAAAGTTTACAGGAATCTTTTCAGCCACTGTACAASACAGCAGAGGAGAGATTTCTCTGTTTTCTTTCTTTACAGACTCAGGACAGTAGAGCTAAATTCACAAACCAAATCCACCTTCCCACTTGCACTACTTTTCTTTTCAAGTTATATTTTCTGACAGTTTTAAATTTTGTTACAAATAAAACTCACCTGAAACTGAGAGTTGTATTCATTTTGGACTTTTTTCATGCCCAATCCACTGATTTAAAGCAGTTTGGGTACAGCTTTATTAGCATTCTGTGAATCACTTTGTTGTGTAGCAGACTGCAAAAAGAGCAGTCTGAAGGATGCATTAATAATAAAGTTGATGGTGTGATGTGATAGTAAAAGGTGGTTTAAGCAGTGTTATTTGGGGTAATTATAATTAGCAGTAGCCATTTAAAGGTCCCAGCATGCGTTTTGTAAGGGTACAAATGTTAACCCTAGTGTCTTGGCCAGTTTCCAGCATAAGCAATTACATTCTTCCCACAGTAGTTAACAATCCCTTGTTGCTTCAATTAGATATGGTATTCTTCGGTTTCTGTCTGAGAGTTGTTGAGCTGCATTACCGGCGCTGTTATACGGCTGTTGCGTTCCAGCCGAGAGGTCCCAGTATTTTAGTTATAAATGAAGTGTTCCCTGCTTATAAAAGGCTTCTGTAGAGTAGTCTCAGAGCACTGCATAAATCAATAAACAACAGATGCACTTGATATTGTACACTGACTTGAGGGCAGGAGAGGAAAACAAAAGGGAGGAATGGTGCTGGCAGAAGGATAACACCAGGATATGAATAAAACATGTGCACCTATCCCCATGCAGGGTACATAGGGGGGGGAAAGGGCAAAGACAGTAACAGCGGGCTTGGCCCTGGAGGAGGAAAACAAATAAAGTCCAGAAAAACTGATTTAGCATTGAATCACCCACACAGTATCCAAAAGGAGCTTACTCCAGTTAATTTTAGGCATGGAAATAAGGACAGCTAGTCCCCAGACTCTCTCTGTAAGGAGTGACAGAGAGAAGAGAGCTTCAAAAAGCAACATGACCAATTCCTTGTGTTTCTACGAGATTCCTTAAACTGGCTGATGTCTTGCACAGGTAGTTACAACCTTGCTATCATGGTTAAAAGTCCTTCATAGCTGCAGTTAGGTAGGATGTTCCTCAATTTCCAAGAACTGTTTGAAGAAATCTTCCCACAACCTAAGCAGTTCTTGAATACACATCCTATATCCCATGGGTGTTTTACAGCAAAATAATGACTACATCCCAAGAGATCTCTACACAGACAACTATTAGTTATAGCCAGGATAAGAATCAGTAGAAAAGACAGGGTGTTAGAGACAAAATGTCAACAAATATCTCTGTTTTCTCTTGGCAACCCGGATCACCCTACTGAATAACCTGAACTCTTGTCCTCTGTCCATCTTTCTTCTACTTTTCTACTTAATCTTTTTTTTTTTTTTTTTTGTGAAATGTCAGAATTCCATAATTAGAAACATCCAGTTGTGGCTTTGGACTGTATGTAGAAGGAGGAAAGGAACACTACCAGCAGTTCATCTGTGAGGTTTAGTTCATTGCTGGGGGCGTGGTGTAAGGGAGTCATAGGGGGGTTTTTTTTCATTTTCATAAAATGTTTTGCTGTTGCAGGAAAGCTACTGATATGCCTGTCAAACCATTCCGATCCTCATTATCTAGTGCTTCCCTAGCTCTTTTCCTCTAATACTTCACAACCCCATCAGAGGGCTTTGATATTCTGGGTAGCTCCTCTTTCCCCCTGCCCTCACAAAAGCCACCTTCTGAGTCAGAGTTGAAAGGTAAGAAATTGAGCTATAGGTATAGAAGCTTGAGGTTTATGTTGTTGTTTTTTCTTAATAGAAATATTACTGAGGGGACTTCTGAACCAGTGGGATTCAGCTGAGGTGTATTTGAAATGTATCGACTGTGGCACGAACCCTCCAGCCACGAGGGGCAGTTCTGCCATGTTCAGCTGGAGCCTTCAGACAGACCCACAGGGACACGGGTTCACAAAATAGGTTTCTGTTGACCTCACAAGGCAGGCAGTGGGATCCCAAAGCATAATTAGATGTCATTCTGAAATACAAAACTGTCCAAATTAAAACTCATTAGCTTAACTTCTGTGCAGGAAAATCCCCTTTATCACATTTTGTGTGTTTTGAAGACTTCCTCTATAACCCTCTTATTTTCATCTTCATGAAACTTCTTAGGACTGTTCAGTGAATTACAGACCAGGATTTGTAACCTGACTAACAGATTATGCCAGCTATGACCATACTTTGTTGCTAGGTCATCTCACTTTTAGTTGGGCCTTATATTTGCCTTCTACTTCAGATACTGGCCATGACCCATTAAATATTCTTGTCTTATGATCCAGCTATAAGCCATTGCCCCAACCATCTGTTTAGTATTATAACCTCATTTGAAGGAAAAACTGCTACAGAGGACAAGCAGATCTCAAGAAATGAACAGTGTCATCCAGAGAAAGGAAGGCAAGTGATGGAAAGCAAAGCTCCAGTTTGTTTGCATCTTTTAGTGATGCAGACAGGATGAAAATGGTTTGCAATAGGCCTGCTTTCTCCTCTCSTTCTGAGAGGAATAAATGGGTCTTTGAAATTTTTTCCCCTCCATTCCCATAGCTGCAGAAATAGGAGTTTATTCAGGACCTGAGGAAGATGGAGGCGGGCGTTAATGCAGAAGGAACAGGGCACTGATTATAACATATCGCAGAAGCCCATTTGTCTATTCATTCCAATATTTGTAACTTCAGTACTTACAGGACAGATGAACCCTTATGCCCTGGTCAATAGGGTGTTGAATGGTGTGTAATGAATGATAGATCATCTGTACAACTCCAAAGATATCTTCTCCAAATGAGAKCAAGGAAAGGAGATAAATTTACTTTAAATTTAGATAACAGTGGCAAAAAAATAAGGTAGAGAAATCAGCTGGCAAAGAGCACGGGAAGGGAATATGGAGACAAATTGTAAGAAAGTAGTGGTCCATACTTTCTGTAGGACTGCAATGTCTACAGGTGCCTGTAACTGGGCAGTCCCCTCTTTGGRAGAGCACAGGCAGGATCCTGCTACCCCTTTAGCAGACAGACCTGTCTAGGTGGTGATCCATCTCCACCTCAAGGAAACAGAATGTTTCCTTGCTATAGTACCTGATGCTTTCACAAGCAATGGTGAGTAAAAGCAGGATTTTGCATGGTATTTTCTTTGAGCTTGACTAAAAGTTAAAACTCAGGATCAGGGAAGAGTTAGGGGTGACAATGAATGCCCCTGAGGCTGAGGAAATGGGTGAGCTGTGTCATATTCAGATGTGTAGTTGTTCACAATTCTCTGTGCAGTTAGGTAATAAATACATAGGAAGGGTGCATCTCTACTCCAGAAAACTTGTGTGGATTAGTGATAAATCACAGCAGCATCACTCCAAACAACAAATAATAAGAAGCAAATTTAACACTGAAGAGACAGCAGAATCAGAAGGGATGCAACTGGGGAAAAATCTTTCTACTTTGGAAAGGAAACAAGGGATGTTCACATTACCATRCAGGCATTCCACACACACAAAACTCCAGTAAATTGCAGATTTAATTCTGCAGGTCCCATGACTCAGGCCACAACAGTCCTAGTGCCAAAGMTGTATATTACTGGATCCCTCAGCAGAGCTGGCTCAAGCTGCAGTGTTGTGGCTGGCTTGCAAAAGGTCACTGCCAAATTAGCGAGATCATGCAACCTTGCCATTTTACGCCAGTATGGGCCAGAGCTGTGCCACTTGCTGCCCCACACTGCATCCAGYCTGCTCCCCTGCAACCTCCTACACTGCCAGAGCTGTTCTGTTATGATGAATTTTTTAGTGTCTGCGTGGTTCTGAGTGTGTACTTGATCTTCAGACAAGATGGAGGGTCAGACAGAACTGTCTTACCTGGATCCYCTTCACCTGAACAATAGTCCTGAACAGTATCTATGACACCAGGAAGAGAAAACAGCTGGTGGGACTTTGACAGGTGGGACCAGCTGTCTTGGTACCAGCATGTACCACTGAGGTTTGGGGAAGTCCTGGCTAATTACTTTATGGGACATTCATTGGGGCTGCTGGTTATAACTCTGAACTGTGCAGAAATGAGAAGGAAGCAATAACAGTCTTTCTGCATACCCTGCATTTCTTGCTATGTTCAGCTGCATCTTCTTTTGTTCCAGGCTTTCTGCAATCCTTGATATCCCATCCTCAGAAATAATCATCTCAACACTGTTTAAGTACAAGCAGAGATTACAAAAAACTAATTAAAAGAAAGTGCAAACCATGGGGGAAAAAAGAACTTCGCACCTGGAAAACGTGAGGAACAGAGAGCAGCAGGGGRGAAGGAAAGGAGGCAGTTTAGCATTTCTAGAACTAGAAATCTCAATTATCTTACAGTGCTTCTTGCATCATCTCACCTCCATTACTCTAAGATATGGTCTGTGGCAGACTTGGTGCTGCATTACTGACTTGGTCTAGAAAGTGGGTTGGAGAGGATGACATGAGGGATATCAGGTGCTGAAGAGGGAGGGTATGACTTTCCTACACACAGTGTTATGCCTCCACCACTCGAAGTATCTCCCAATGTCCATCCCACTTCACAAGTATGGCATACAACAGCAAGAGCAGAAACCTCTGCTCCGAGTTGTGAATAGCGTTCACCCAGAACATGCTCCCYGTGGCTGACCAGGCAGCCCCTACTTCCCCTAGTAAACTCTTACTGCCAGGCCACCAGAGACCAGCCAGCCTCCAGGATGAGGTGCACACCTGGGCCTTGCCTTCTGGTTTCAACCACAGGTTTCTATTCTCCTCAAGCAAGAAAACTAAAGCAGTCATAGTCCTCCCCCCAGCTGTGCTCCTCCCCTGGGCTATTTTAGGATGATTGCCACTAGCATCTCTCTGCTGCCTGGGCTAGGTCTGTGGGCAGCTGGCTTTTTGCAAAGGTCTCACTGCCTCTGATTCACCACCTGGACACGTGTGAGAGACAAACAGGGACGGCACGCACCAGCTGCCTCTGGACACTTTGGGGCGGTCTGGTTCCCAGCACGGGCAGAACTGGTCTTCAGACCGGCTCTCCTGGGCCCAAGACTCTGGACAGCTAGGCAGGAGGACACCTTAGCAAGGAAGCCCATCCATCTCAGRGCTGGTACAGGGAGCAATACAGCACCGTGCAGAGCTGCAGTGCAGCTGTGTGACCTGTGATACACGAACTGAGGGTGGATGAACGATTGGTGAGGATCAGAAGGTGTTAAGTACAGGCTCGGGCCATTTTCACTTCATTAAAGCCTTTTTCTGGTCAAACCATCAGCATTGCTGTGCCTGTATGTGTACACATACACGTGTATGTCTGCATTCAGTTTTTTTAATTGCTGCTATGTGCCTCTCACAATACCAGCCAAAGGAACATCTCTGGGACCAGGGAGCAGCTGGATTTCCCAGGAACCTGAGGCTAGAGGGCCAGGCAGACTTTTCCAGGAGATGTTGGGGATCAGCAGCTGGAATGGGCCTGGGCAAACCCTCCAGACAGGTGAGGAGGTACAGGTACATGTGCTGGGGACATGTTTTGGGGCAGAAGAGCATTGTTGTGAACATCCTGGCCGTCGTCAGAGATCAGAAGCTGTGTAGACAGGAACAATTGAAGAAGTAGCAGAGGTATCAATGTTATCCCGTACTGTAAACAAAATGTTCAAAAGAGGGTAGAGAAAACATGGGAAGTGAGCCTTTTACCTTGGCTGGTGGCTCTGCTCTGTTTTAGGACCTTCCTGGTCCTTTAGGCCACCTGGGAACTAAGGAGACACCCAACCAATCCTTGCCTTCTCTCCCTTAGGGCTCTGATCCTTATCCTTGGATTTTCCTTTTTTGGGGGATCAGGTGGACTGGTTCTGCTCCTGAACCACCACTGAACTCGAGAACTGGCCCCTCCTCATCCTTCAGGCTGCAGTCAGGCTTGCTGTAGTACAGGCAAGCTTTCCTTGCCCTGCTGCCAGACTGGCCGCTGACAACCTCAGCCCTCTTGTAGGTCCTCTAAGGAGGGGTGGCCTTGTCTCTGTGCCATTCCCTCACTGCCCCTGCAGAAGCATCTCTGCCACGAGGATTCAGAAAGTGGTATTTTGCTGCAAAACAGCCTTCCTACCCATAGCCCTGGCAGGACTAATACTAATACCTCTGTCTCTATCCAGTCTGGACTCCATTGGGCAAGACTGGATCAGGAAGACAAGAATGTTTTATATATGGTGTGAGATGGCCGGCATTGACAATAAGGTGCTGTTGCACTAGGTACTTTGGAGAATCCAAAGCCTTTCAGTGGTGCAGAAGTCTAATACAAGACAGAAGGTCTCACTCAAAGAAAGCAACCAGGGAAAGGCGCGTTGCGAAGCAAGGTTCAGTGCAGACAGCCGTAGCTAACGAAAGCCCAGTGGAGGCAAACAGCAAAAAGAAAGTGGAAGCACAGGGCTCAAAACCTGCAACAACTGGAGGGCGTGATCCTGGGTGACAATGAGCGTGAGCAAGAAAGAATGGCAAAAGCTGTTGCAATAACTGTGGATGTTTGGATTTGGATAGGCAGTACTGATCCAGTATAAAGTCTACTAACAGAAAGYTAATCCATCAAAACACTTTGAACACATTTGAAACTGGCAGAAGGAGTTTATACAAAACTGGCATTTCGTATTCTAGGTTCAAGGAGGTTTTGACCGAGTACTAGAYATGCTTGAGTTTTAACACATCATCAAACCACATCCTCACACTGTTGAAATATGAAACATTCGTATGTACACATATATAAAACAGGAGGCATCCCCACCCCAGAAGTCAGTGGCCTCTCAAGCCAGAGATACTGCAGCTGCCTAGTAATGCCTGGCAATTACCATCAGTAGATGGAAATATCCTCTCGCAGAAAAACAAGCAAACCTACAGTCTGCAAGTAAAAAACCCCACTGTGGAAATCAGTTTGAAAGGATGCTTTTTAATAAAAGCATTGTAAGCTACAGTAAAATACCTAGAGGCTTCATTAGAAGGCCCCAGATACATGTTTTTCAACTAGTTATTGCAAGGGAATGCAGAGAGCACTGGCAGTTATGCTGCTGGAGAACCAAAAGCAACTTTCTGTAGTTTGGATGCTAGCGTTGAATTGCAGAAACACAGGCAGCCACACCAGGAAGAAAGAAAGCCTTTGATTTCATCTTTATTGTATGCATCCTATTTTGACAGATTTCAAGACTGTTTGGGGAAAAGAATGATTTGATCTACCTGGATTCTCTGTCTCCATGTAGGTGTCATTTATTGTTGCACTGACAAACATTTTTTTGTCCATTTCTGCCTCTTGCTGTGATTCTGATGTATGATGTGTGCACTACACTCTGAGTTTGAGCTCATGCCGTTCTAGGCTAAAGAAAATAAGGAGCAGGTGGAGTTGATGAGGGGGCTACTAAAGATGACTGGGGGAGTACAAGGGCATAAAGATGGTAATTTCTTTATAATGAAAGTTTTCAAGTTTGATTTGTGGACACTTCAATGTTTTCAGGTGGGAGGTTTTAGAGTCTTGTAAATTGAATGTAAGCGTACTGACAGTAGGCTGGCTTAGTCTGCTTTGACAGATCCTCTAAGAAGCTGTTTGCAGGTTCAGAGATACCTTGACCACAGATGCAAAACTTCTGCTTTACAAAACAGCTTCATTACGTCTAAGTGGGACAACCTAGGACAGATGGGCACATGCATACTACTAAGTCCAGCTCAAATTGCTACATGCCCAATTGCAAGASAGCTGGGTTAGCTGCAAGACTGAAAGCTGAGTGTCGCTGGCTCTCCCTGACAGCCTTGCATGCTGCATAGCTTGAAGCACAATTTGACTCAAGGGGGGATCTTTTGTGTGTAGATAGGATGGAGTTTGGGTCAGATTCACTACTAAAATGAAACCTTGGCACTTGGCAAGAACCACTTTTTAAGGCTGATACTGTCGTTACCTACTCTTCTGTTTCACATTTTGTTTTACCAGAAACCTACTGAGAGGYTGGGGCGAAACTGTTCTATGTCTCTTTGACAACAATGATTGTGGTTTCATGTAGCCTGTGTTTCTCTTCTCTTCTGGTGATGGATGGCAATCCAATCTCTATGTCACTTCTTCAGTGAAGCTTAGAAAATTATGCATTCAATAAAATTCATTCCCCAAGTACTGCAGTTGAAGGGATCATGACCCTAAATTTATTCATTAGCTTAAATTGTCAACAATTTTCTGTAGCAATTGATTCCTTGACCTGCAAGTGGTCAGGAACTGCCAACATATGCAATGTGAGGTTAACACTTACCRAATTACAGCAGTCATGCTTCCAGAGGGTTTCTTCTTTCTCCTGTGCAGAAGGCGTCCACTGGTTTGAGAGAGACTTCCTACAGCTTACCATCAACTTCAGCTGTATCAGGATCATCCTGCCTCAAAATGGGAAAACCAGTGGAACCAGAAGTATTCTCAAAACTCAAAGAAAGATTCTTCTTTCTCAAAAAAAAAAAAAAAAGAAAGATTATTTTCAAGACTAAGTCACAGATGAATGACCTTTAGTTCATAACAAACCATCACAATGGGAACTGTGAGTCTGAAAGCTAAATTCAAGATGGTGACTTAAAATAGAAAGCAATTTTGTGCTACTGAAACATGAATTCACTGGGACCTTGCATGCAAAGGTGTCAGCAGGTGAACAGCTGATGACACCCCCAAAATTTTTCAAGATACTTGGTAATGACCACCTTATTTAGACAGGAGAGCTGCTGGACAAAAATTCCTTTGTTTTGAAATGGATACATCCTCTTCCTTCCAATCTCACCTTCATGCCCATGTCAGACAAGTGAAAACCAGACTTTGTGAGTGTCAGGAGCCACAACAAGACCAATGGACCAGTGTCTGGTCTCCTTTAGAATGCCTTCCAAATACAGAGCGATATATCCAGACGTTTTTCTCGAGTCTAAGTTAGTTTTGGCCTGGCTAATTTTACTGGCACCATCCACCTGATTTCCACAACTTGCTGGGAAGCTGTGTTCATCCTCTTCTACCCATCCTCTGAAACTTCTCTCTCTCTGAAGTGCAACGCTGGTGTAGAAAGGGCATGAATACATACATGGGTGCTTTTTCTGCAGCTCAAGTCGGTTGTTCCTCAGGCTATGGAACCACTTCATATATGGCAATAATAGGCTGCAAACATTACATGTACTCTGACAGCTGTAAAACCACATTTCAGAGACACAAAATTTTTGTAATTCATATATCTTTTCACTCCTCCTGCATACACGTTTTGCCTTTTGGTAGCAAAAGGCGGCCTGCAGTCTATGTAAAAGCATTGCTCACTAATGCTCTGTGGCAGCATAGCATATGACACATATTCAGTAAGTGCACACGTACCCACTCCCCTGGCATAGAGCAAATCAGGRCTCTCAGGCAGGGATGAGGTTAAATTACTCTAATGGCAAAGAGGAAAACATCTAAAAGAGAACTAATCTAAAGTGATAGTTTGTCTCTTGCACAGTGAGAGGGATATTTAATTGCTGCACAAATAACTGCATGCTTTTCTGATCCAATAAAAGGAATAACTTCCTTCTGACCAGAAAAACTCAAAAGCCCTTCCTCAGGCAAGACTCCCACTGAAGCAGACAGTTGCAGAGGGAAGATTTGGCCCTCACTGCATGAGGCAAGTAACACATCTAATTCTCTAAGCAAGGAAAGCACACATGAAGCAAGCCTCTCCCCCAAGAATCATAGAATCATAGAATCATAGAATCATTAAGGTTGGAAAAGACCTCTAAGATCATC
>JASVER010000062.1:4324124-4410537 GCA_030449065.1 Oceanodroma leucorhoa
GCTCCATGATCTTCCCCGGCACCGAGGTCAGGCTGACAGGCCTGTAGTTCCCCGGATCCTCCTTCCGGCCCTTCTTGTAGATGGGCGTCACATTGGCAAGGCTCCAGTCATCCGGGACCTCCCCCCGTTAATCAGGACCGCTGATAAATGATGGAGAGCGGCTTGGCAAGCTCCTCTGCCAGCTCCCTCAGTACTCTCGGATGGATCCCATCCRGCCCCATAGACTTGTGTATGTCCAGCTGGCGTAGAAGACTTAGTTGTTCTCTTAAATTTCTAGAAATGTTGATGCTTTGGCATCATGTCATCATAGGGCATAAAGATAGGCAGATTTCTGAGCAGTGTTCATGCCTAATGTTGGAAATAAATAGGAGAGCATTATAAAACACCCACATCATTGCTAATGCCTCCTTTGTACTTTTAAAGAAAATACCTACCCCTATTGTTTCAGTTCTGACTATATTGTTAATGTATTGATAGACAATAAGAGAATACGCATAATCGCTAAAAAAAAAAGTGCTTTGCACATAACATCTCCTTGCACAAAACATCTTTGATTTGTAGACCAAACGGATCAAGTTACTCATATCCTTGCCTTGAGGGCAGTGTTTGTTTAAGGACATTGCTTGGGTAAAATGCTRTGATGCAACCTAGTGCAAAGGTAAATATGTAGGACTACATGGTTCTCTTCAAATTAAGGTTTTTGAACAAGTAAATATGTAGTTGATCTCACACAGTCTCACTATGCTCTCCTATGGATGTAAGAAACAAACCCTTATAAAAAAAATAAGTTTCCATAGTTACAGCCATGAAAAGAATATACAGAAAAAGGAATGAGCTTCCCTGATTCTACATAACAAAAAAGGAGCAGCTGAAGATTACCAGGTAAGACTGATAACTGGAGAACAGTTACCTTAGCTGATCTTTATGAATCAATGAGTGGCAGCATCCACACACAGAGAGTTCAACGTGCAGAAGTGTATCTGTCACAAATATCAGTGAAACTGAGTTTCATGTATTTCTTAAGCATGAGAGAACTGACAAGGTGTGGGGACTTGAGTTGTCCTGGGAGACCAAAGCTTTTTACATAATATGGTCAGAGATGGATGGTTCATCTGGGCTATGCTAAGCCACAAAATTATAGTTTAAGAATTAATTTCAGGTTTTCTGCACTTCTACCCAAGATAGGGCATTAAAAAGAACACTTTTTTATTACATTTCTGGATGCATTAAAAGTCTGAAATGTAAAAATTTGCTCTACTTAGCCTGTAAGTGCCTGATCATGAGAACAGACAGATATTGCAGGGGCTGCCATCTAAATGAAGCTGCTGGCAGAGAAGAAAAAGGAGGCTGTATCAGAAATTCTCTCTGTCATCCTCCTGCTGGAAGGGTGCTTCAAAGTAGGTTTTTTTTTTCTTTCATGAATGAAGGTCCATTTGCCCAGATGCTTTGTCCTTCACCACAGGTGGGACACTATGTTTCTCCCAGTCCCAGGACTCTATGCCTGCCTGTTCATCCCCAGATGGTCAGGTCACACTATCACCCAGCCAACAGGTTTCCTGGTAAATTTACCCGTTATASTAACTTGCTGAAATACACAAACCTACACTACAGATCAACCTGGAAGAAATCCTGAATATTGTGCCCTGTAATAGCCACAAGGGACAGAAATTTTATTACAGTGGCGTGGGAACTACCTTACTGCTTTTAAGAGCTCTAAACTTGCTATAAACATACTACAAGATAAAGCTGCACATGACTTGTTACCCTAAGGATTTAGCACTCCTGTTAAATTATCCACTAATTTAATCCAACCACCTGGAGCAAATGCTAGGCCTCATTCTGCACATCTGGGGTGGACCCAGCTGTAGGACCTGAGTTGCACCCAGACTTGACCAGCCTGGGTTAGCACCACGGGAGTGCCTAGCTCTGCCCACAGCAACAAAATGCACCACTTCCAGTTGTCTGCAACAGGAGGTGAATGAAAGGGTCATTTTTGAAAGTAAATACAAAAAATCCAATCACAAAGTGAGCAGCAAGAGGTGTGGATGAGGAGAGAGCAGCGATGACGCCCCTCCCTGAGGCACACYGGTGCCCCTCCGGGAAGGTGAGCCAGGAGCAAGGGCCCCCGCGGTCCCCATCCCCGGGCTGGGCTGGCTCCCACCTAACACGCTGCTTTGGTGGACGCCTGCGGCCGGGCATGAGCCATCCCAGCCACGGGGTTGGGAGCGGGGTCTGAGTGGTGCCCCCTGTGCCTGGTCACCACAGGCTCATTTTATAAGCAATGGGCAGTTGAGGCTATGGGTTATCAGAGTCTACAGGGGGCTCAATCGCTCCTCAAAGGCATTTTTCTATCACCGTGGGCCTTACAGGGCACATGCAATGTCTGTGTCTGCTCACGTGGAAACAATAGTGGAGCCCAGCCCAGCCCTGGCTGTGGACTTTCTGTTCTGCACATAAGTGACACTAATTTTGCGRATAAAATCTTGCCAATAATGCACCAAGTACCTCTCCCCCCAACCCTATTACCCTTGCCATGCTGTGGACACCTCCCCAGTCTGTCACGGAGCTTCACTTGTGTGTTCACAGACCTCACAGAAAGGCGAGCGAACCCACGCGGCAGGGACAGCCGGGGACAGCAGGGATAGGGAGGTTCAGCAAGGGTGAGAGTCAGGCTTTGGTCCGAAGGGCACCTGGGGGGGAATGAAGTGCATGGCTGCCTGTCCAGAGAGAGGGGGGAGCTCTCCACCCTCCCCCTGCCACAGAGGGCTGGTACCTGTGCCATGCGAGGATCTGCATTTTAACTCAGCCATGGAATTTGCTGGAGAGCAACTTTACCGCTTGGCCCCTGTCAGRATCCCCCATAGTACATTAGCACATGAAAGAAGAGCAAAGAAGAGCTGCGGGAAAGCCAGCAGAGATTGCTTGAGCGGCTATGCAGCCTTTTCTGAGACAGCAGGGAGAAACTAATGCATGAAGATTTCCCAGCAGATAACAAAAGCAATCTGGCTATAAAGAGGTCCAGTTCCTACACATGAAAGGCATTTAAAAATTGTAGGTAGCTTCACTAGCAATTCACAGATGCAAGAAGTTGCTCATATACATGAACATGTGCAGAATCGGAGCCCTCCTGCTTTTCACAAACCGAACCATAYACAGGTTGGCATATGCTTATTTTGTCAGGGTTTGCAAGAACTTGGCCAGTACCAAGAAATGTTTGGCAGCAGATTTGCTCTTGTCTTCTGCACTCTGCATTGGGTCCCAGTTCCTCTATAAGATTCATTTTTTCTTGCCTTTTTCATGCAGCACTGTGCTTAATTTAGGCAAAGAGGTTTTGTAAGAAAAGAGAGACTTTATCTGCAAATCTCAATAAAATCAGTGCCCTTTGAGCAGGGCATATGAAGTGGGGAAAACAGCGGGGCAGGAAGGCAGGGCGGTTCCTCACCCCTGTAGAGGCGCAGCAGTGAGGGGCAGGGAGGATTGGGGGGGTGCTACTTAAAAGCCCTGTTGCTCCATCCATGTGGGAAACTGCTCAGCCACCACATTCACTCCCGAGCACTTTCTGCTCCCTGCTCATGATAAATGGAGATCTCAGGCTGTTTCCTTGCACTAAGGTGCAAAGCATAGGACACAGGCAAGCTGAAGTCTGCCAAAAAAGCTAAAGGCACCTGTTAGCACTGAGGCTGCACCAGCCCACTGCAAAAAAGAATTTTTTCTTTTTTGCAGTGGGCATCCCTGAGCAATGCTCCTAGATCCAGCTTCCCCAAAACGCAACCCCCCGCTTGGCCAAGCCTTCCCTTATGCAGGCACCTTCTAGCTCCTCTTCAACTTTTATTTTAATACATGGAGGCTTTTCACACGTGCTTTTAAATAAAACATCCGTGGCTGTATATAAGCCACATCAGGTGCCTGGTAGACTGGAACAACTCCTTTGTTGCTTTTTAAAAAAATGTTAAAAGCAGCAGCTTTAATGGTGCTGATTATCATAAAWGCTCAGGCCCTAAAATCCTAACTAAAACACCTGACAATTAAGCAGCTCACACTGTGTCACTCTATGGTCTGATTATTTTATTGGGGTTTTGTTTCATTTCTAGTGAAACTGTTCTTTGAACTGTAGATAATTTTATCCAATCTGTTATTTACTGCAAGTGCAGTCTCTAGACCCAGATAAAGTCTGCCTGATACTTATTACTGGTTTCATTTGCACTTGTATATTAATACCTTGGGGACTCACTTGAAATTTTTCTTAGTAGGATATTTGCACTGAAATTGTTCAGCTTAAAATTAAAAAAGTGTTTGTGATTAAACTGCCTGCCTTTTGAACTGCTTCCCCTGGAATAAAGTTCAAAGATCCTTAACGAGACTGCAACACAGTAAAAGGTTGTAAAATACTCCGTTCGAGGGTTACGAATGGAGACTGCTACCAAATCACAGTCTCCGTAATTAAAGCCAACAGCTGTGCCTTGTGTTTGCACACCAACTTAGGATAAGTAAATATTTCTGTGGAGAATGACTCTTGTTCTGCTTTCCTGTGCCACCCTCCCGGGAGCCAGCTCCCTCCCTCTCCTTTCAGCCAGCCTTGCACCTCCCCTTCTTGCCCTCAGCTGGATGATTTTTCAAGCAGCCTCCCAGTGTGAGGAAAGTCTTTGAGCAACCAGTGAGAAAGAGTAGGAGAGCCATGTGCTCTTCAGCCAGAGAGGGGAGAAGGACATTACTAAAACATAAGGACCAGACAACAGCTATGTGAGCTTATGCTCTCAGGAGGGGATTGGCTTCATCTAAATTTATCCTTCTAGAAGTTGCTGCCTTCTCTAAAGCAGTCGGCTGGCATCCGTCCACAGCCAGTGGGGAGAGACAAGGCACAGTTGGAGAAGGACCCCTCTGCAATTGATGTCTAAGAATGGTGGGAAGATTCCCCTCTCCCAACGGTGTTCTCCCCACTGATTTAGAAGAAGCCTTGTCTTAAAGCGGCCCAGGATATGACTGTGGACACGAAGCTGGGAGCATCCCTGTCATCACGCTGGGTGAGGCTTCCTTCCAGTGCCTCTGATGTATAAGGTTGTGGGACAGGTCCAACCATGCTTCTCAGAGGGTAGTGAAAGAACGGAGGGAGCAGGAAGTGTGGACATTAAAACAGCATGCAGCAGCACTGCGCTTCGTAGCCATGCAGATCGCAAAAGTCACTTTGCCTGTAGCCTACTTCAAGAGCTAAGAAAGCCAATGAGCATGCGACCATACTGCTGTAGTCTTCTCAGGCACCCATGAGTTCAGCACAGGATGTGAACTAGCTTACAGACGCTGCTGTAAAGGCCAAAGGGAAAGAAAATTGCCCTTTGTTTCTGCACCAGTTTGCATTTCCCTTGCTCAGGATGGCGTTCCCGCAGCCAAAGGAAAGGGAACAGAACAAGCGTCCAGAGAGCAATGCTTGCTTTTCTCCTGCAAAGCGCTATCCACTCTTCCTCCAGCTGCCAGAACAATTTATTACATCCCTTGTGCTGTGGCCACCGGGCTGCATAGCTCAGGGCGAGCTTTAGCAGTCCCCTGCAAAACAGGTGGAAGTCACCTCTCAGAGGTGGCCCTCTCCACCCCGGGAGCGAAGGCTGTGGCTGCTGCCGGYGTTTCAGCGCAAGCTGAAGCACTTTGAACATGCCAGCAACCCTGGCAGCACCCCRCGGCTGCCACGTGCCCAGCGATTGTCTCAGGCACTTCCCCAGCAGAGCGGGAAATCCTCGTCTCAGCGTACAGCTAGCAGCCAGCAGCGTGCACAGACAACACAACCCAGGGTGCAGGACATTTAAAGCCACCCTGAGTCATCCTAACTATGCTGCCCTTCTGCTTCTGCAGCTCCTTCTCCAGAAAGACACTGCTTGTTGTGCAACTCTTTACATTCAGTATGGGCAGAATGAAAAGCCGGAAATTGCTCTTCCAAACTGCTCAAAGGCTGAAAAGGGGTCACACTTTGCCATCTAACCATTTGGGAGCTGGAGGGCTGGCGGGCAGAGCTATCTCCTCCTATCCAGTTGTTGTCATGGGGCTGCAGAGGAAGAGTGTTGTGTGACATCCTGACCTATTGTCCCATGAAAGCAAAGTTCTCCTCAAATTAACTCGCTGCCCCTCCATGAAAAATCAGTGCCATCAGTGTAAACAAAGAAGAAATATGGTCTGATTTTCTCAGCATCAAGTTTTCTCAGAGAACAACCTGAGAAAACATTGAGGCTTTTATTCAGTAGTCCTGATGGGCATGTGCTGATCAAAATAAGAGTGTAAAACATGCTTCTCCACTGAAACCCTTCTATGAAGGAGCTATTTATTCATAATAGGTTGCAGCTCATAAAAATTTGAAGGAAGAAAGGATTTGGTGCTTTACAACCAAATTGTTATAAAGTTAGGGGACCTGAGAGCCCCAGGGACACCAATCATCTGAAAGTGAGGGTGAATGCAGAAACAATCCAAGCTGACTGAGCAAACTACAGCCTTCCTGCATTGTCTATGGCATCGTCACTGGTGCTTCTTTCCCAGGGAATTACTAAGACTTAAGAAGTTGCATCCCACTTTCCTGCATCAGCTGAGATGCTTTTTCCCAGTGAATTGCAGGGAGAATTTCCTCTCCTCCTGAGAAAGACTAGAGCGCTCCAAGGGCTGCCTTTGTCCTCACCACAGAGCAAACCACCCAAGCATAAGCAGTGCTTGGACTTGTGCCTGCACTCCTAGCACAAGCCGTACAGTTTGGCTATGATGAATGATGATACTTAGCTGCAGGTAAGCGTGTATGTGTGGATGGGTGCTGTGGGCATACCGGGGACAGCTGGTAGTGCTGTGCACGCTTATGTTGYACGGTGAAGTTCAGCACAGAGATCCTTAGGTACAACACAGCCAGCATGAAGTGAGTAGGATTTTTGTGTGGTGCTGTGCTATGTCAGAGAGACATCACTTGGGGTAATCTTGGCTGCTCTTCTCCGTGTGGCACTATACAGTGTATACTTGCTGTCAGGCATGCCTTCACATTTCTGCCTAGCCCAGCTGCTCTCACTGCAGGCTTGAATAGATATTTTTATGCAGTTCTGGGCTGTGTAAAGTTTCTTTGCTCATCTCCTTCACCACCCAGAAACCAAAGAAGAGGCTGAAGAAACACAGAGGGTCATGGGGTCAAAATGCCTGTAGCATCAGCTACAGTGCTTACCCTACAGAGCTGTTTTAGGAGGCCACTGTGGAGACCGTGTGCTGTTACTTTTTTCAGGGAGCATAAAAATCTGAAAAAATGCAGGTGTTTTCCAGTATAATCAGCTCTTCAGTGCCCAGAGTAGACCATAGCTTCATGGAGACAGTGGGGTCTTCAGTGGGTGAAGCACAGATTTGGGTCTTGAAGGGAAGGGTCTGGGTTCTGTCCTTGGCTTTATCAGTGTGCAACACATAGGTCAAGTCCTAGCTTCTCTTTGACTCAGTACCTTCTGTCAGTGAAACACAGGTGATCATGGTTTTTAGCAAAATTCTTTCATACGTACTTGTGAACAACCTTATACAAGACCAAGATGTTAATGTGTTAGCTTTGTTCTGGAAGAGAGATCTTTCTGGTGATCCCTCTAGAAAGTCTCTTACTGGTTTCGGGGACAGACAGCTCAGTTTAGGTTTTGTGTGGCCTATCCGAGGCAGTACACAGAGAAGAGCAAGGCAAGGGCCCCAGTGCTTCTTCTGAGATTGCTCACCCAGGAGCACTTCCTCCTAGGGGCAATGCCACTGCAGTGCTGATCAGGGACAGTAGGGAAGGCTTCAGTCTAGCGTAGTCTGCTGCTGCTGAATGACGCGTGACAGACAAGCAAGGGCTGCTACCTGGAGCAGCTGGACATGGAGGTGGGGAGAATGATGGCATCAGTTCCCTTTTTTCCCCTCCTCTCCTGCCATTCTGCCATTAGTCTGTGCCTGGATGTTGAGGTTCTGGATCTGCCGTGATTTTTTTTTTTTAAGAAATCTGGGTTTTGGACTTCTGCCCCTTTGGATGAAGTATGGGATTCTTTGCAGCACGTCAGACAGTGCTGCAAGCCTTTGCTTGGACAGCTGTCACTTGAGGTTGACAATCTGGCAAGGACAGACTTGCACGAACTTCCATATTGTGGTTAAGGCTGTGATGTATTAGGTAAGGCTGTTCTCATCTAGCTGGCTTCAGCTTTGCTTACGTCTCTGAGATTACACAGATGGCACTGACTTGCAATCTGCTCCAGGCTGTATCTGTGAATGAGCTCCCAAAGTGGTATCTGTAGAGCTCCCTGGTGACTTTGGCATCTTTGATTACCAGGTGCCATCACCTGTCTGCCTTCCAAGGACAGTTGGGTTTGTTCCTTGGAGATCCCAAAAGGCCATCAGGGGTACATCCAGGTTTAAAATTTTCAAAGCTAAGATGCTCAGCCAAGCAAACACCATTCATTTCAGCTGGGAGCTGCTATTAAATCCCAATTCACACTGAACAGTCAGGGCTGTTTAAGTAACAAATTAATCAGAAATATACTTTAACCTACTAGGCTCCTAAAATGTTATGTGACTGCTTTTTTACTATAACAGGTCTCTGCATCTTCAGAAGAAATACACTGAATCCACACTTGCAGTGCTCAGGTTGTATTTCCGCTCTTGGAAACTGATGGCTGTTTTAAGCACGCACACGCGCGCGCGCACACACGCGCACATACACGTAATACATTATATATACACCCTGTCTAAAATGGGTTCATCCTGAATTGTAACAGAACCCACTCTAAAATGCTGCACCATAAAAAAGCAATCTCTAAGCAGACAGAGCTATAGAAATAAACCATACAGACACTTTGGAGATCAGGTGGCACCAATGTGCACAAGTTAAAACTTTATGCACTATGCAACATCAGGAGAAGAGTGAGAATAAAAACATGAGCAACATCTGTAGTTTAAAGATAATGGTGTGTTATTCTTTGATTTTTAACAAAGTAAAGAACCAATGCCCACACAGGCAGAATGGCAAATTGGTGCACTAACTTTTGGTTTCAGAAATAATTGTTTTCTCAAAGAGCGCTGAAGACTTAGATATRTAAGTACTGGTAATACATGTATATACGTATATGCACTGGGAAGAATTAGCAGGCATTGTTTTTACCATGTGCAGGATTAGAATCTATATGGCAAGTCTAGCCAAAACAAAAGAAAAAAATTAAAACATTAATTTGGAGCGGGTTTGCTGTTTTGGTACTTTTAAGGTAAGGAAAAGAGCATGAACTGAAAGCTGGGGCTCAACACAATTTAAAACACTCCGACCCTTTTCTCCAGAGCCATGCTGGGCAGCTCAGTAATCCCCCTCCAGGCCCCTGTGAAATGGCATTGGCTATTTTACCCAGCGGCTGACACTTGCATCCTTGTGGGGATTCAAGAAAGCTGCCAAAACCCCAGAGAAGGTGCCCCTTATTGCCTGGCTTTAAGAGGCACCTGACTTCATGTGGCAGTTGTTTTGATCCCCAAGGTTCATCCTGCACACTTCTGTAGGGAGTACGGGTACCCAACACAGGGAAACAGACCACATCGCTTTGGCGCTTTTCTGGATTCCCCCTTTTCCCATGCAGTCACAGTAAACAATTATCGGAGAGCCATACGTACCTGGTTTGCAGGAGCAGTGCAGCTATGYGCGATAAGTAACATGCATCCTTTCCACTAAGTGTTCAAAGTTGCTCGCRTCTGCCACTGGAAGGATCTCACTCTGATCCCAGAGACTATGCTGTTGCCTTCAATTGCTTGTTTTCTCGCTCAAGTCTGCATGTGGCACACAGCTCAGTCCTGTGATGATGTTCCTGAACTTCTGGACTAGCACAGAACTCAGAATTATTTATCTATCATTAAAAAAATGTGACTGAAACAGTAATGAAATATTTTCTACAGTTTGGCTTCCCRCTGCAGACCAACTCAGCAGCAACATTTGTTTCTCATTAAGTTTCTGTGGTTTATTTTTTTTAGCTCAGTGGATGACCAGGCAGAGGAGGGGACAGAACGGAGCTATGGTCTCTGAATGAATCACAGTCTCAGATATCCAATTGTTATCCCGTACTAAGTTTCCCTGCTACCCAGACCTCTGCTGTTACAAACCAAAGCTATCATTTTCAATCTCCGATCCTCCACAGTCATTCCTGTGAATGTGCAATCCCATTTAGAAATTTCCCAGGTGGACTGCTGTAGAGCTGATATATTCATTTATTTTTCTTTGTAACCAGACCCCTCAGCARTAAATCCACAAACAAGAAGGACTGAGGTTTCCAAGCTGTGAACCGGAGCCAGGTGCTTCTGTGGCAGCCAGAGTAAGAGGGCAGTCAGCTCTCCTAGCACTGAAGAAGGCGACAAGGCAGGAACCGTTTTTAGCATTCATAAAAGACAACTCCTGAAGTTGATAAGCACACAGGCAAGCAGGCTGAACAACAGAAGATATTCTCTTAGATGGTGTTTATTTTCAACACCGTTATTCCTTCACTATACTAGCCGTGGAAAGCATCTTACACCAATGGGTATTTCCACTCACCCTATTTCCAGAGTTTTTCTGTTGGCAATCTCCATACACTTACATAGACATTAAAAGTTATCTTCTTTYATCACCCGATATGGGCAACTGCATGGATCTGCAGATCTTGCCACAGTCTATTGCCAAATTGCATTTTAGTCTGTTTGTCCCCAGCTAGTTTGATCTAGAGTTTACCTCCGATCTACTTCAGTGATTGGTTATCAATATCGGAAACCTCTCTAAGTCATGGAGACATGCCTTAAAAGGAAGGCACAGACACAGTACTATATCACCCAGCTGAAACGCTATTGAACTACCAACTTGGTTAAGCTCAGAGAGCTTAAGATCAGAGTTGAAAATTATATTCTTTCTTTCAGGCCCTGTTCTGGCTAAAATGACATTGTACTAAAGCACTTAACATTCCCTTCCACGCTGAAGGGAACCACCCTGTTCACTGCCTCCCTGTGTGGCTTCACTTCAAGCTACACAAATTTGCTCTTTCTTGTTTGCTTTGGAAACTCGTCGGCAGGAAGCCATCTCCAACTGTACGTGGCATCTGGAGCTCGGGCTTTGATTCAGTGCGCTTGTCTCACACTACTCTGGATGAAAAGGGCAGCTCAGCCAAGCAGGTATTTTCTTCTTCCGTTCCCAGCACCATGACGGCAGCCGCCTCCTCCTTTTGTTCAAAACATATCCTTAAAAGATGCATCTTCAGACTTCTGTGAGGATCCCAAAGGGAGAGACAGTTAAACTCAGCTTCTTTATCAAACTCCAGAACAAACAACTTAATGCAAAACACTCAAATTTGATGACACGCAGCAGCTGCACTTTTTCTAGGCGGTACTCTTAATTTTTCATTCAACCTTTAGTAACTGAATTAAAAAGAAAGAGAAAAATGCTAAGAATCTAGAAAGAATGTTCTTTCAGAGCTTGTTCCTATCTATTTTTTTTTTCAGCCTGGTTTCTAAAGGGCACAAGACTTCTGCAATCTTGTTGTATCTGAGTGTTTGGTCCTGTGTATCCCCTTGTTCCTTATCACCACCCCCCACTGATTCTTGAACCACTTAGTTAATTTCAATCAAATTTTATATGAAGATCAAAAACAGAGTGATACTAAGACCCAACCAGTTTTATGAGAATAGGCTACCAAGTAAAGGGAGAGATCATTAAAAAAACACCCATCGAGGGGATGCCCCTAGCATTAGCTCAGCCCATCAATCACAAGAAATCGCACATGATAGAGAGACATTATGAATAGCCCACCTGAGAGAAAAAAACCTCAGATCATTGCTTCTATTTTATTAGACACCTGAGAATCCAGCCACGAGACCCAAGTCCCTAGGCGAAGCATGCTTCGCTGCTTGTTCTGCTGCTAGAGCTCTCATTTGAAAACAAGCGTTAAGAAAATTTCTCATTCCTTTCATCCGTGTGACTCCTTTGACCTCGCTGGATTCCAGCATCTGCATCTATCCTTCACTCTTTCAGGCTCATTTCTTTACCTGATGCCAGCTGATAATGGTTAGGCGGGTAGCAAACCAGATAAGGCTCATTGCTTTCCCCAGTGCTTACCGCTTAATGAGGGGCAAACCAGATGAAAAATGTACAACATAATCTACGTTCACAAATTTTGCACTCAGATATCCTTTGTAAAGAAAAGGTGCTATATGTTTATTAAGGGTATGTGGAACCTTTCCCATTTAATTTCTTTTTGCAGGATTTTTCTAAAACAGCACCCCTTTTTGAGGAAAAATAATATTAAATGTTCAGGAAAATATTTCCTTTGCATTTAGCTTTACCCCACACATTTTTCATTATTTCTGAGTAACCTACCCCCTTTTCAGCTAAGACTTGTTTTGTTACCATCTTCTGTTCTCTTGCACATTCTTTGGCTGCTTTTCATGCCTGTTATTTACATCTTGACTTCAAACCAATGCATCTGTCCCACTCTTGATTCCTGGGAAACTCCAGTGCCACAGCTGAGCTTCCCATGTAAAGATTTAATTTCTGGGCCTCAGGGGAGCACCTACATCAGCACTTCAAATCCAAAGTGTGCTTTTGCAGCTAATCTCCTGGCCATCCCCACCAACCATGCTTTACTTGTCATATTGCTATGGCCTCTAACGGGCATTCAGACAGTGGGACAAAGCTAGAGCTAGTCCAAAGTAAAAATTCCCTGCAGTGTGCCCTGTGTGGGTGTCATTTCTTCAGGACCAACTGTTTTTGCTCTACAAATGCATTTTAACACCACCTTTTCCAGTGATAGTAGACACCATTGAACACGAGAGGAGAAATTGCCCCAGAATCTCTGAGGAGTGTTTCTATAATTTCAATGCATCAGTGTTTATAACTAACCCAAGAGTACCCTCAGCATTTTTTCTCTGCTCATTTGACTTGTTTGCTGTACATGAGGGTGAGTTTGCTGCTGCCTGAGCCCATTTTGTGACTAAACTGCTTTCCAAGTTCAAGTTCATTAATAACAGTAAGATTTGACATTAATCCAGCTGAATAGGATCCAGTCAGGCTGGGAGGGTTAAAGCTACATTGCCTCCAGGGGAATAAAATACAGAAAGCAAAACACCAGAGAAAGTTTTCAAAATTGGGGTTAGCTCTGCAGTTTGGGGATGTAAAAATGGCACCCTTGYTCTATATATCAGATTGACTGACTGCATAAAAGGTTGGGCTGGGTTCTGTTGTCTGCTTCATCTTGTGGCAACTTGGATGATCACACATGTGGTGAGTTACACAAAATAATTAAAAATGGACTGTCAGAAGGCCAAGCTGTGATACCGGTACACTACTTTTCTGTTACAATTCTGATACATTGAGACCTAAATTCTCTTGACTTCACTGTTACTGATTGTGGCACTCGTTGGACTACAGCGATACCTAAGTGAACAAAACCATTCTCAGTAATCTCTGGGTATTCTTGGTTTTATTTTGTTTTTCATTTGTCAGTGCTGTGATATTTCTGTGTTATGATATTAATGAAGTTACAAGGCTGAAGACAAGATATGAAGAGACATCAGTATTCTTCAGTGCTACTGCACAGAAAAACAACAAACTCCTAAAAGCACTTACTGTGGTTCCTCCTCTGAGGTTTATTCTGTTTTAGATGGAACTAGACTCTCTAAATAACAATTCAGCAAATCAAATTAATGACATCGAAAGGAATTACAGAGACATCTGGGTTACACATTCATCTAACCATATATGAGTTCCCCTTAAATGGCACTTTATGTTTTTGCAAATTGAATTAGACACAATCTCATAGTGTACATTAGCAGGAATTAAATACTGAACTAGTTCCAGAGAAGCTACATTCCCAACATGCCCCCAAAATCATTTTATTGATGAGTATGAAACAGTTTATCCAGGTTTAACAATAGTCCATGCATCTTTATTGAGATGAGTGAATTTTACATGGGAAATAAATCACAGTTATAGCAAACATGAATGCCCATCATTCTCTGACCTCGTCAGCCTGACCTCCCCAGGGGCCCATGAGGTTAGTGCTGGGTTGCCACTGAGATTCACATAATGTAAAAACCAGACAGGAAAGACATTTTTTTTCCTGGCTTCAATCACAACAGCATACAGTTATGGACTGTGAGCCAGGGAAATAGCTGCGAGACAGAAACGCCGCTCGCCRCAGGTCCTTCTCCCCGAAGGGGTGCCTGCTCACTGTAGGGCTTGTGACAGTTTGGCACAGTTGCTATAATTAGTTTGCACTGACTTGGAGAAGTTACTTTCTGTTGTGGCTTTTTTTTTTTTTGTTTGGTTGCCTTGGGGGTGGTGGGGTTGTAGAAACCAACCATGCAGTCTACGTATGTTTACAACCCTTAATATCCATCAGCCAAGGAGCATGGAAGGGCAAGAAGAACACAGCAGCTGGCCTCCCCTCCTGCTTTCCACCCCTGTAGGCAGGTCTCATGCTTGCTATCACCATGCTCCGAAGTTTAAAAAAATACAACTCAGTTTGATAAGACTGCGAACGAACTGAAGCGAGCACCTGCCTCCCAGCAGATGATGGCCACCGAGAGAGGGGAAGTGACCTTTTCTGTTCAGAAGGCCCCTTGGATATAACTAACGTCTGCTTATATCGAAGCCAACTGTGCCTACATTCTGGTTTATTTGTTTTGCATTGGTCTGGATTACAAATAGACAACCACTGCAAGAAAATACTTAAGCTGGGAAAAGAAAGGGCACAAGGAAAAAGGTGCTTCAGTCAAGATGTGCTAGTCAAGGCGTTAACTGAAGTGAACTGGAACTGGAAGGTGACAAGAAGCATCTGGCGTTTAATGTAGCCATAGCAATTTTGTAATTAAAGGAAAATAGCTACTGTGCTGAGGCTGTAAATATCAAGGCGCTCTGGCCTACTTATCATTCTAAATCGCAAACTATTGCCAAGCTGGCAAAGCTATATGGACTCTAATGATAACAAAATAGCTTGCATCAGCATCCACTGACGTTGGTAGAGGTGTCTGACAGAAGCGGAGGTGTGCTGCAGCACAGCCTCCGTACCCTGGATAGGAGAAATTACAGGCACGGTAGAAGAAAAGACAGACGCTGGTTTCTTTGCCCTAGCCATGCCCTGYGAGAATATGAGAGCTTGAGGGCTTCCTAAGTGCAACAGTGTGTTCCTTGAATGGCACTTTTTCCTTCTGGTGTTTCAGGTGTGGACATAAAATATTTGAAGGAAGAGGGAATTCTAATAATGTCCTGTCAAACCTATTTTAAAACCAATGTGGTCAATATTCTACTGTTTATACCAATCTAAAGGAATTCAAACCAACACAAGGTTATAAGTAGTTATTAGCTGTCTGACAGCTTTTCCTCCCAAACCTCATTATGGGAATCTGCTCCAAATGAGGCCATTCATGCTACACTGCCTCTTACATAGACAGTCTTGAATTTTAAATGTTTCATTTTCCTTTGTATGCCTCTGCATCACAGCCAACATCTTGCACAAAAACAGCTATAGTCCTGCATTATCAAAGCAGATCCTGGGTGATGTATCAGAAGAATCGTTAGCTCTGTCCACTCTTGTCAGTGGATTAGATTCATACATGCAYGTCTCCTGGTGGCACTTCTCTACGAAAGTAGCTTTCTGAATATTTTTTCGCCTATCTCTGTTCGGACAACCACGGCTCCACATATCTCTGTTCTCACTGTTGTTTGCTAAATCACCACGTCCATTACATTATTACTAGTACCACTTTGAAGCCAGTGGTCCATGTACACGCAAGAGGTGCAAAAGGGGAAAAAAAGCCGAACCTTTTTGCCTGAAGTATTTGTGGTGGTTTCTCTGGACCACTGTGTGAGCTGTGATTCTCTCCAGACTTCTGCTGGGTGCTCAGCTGACTTCTGTGCTCTCCTGCCTGTTTTATCCTTATGTTTACAGGTGACACACCACCAGTTTGCATGCACCAGACACTGATTTGCTGTTGTAGCTGCCTGAAGCTCTGCTGCTCCAGATTAGATGTGGTACAAACAGCTGAAAACTATTTCATAGGGCTTAGGTACCAGCCCATGTAGCAGCCAGATGTAGCTACCTGCGTTGTTCCCACCCCACCTTGTCCCCAGTGCCTGTCACCACTCCTCTGCTGGTTAGCAGAATAAAGCACCAAGGGCTCCTCTGATGTATCAGGACAAAGGCGGCTGCTGGGTGGGGGGCTGAGTACGTGACCAGGCTTCACACTGAAGCTCACGTGCACTGCTCAGCCATCTCTGCTTTGTGGCAGGTGACCCACAGCAAAGGAACAGCGACAAGAGGATGGAGGAGGAAGGAGCAGCACAAATGTCACAGATGAGTGCCGTGTATGAGCATGAGTGCCTACGTGCTCTAGCAGTAATTATGTTTTTATATTAATCTCTCAGGTTGGTGTAATGTGGCACTGAAATACAAACTAGAGGTACCAAAGAAGATTAAGGACCCTTTCTGCAACATGCTGTTACACTCACCTACAGCAACAGATGGTCTCCACACCAGGCAACACCTAAGGAGCTAATTAGGAAACCAGATGAAGTGGAGAACTGGGTGGAGCAGGGAGATGACCCAGTCCTGGGTAGACCCTGTCACTAGTGACAGAGCAAGGACATACATCCTCAGAGTGATCCATGGTGAAAACAAGGAACAAAACTCTAATAAATTGTTCTACAAAACCTCGTTCACTGCGGGTGGGGTTAAGTTCAGAGCCTGAAAGGCAGAGTCCCCATTTGACCTACAGAGCAGGTACAGGTTAAAAGCAGACTTACTGGAAACTTCCTTGACCGGAATTATTCAACCATGACCCAGAAGACTCCCCTTTCTCGGCGAAGGCCGTGCTATATGCTGCTGTCCTTGAGACAGGCAGGTAGCTTGCAAAGCTTGTTCTTGAAAGTGAGGCAGCCTATAAATTGAAAAAGGATTTCATGTTTTTAATTCTGCGTGCATGTAACTCACCTGGTCACTAAATTGATTTTTAAAAATCACCTGTATTTTTTCAAGTGAAGGAAATGTTGGAAAAGATTTCTCAGAAAAGAAATCTCAGAAAATGAGGCRTTTTTATTATGAGATCTGCCACACTGGATGCCAGAAAGATAAGAAAGCTGCACTTTCACTTCTTAGTCTAATGTCATTTGCGAATTCTATTCCAAACACCATTTATGTTCACTTTTAGCCTTTGACAGAAAACTGGAGTGACACTTTAAATATTCACTACAAATTATTATTCTCTACATTATTGGTTTTCAAAACAACGTGTATTTGTAGGGATTTATTTCTAGCAGYAAATTCAACTATAACTTAGCAAATATGCGTAAGCAGTCTTTCTTGCACTAAAATAAGCATGCAGTATGAAGAGCTAATCCTCTTCATATCAAAAGTATGATGAATTGTCCAAACTCGCAAACAATGGTGTATTAGTAGAAATGGAAACATTTTTTATTACTGAAATCTTTAAAAAGGACAGCCTGCCACAGCAGACACAGGCAATGAGGACGAATGAACTGTGTGGCTGGACAGAGTGCACATCTTCTATTCTGGATAGTTATTTTAAATGGAAAACAGACAATTCAGACTAATTTTGTTCCTGATATAAAACTATTAGCATTAATGGTGTTGTGACTACTTGTACCAAACTCAAATTTGCCCATATCTCTTAAAGACAGAACAATTTAACTGTGGTTTTTAAGGCTRTTAGCTGAACTAGCTGCTTTAGGAAGAAGAGGTGTATAGGTACAAGCTTTTGGGGGCTTTTTCTTCAGGAAAGGGGGAACAAAGTGAACTCACTGAGTTCAAGAGAAACAGGGACCATGAGAGAGAAAAGGAGGCCAGATCCTTGCATCCTTCAGGGAGAAGCAAACTGCCTCATGCCTTGGGTTGGATTGATGAGGATGAGTGAAGTGATTGTGGTAGATGGTAAAACAAGGGAGCTGAGAGGAAGAAATGGGAGAGAAAAAAAGACTGCTTGGGGAAGGTCGAACATGTTCAGAGCTAGTGGCCATGCCTGCAGCCCTTGGGGGCCAGGATACCAGTGCAGCAGAGCTGGATATCTAGGGAACAGGGAAAGGCCCTTCCCTTTTGGATCCAGGCCAAGCAGCTCTTAGACCAGGCTGTGCTGGCTGAAATACAAAAATGGGTCTGCGCCTGGGCATATCCAAGGAAAGTTCTCTATTGAACACAATAGGGAGGAAAAAGTAAATTTAATACAAGCTCTTCCTTCTCCAAAAATAGAAAAAAAATCAACCCAAAGCCAAATAACCAGTTTCTGAATCTGAAACTTGCTAGGGCTGCAGAATTGGTGCTGCTTTTGGGGTCCGTGCCCAGTTTCCTAAGAGCATAGGAGAGTGAGGAGGGAGGACTCTCAGAAAGAGGAATGACAGTTCTGAACAAGTATCTTTCAGGTTGACTACAGGTCCTTCAAATTGTCATATTGTGGCTGGCTGGTTTGGATGTTAGTGATTCAGACATTTCTAGGGCTTTCTCCTAAGGTTTCAGCACCTTTGTCCAGCCTATCAYGAAATTAAGAATTTGGGTATGTAGCAAAAATACATGTTAGTGTGGATGAATATTTCATTTTTAATAATGGTAATGAAAGACCTTCAGTTAATGAACCCTTCTGGAATAGCTCTGTAATGGCCCCCTCAGCCACATGGTTGTTAGTGGGCAGTATTTGCTCCTTAAGCAAAAGACTACGGGCTCTGCAGCAGTTCACTGGAGSCAACTATAAACTCTGAAGTTTCTCTTCAATATTATGTGCCAATAATTCTGACAGATTTTCACAATTAACCGAAACCGTTTCAGGGAACCCAGTGTTAAACTCCCTTTTAGATAGCAGCAATACCAGATTTCTTGCATCTGCACATTTCTCCAGTCTTCTGAGGAAATGGTGTCTGGAATAAGATAAGTGCGTTACCCATCATGCTGCTTACACGTTTTTCCTACGCCTTTTCCTATGTATGGCTTCTGTCATAGGTAGCATGACCAGCGATAAAAGACATTTATAGCACAGCGTTTTTCCAAGGTAGCTTTTGGCTGCAGTTTTGCTTCCAGCCATACTATCCGCATTCGGACACCTTGCACTGTGTTGAAGCAGATGAAATGGTTTGAGACTATGGGACTGGTAAAGGGCAGTAGACAGGTCTAAAGTGTATTGTTTTTAAACGGCTCACTGCTCAGAATGAAAAATGACACTGGGTATTCAAGTGTGAGCCAAAATAAATCCATTTTTAAATGGTGATGTCTCTCACCGAACAAAAATTGAAGGCCCCTACTCTCACAATGGAGTACAGCCACCTACTTATGGCATGTCAGGATAGCAATAAGTGACTCACCCGCCCACCTACACTCCAAGGACACCAGGGCCTGATGTCTCTATCACGAAGTTGTCACAACACTGAATTTAGACAAACATTTTTTCCTACTGCCCACAGTCTGTACAGTACTCACCACTTGTTCACTTTTCCAGGTCATCAATGCTTAAAATATCTCAAGGTGAAAATGGGTGGGAGTGACATTACACAAACACTTCCCTTTAGTAGTAAGCTTGTACTAATATTTGCTTTAAAATCTGTTTGTCGATAAATGCTAATTAAATACCAACTCAGAGCTTTATTTTGACCCTCTCTTGGGGTCTCTTGGACTCCTTAATTTGCGGGGCAATCAACAAATCCCACCTAATGTTTTCTGTAAGGTGATTAAAACCATCACTAGGGGAAAAAAAAGAAGAGGATTTTATATAGTGGGAAGAAAGTGGAGAGAAACATCTGGAGCAGAGAGATTATGAGAGTTCCCAGCTGTGCCATCAATTTGTTGATGATGTGAAAATGAAGCACAGCAGTGGCTTTTTCATGTGATGGTCAATGAGCTGCAGAGAATATTCCATCTGCAGAGAGATTCAAGAACTGGTTTGTCCGACAAGACATCAGCCAGTGCTTCCTGAGCTTTCTTTATCCTTTGAGGAGCAGGGATCTGCCAGGGGCTAGCCCACTACCTAATCTTGCTGTGTGTTGCATGGACATGGGAATTAGGGTGAATGTTGTCTGCAGGTAAGAAAAAATACTTTCTAGGTTCACTGTGGGGACAAAGACAGCTAGTCAGGTGGAGAAGAGAATATAAAGGGAAGAGATAAAAATCATGGGTTAAACGTAAGTGTGAAAGGACAAAATTTCAGCTTCAGAGGCTGCTTGTATAATAATAAATCAAATGGGCCAGGGTCCGATCTCTGCAGGCTATTAGGATGGTACTGTTCACATTTGAAGAGCTGAGATGTGTCCTTCAAAATACCCTCCCAAACACCTGGTATATATTATGCTCCAAACCATTGGCYAGACATTGCCTGAAAGACTGGTAGGTGGCACAGACTAAAACAAGATTKGGGACCAAAAATTGAGCTAAAAATTAAGCATTCCAGGCGATTCTGTGCTGGTGCTTGTGCCCAAGGTTTGTTTCTGCTTTGCTTTTAAGCATAGAGGAGTCAGAGAAGATAGAGTTCTGCCCCAAGGATTGCATATGGGGCCCTTACCCACAGAGACGCTCGAGGTGGGGGGGAACAATTTGACTGAACTTTGTATTATCTGCATAGTCGCTCCATCTGTTTTATCAGTCAAATTGAGTCACCTGACATTTAAATAACATATTCTCACGTAAGTTCCCAGTCTCCCAGAAGAACCTCAAGGCTTCATGCACACTTGCTAAAAGGTAGGATCTCAGCCCCTGCAATCAGTGACCACTGCATCATGGCAATAGCTGAACCCCCTTCATGAAGCATCCTTTACTTTCTGGGTTCTTAGATACATACTCAGGAGTGATGTTAATTCCTCAGTACACCAGCACAAGTGTTAACTGCCCAGGGTCACTCTGCAKGCACAGCAGAACCAGAAGCTCCTCTGTCCCTTTGATAGGGTGAGACATCTTTTCCTTCCCAAATTAGCTGCCCTGTGGTGAATGGAGTCTTAGCACTGAAGTTGAAGGGTGACTATTCAGGTCCGATGGCATTGCCTAAGTTGTTGATCATTTCGGTATAAACAGCCACTGGCAGCAGAACCGCAGCTCAAGTCTGGGTGCTTCCTCTTGCCACCCTCTCCCCTCATCGACATAGCCTGAACTTTGGGAGCTGGGGAGGGCTTAGGTGGTTTTCACTGGTTTTAGGCAGAGCACAAAGAAGTATTGTAGGATTTGAACTAGTTTGTTCAGTAAAAGGCAGGTGATAAAAGATAATATCCTTAAACCCCCAGATACTCAGATTGTGTTAGTATTTGAGAATCTCAGTTTTCGTATGAAAACTAAAGCAGGAATTTAGTCCTGATTGCCTGAAAATGACTCCAACACTCCAAATACCAGATGGCAAATAAAAAAGATCCAAATGTACCATTTTTCTTCCATACATTAGAGGGACTTAGGGAACAAGAAGATTCATTTTTATATGCCTTGCATTAGCAGTCTGATACAAAAATGCTCCTATCTAGGTAATAGGAAGATAATTTTCTGAGAGCAGGCATGAGGTAGTAGAAAGTGTGTGGAGAATGTGACAGTAAAGATCAGACTACACAGAATAAATGGTGGTGAGGTGAAATACATGGTCTTGGATATGTTTGAGAGGAATGATACAGGGCAAAGCAGGACGATGAGTGAGGAAGTGGGCAAAGAGAGAGCCAAGGCCATGGTGTGAGTTTACGAAATATTCTTATTAACACTGACCCCCGGAGTGCAGAAAGTGCAAATTTATGCTATGAGCACTGTACGAGGTAGCTTGGTCTTGATAGGCTTCACTCCGGTAAAGTGTTCATACTCCAGTTGCAGGTTAGACTGGGAAAACTCCACTTCTGCTGATAGAGCTTGTTGCAGCCCTCTTGAGAGAAAAAAAAAAGTCATCTTGTAAAAGAGCACTTTTGCTGATATGTCTTAATCCATACYAGGGGTTTCTGCTGGCACAGCTATGCTGGTTGCAGATCACACTTCAGCACTCCCCTGATTGATGTACATACCTTGCAACAGTTTTTCATGCTGATCTCGCCAAGGCCTGTGCTAGGAGAGAGGGAGTCAGAGGACCAGGCAAGGAGGGTCAGAGAGCTGAAGAGTAGAGAGATTTTCGTGTTGCAACCAAGCAGAGAGTGAGTAATAGAGGAAAGAAAATCAACATATTAAGAATAAACAGTACTCATCACGGTTTACTGGCTGAACTTCTAATTCCAGCCATATAAACTTGGAGATTTTCTTGTTTAAAAAAGAAGTCTTTGTTTTTCATTGCTGTGTTAACGGTCTGGTGTTTTGTTGAAAGAGAATTATAAGATATATCCTTTCTTAATATGAAGATATATTAGCTCGTAAACTTGAAAGGCAGCCTGTGGTTGTTGAATGCATGGGTTTTTAAAAATCATGGGGTAGTGCTTCATTACATGTAAAAATTGCTTTCTTTTGATCAAAACATTGTGTTGCCATTGCAGTTCTCCTCCACCCTTTAAATTTATTATGCTGGCTGCTCTTCAGATTTCTTCTAACTACTGTTGATACACCACTCTCTCACTGGCATTCCTTCTGGTTTCCCACATATTATTTGCTTAAAATACTAGTTATCTCAGGTCCAGTGCTTTTCTTGCAAGGCATACAGGAACTTGAGTCGGAGTGTGAAATTATTGCTGTGGCTTAACGAATGTAATTGATTTAATAGAGGCAAGCAATAGCCTACTGATATCTCTCAGATTACAGTATCATTACTACACACTGTACTACATCTCTATATACTATGCAGAGATAGATCCAATGTGTGTATGTATAGAGTACATGTATACATACAACGGGTGCATGTATGTGTGTTTATACTGTGTACATATGGTGGGTGCTGTATAGTAAATATAGTCTATTTATGGCCAGTCTCAGTCATGCAGGGATTAGTAGTGTTACCTGATAATATAAAAAYGCAGACAATAAATACCCGTTTAAACTAAGGCCAGCAGGGAAGACTGGAGTAAGGAAAGAAATGGATCACTGACACTGCTGACAAAGCAGAAGTAGCAATTTCCCGAGCCAATAAGCCAGCACAGCACCATGGAAGTACTGTTCATGGGGAACTGGTTGGAAGTTTCAGCTTCCCCATTTTTTCCACCACTGAGAGTTACTTCCAGATCAGAAGAATGCCAGCATTCATTTTCTGTTTTTTCCAAACACAGGGAAAGCTAGTCAATTATAAAGAGCCTCTCCTCACATTTTAATACACAGTCTTTGATGTACAAGCTTCTATTTATTGCATTAGTGAATACTGAATTAGAAATCATCTTTCAGATGTTTCTGTGACATATATTCCCCACTGGTATCTAGCTGTATCTGATGCTTATATACACTCCGCTGCCATACAAACTTGACTAGCTATTGCTTCCTACACAATAGAGAGATCTACAGAACAGTAAGATGAATCGCTATACCTAGAGAATACTAATTTCACTGTTACACCAGAAAAAAAAACAAATAACGAGTGTCTCTGAGTCWTTATAGGTTTTTAAACTGTTGGGAAATTCTAGGGAATTCATGAGATCTCTTGAACCGTCTTCAGTAGAAGCCAGATCAGGCCTATGGAGCATTGCAGAAACACTTGGTTAAATACTGTTATTAAAGTAGGTCTCCACTGAAGTTCACTAGCTTTAGTAGGCCAAAAGTATGACTTATTTCTTATGGTCAGTGGCATATAATATAAACACAGGCAATAAGTTTGATATATATCACAGTGTTCTTAAAGTATGTGGTCTTTTAGCTGTCTGTGCTTAGAATTKTTAAGAGAGTAGCAAACAACTGTATGGTTGGATCTTGGCATTCAGCACTGAATTTGGGTATACGTATTAAAAGCAGAAGTAGTCAGGAGCTTGCGTTTTACAATATTACAAGGAATTTTCTACTTTTTGTTATATTATTTTGTAGATAGTCTGAATTGGTCCCAAACCACTCCTTCACTTGATGTATTCTTCAGGACCCAAGTTACTAAAATCTTGAATTTGACAGTTTCTCTGCTAATACAAGCAGACACTTTAAGAAGCCTGCAAGCTGCCCGAGCAGCTAGAAGGGCCCCAGGTACCAGGGATGAGTGCTGCGGAGTCAGGGATCCCAGACCTTAGGGCACCCCTTGCCTCCACGGCAAGTGGAAGAGCAGACTGGGCAAACCTCCCTATAAGCAGTATCATGAGCCTYGTGACAAACCCAGCAGGTATCACAGAGAAAGCTGCCTTAATTTCAGCAAAAGCTCTTCCGGCTATTAGGTTTCAGACAAAGCAGTCAGGCTCAATGAACCAGAATTTTTTCCGATCAGTTCTACTCACAGATGAGTTCCTCAAAGCGGGAAAGTCACCCTTTCACTCTCATGCTGTTGAGGTTTTTTCTTCCTCTTCTTTTCAAATCTTGTTGTTTACAGCCCATTTACACCATTTTGTACTAAGCCTGGCCATTCTGAGTCAGCGCTAGGCAGGAGACAATCAATCAGCGCTGGCCTAGACCTGCAGCAGACTCAAAGTGGCACTCGCCTTCCCAGGAGAAGGAGCCTGCAACCACCTCTTTTCTCTGCGTACCCAGCACCCAAGCTGAATGAGAGTCTTGCTTTTGCCCTGCATAGTCACGAAATCCAAAGGCGAATCTGACCGTAGTGACTAGCCAGCAAACAAACCATGTGGTAATATGGATTTGCACAACTTTCTCTTCAAGCAATCGTGACTAATGACTAAATAACAAAGAGCCCCAACTTTTCTTTGTTAATTCTCCAGTGAAGGCATAGCTCCCCTCAGACAACTGCTTATAAAAACTCATTCAAGCAGCTCTAATTAGCCTTTTTGGGAGAAATTTTTAAGAAACTTAGATACAGCAAAATGTGAGTGTGATGGGTCATTAAATATTTGAAGAGACACCCAGTTTGGCATTTAGGAACCATATCCTGAGACAGTATTTTCTTTTAGAGAGATGTGAAACARGTTTTGACTCCATGTGTACAGGAAATCCTACAGCAGCTTCTATAAGAGCAGAATCATTGCCAAGCGCTTGGTGTTAAAAATTACCGGATTAAAAAAACCTCACAGAATTGCTTTAAGAATCACATTTTTTTCCAAAACATAAACTTACGTCTTTTTATATTCTCCTATTTATTTTCTGCTTCTGGGATTCCCACTTTTTCCAACCACGGTTTCTTGCCTTAGCAAGCGAAGATTGTTGCAAGATCCCATTATACAAGGATATGCAGTTTTAAGAACAGCAACAAATATTATGAGACTCACCATAAAATAGCAAGAGTTGGCAGCGCCGCAGTAAGGATATTAACTTTCGTGTCYTCCCAAACTGCAGTTTCTATAAATAGCGTCTGTCTGCTTTTACTCCTTCTGCAGTTAATTACATCAATTTTCCTGCATTTCCTCTTCTGCAGTGTCCCTGTGAATTGGTATGTTAGMTGATGGACTGAAGCAATGCTTATGGGTGTTCCCCAGTAAACACCTTAGACATTAAGCTGTTGTAAGAAAAAAGTATTGCTGCAAGTTGGGAGGTTAAGTGGGTAAGGAGCTGTCTCTGCTTTCCCACTGCAGAAAGGGGCAACTTGCCACTGTGTATTACATTTTTTGGCAGGTGTGCCAGGCACAGCTGAGTGGCCACAGGATCATGACATGGCTGGGGTTTCTTTTCCACGCATCTTCTGTTGTGTGTGCCCCGTCTGGTTCAACCTTGTCTTTCACAGTGGAGAACTGGTTGTTCAGTGCTCTGGACTTGCTTGGGCAAGACATTAAGGGGYAAATTCACCTCACCCAGCTTTGGATACCTACCAGGGAGACACCTTCCTCCGTGCTAGTCACTGACGACTTCTTCTACAGTYAGTGGAAGGTGGTAAGTGATTTTGAGCATGGGCTTCACCTGACCTGTTTACCTACTGACCCACTTCAGGATGTTCTTGGTGCCCTAGAAGTGCCGGTCTCTCTCCATCAACTGTGATGACACTTTTTGAGATATTTGAGATCATTAGAGGAAAGTTCCAGATTTGAAAGCTCTAAATGCAAATCAATAGCTCTACATGGTTAGACCTTACAACTCAAATATTACTGGTCATTAAGTATCTGCAGAGTGGTATTTTCCACAAGTATCATGCCTATAAGCTAACTACAGCTAGTTGAATGCTTTATTTCTTTACTTTCCAGCCTTTGCTATACCTTGACTAGTTTCTTATCTAGTTTATTATACAGCAGTACAGATTTCCAAATCCTTGCGGCTCCGCAAGGGCCAGCCGGCTCATTTGCCAGGAACGTGCATGCAGACAGGGTCATAAAGCGGCCATTGAGGTGGTGGAGGAAAGGACATGGCACCCCTCTGCTTTACAGGCAGGCTTCTTTCCACACAAGACACCGATCAAAGGTAACATATTCCACGGTGCTGTAGCCTCCTTCCCACTCCAGCACCCCATGTGTCAGACGCAGCCCGTTTGTGAATCACAGATCAGACTGAACAGCTGGGTTGGGCTCACAGTGTGGTGGAGCAGATCTTGCAACATGTAGCTGCAGGATGCAAGATGCAGGTGCCCTCGGGGCACGGTAGATGGGAAAAACATTTCAGTGAAACGCATGCAGAATGTGAGAGACTTGCTAGGTCCCCATAACATTGCTCTCACTTCCGAAGGGCAGAAGCTGTTCCTCAATAATATCTTACTGTTGCACTGCATCTAGCAGGGCTGCTCAGGCTCTGCACAAGATCCACTTCCCTTAATGCTGCAACACTGAACATCCCTCTTGTCTTTCACACATGGCTCCTGCTCACCTTGGGATCCAAATCTCCCCTCTCTGGCTGTTGAGAAACTAAGGAATGGGATTTGGAGGCTGCGTGTTGCRCATACGCATATAGGCCTCTGCGTGCATGCACGTGTCTGTGTCTCCTGCAGAATGGAAGGAAATGGGGAATGATGCCATTTTGGCTGATGTCTCTGCTCATCCAGTTCTGGCATTTTTAGCAGGCTGTTCACACTGAAAGCCCCTTGCCTTCTTTCTGCTAGTTCGAAACATGTATGCCTGTCCCTTTTATGGAGAACCAGATGGGATATGTCTCATCTGCAAAGGGCAGAACAGATTTTGTCTGATGTGTGGTACCATGTTTTTACAGCTATTTTTATAGCTCTCAAAGTCCTAGATTCTGACTGAGGCCTCTGGGTGGTTCCATAATATTAATCATATTAATATTAAATAGGTCTTCGGGAGCAAAGGTGATTCTTTATAAGAATCAGGGGTAATTTGATAGATGCTTCTGGCAACATCCAACATGAGAAATCTTTACTTTAGGATTATATAAATATTACAAAAGTGGCCTAGTAAATTAGACAATGTGTTAAAATTAGATTTGCTTCACCTYTGGATGATAGGAAGAAGTTAATTGTTAAAATGGAATAATGATAACTCCAAGCATTCAAAAACCATGACAAGACAAATCACGAGTTTTTATATCAGTAATATATTTGGGATCCTTTCCCCTTGCCTATGGGGTCTTCATCCTTAGGGTCCAGGTGAATGCCATTTTCAAACTGTTGCACGCAACCATTAGGTCAAAGGCATTTTTTGGTCAATGTTATGATTCTCACATACCCACATAACCCCAAACCATAGAAAATACTTCAAATATAATCAGCGTTGATGACTTGAGAAGACGAAAAAAATGGGTATCTCATCTCTAAGCAACCAGCCTGCTCACATAATAAGAACTCGATAATGATTTCAAGCTGTAGGGTGTGTGGCATCTAAWAGGCCAAGTTAATACAGTATCTTGGGCCAGACAATCCCGTAGCTCCCTCTAGCCTTAAAAGCAGTGTCATACCTGAAGACTCAGCTTTTAATGGCCTAAGCTATCAAAGATGAGCTCATTAGGCATATTATCAGCATAACTGATGCTTAGAACCTCTCTCTTTTTCAACTTTAGACCTTGATCTGAAGAAAATCTGTACAGTTGAAAAAGAGTCAGGCATTGGGAAAGGCTCTGGGGAGAGCTTGAAATTCAAGAGAYATTGGGCATTAGAGGCGTGATTCAGGTTAATGGCAGGAGAAATCAGAGAGCAGATGATACCCAGAAAAATGCAGAGGTTTGGCCAGTGAGATGGAGGATGGTCAGAAGCAGCTATGTGGCAGCGAAGGAAGAGCTCTGCACAGGAGACATCTACGGATGGCAGGGATTGCTCAGTAATGGGATTGCACAGAGTAATTCTCAGATGTTCCCCAGTTTTAGTGCTTTGCTCCAATGACCCTGAAAAATAGCAAAGGGCCCACATTTTAGTTTAGTAAATCTAGTCCTTGGCTCATGGCTCCTCAGGCTTTTCCAGTTAGCTCACGTTTCTCGAGGGTGATACCTTGTAAGGACCACGTGCCAYCTGGACTGATTGAAAGCCAAGCTCCTTCTGCCCCCTTTCTTCCAGAAGACCCCATARAAAGAAGATGCAGGTGTCTCCCAATTAACAAAACCTTGTTTTGTCATTTTGCAACCCAAAAGCTAGGGCCAGACTTGCACATGTGTATTCTGTACAGGTTGAAGGTTGAATTCACAGCCTGCCTCTTATATGCAACCTCACATACTTGGACCGTGTGGGCAGGGAGAGCTTGAATATGAGTTCAGATACAAACATTTACATTTTCTCAAACCTTATGCACACAGTTTTACTTAGAAAAGGAATGGAGAGACTAAATTCTTGGGAGTGTCTACATTGCCAAAGTCTTTGGCTAGCAAACACTGTATTTTATAGGGGTTTTAAAATAAGATTTAACTCGTGTTTTTATTTATCGTGGATTACATGTCCTCAGGCTTTAATCTAAATATCCAGGACTGTGGACTCCTCATGTGTCTGAGAGGTTGTTATAGTCAATGGAGAAATCTTCACTGCCTAGTGATATTCTAGCTTGCCCATAATAATAAAAAAAAAGCAGTTTACTAGCAACAAAGAGAGTCCCAGTCAACGATATGAGAACAAGAGTTTTTCAGCTCTTCACCAGTGAGGTGTTGCATACTTTCTACTCYTTTTTTATAGTGAAGCTTTGCAAGGGTGGCCTTTGAGTGGCATGCTCAAATACAAAGGCTTTAAACTGTTTTGAAATTAAGGATTTAGCAAACACAGGAGTTTTCRGAGGCTCCCACCCAATTGTTTGTTATCTTTCTGCTGCCATGTCTATTTGTAAAACTCAGCTATGTGAGCTGGGGATTACCTAAGAACTTTCAGCTTCTGTTCAGTATCTTTAAACAATTTCTTTCCTGTTGCTCCTTTATTTGTGGAAGAAAGCTTGTTAATGTGAACCCTGAGCACTCCAAAACAGAATGCAAGTAAAACAGGTTTTAAAATATAGCCCATTGACTTATAGATCATTTYTCATAGGTGTGGGGTTCTAACTGACAATTTTGGGATATTTGGTGTCAAGATTCAGCCAATATCACTAAGTCTAAGCACAGTTCATCCCAGGTTAGGTTCTCCAAACTTGCCAATACACAGGTGTTTTCCCTAAATGAGTAGTTTAAGGGATATGTCAGTATTTGTCTTTTCTTACCTTGACTTGAGCACTGTGATTGAAAATGTAATGTTACCACATATCCAAGCTAGAGGGATATCCAGAGAAAAGATGAAGCCCAAATGGTGCTTGAGCTCCCMGTGGCTGGGGGTGTGCCAGAACCCCACAAAATGGTGGGCCACAGAGGCCGGCAGGCAAGTGGCTGAAAGATCCAGCAACCCGCTTTTTGGAGTATCCGCAGCTGGCAGCAAGGAGCCCTCGGGTGGGCGAAGCTCAGTTTCTGGGAACATCGCAGAGTGATAGTGTGAACTCCTTATCCCATTTCGGCATTTCTGAAGAACAGGAAAAGGATTTTTGTTCATTCCAGCTTACCTGTGAAGTTAACCCCAAGTGTAAGCAAGTCAGCAACTGGTGAACCAAGGCAAAAAATGGACACAAAAAATTAAAATTGGGAGGTTTTTTAATTTGTCTCCTTTTTCTGTATGGTATAAGTACTTTTTCCCTTATCAACAAAGGAACAAGCTTAGGAAAAAAACCCAGGCCAGTTCTCCCYTTTCCCCTTGCACAAACTAAAACCTTGTTATTTCCATATTCCGAGAGCTGGGAAACCCAGGATATCCCTGACAGGTTTGCAGTATCATCAGAAGAGTTGACAGCAGGATTGGTAAAGGGTTTGTGGCTTCACACAGTACCACTATCAGGCCATGTGCTGAATTAGCACTCACCTTGTGCCTCAGGGCCTAAAAGGGGTTCATAATTATCTACACATATTTAAAAGCAACTACAAACATATTGCAAATGAGGGAAGGGAGGATGAAGATACAGTAGCGTGTTATAACTACAGGTTATGAGATTCTGAAGTAGTCGCCTTCACTTCTTGGTTTTCAGGGATTTTGTCAGGGGAGCATCTGAACTGTGGGACCCAGGTACTCTCCCCAGAAGATGCTCCAGTCCTGTCCTGACTTCATATCAATACTAGATGTGTATGCTTTATGCCTATTCTACATGATAACAAGAAACCCGCTGACAAGTATCAGGGGTTTGCTATTGTACTTGATATGATCCCACCTTGGGATATCACAGGATCAGGACCAAGGGTCACACCACAAAATGCATCTGCCCTCGGTTTAGACAGCCTGGAGTGACCTGTGGCAGCCTTTTATGCTGCCTGAGGAATCCCATATTGAAAGGGTGTGCCGTTAAATCCCAACCTAAAGTGACGCTGCAGTCTCATGTTATGTCCAGTAGCAATAATCTTCATTATTCTCATATTTATTGTTCTTCAAACATCTGCACACATTTATTTGCTCATGCCTTTAGACTATGTCTTTGGATCTGGATTATTCTCTCTTTTACATTTTAAGTCCATCTATCATGCTTTCCATCTTCGCCCGCAACTACATCTCTCTCCAGAAAGTGTGGAGGGCAAACCTCAGCGCAAGAGGTAGCATTTTCTTTCCCTCACTGCAAAGACCTACCACAAGGGAATAGAAAAATCCCCAAAAAACTTAACACACATTATACCACACCACCGCCTGGATGTGTGCGGGGCTGGCGGCGCCTAACGCTTTCCATCAGAAAGCTCATTTTTGGTTGCCACCTTTGGGGTTGTCCCAAACGCCGCGTCCGCCGCCGACTTGAACTGGCGGCCTGGACAGAATCGGGGAGTCAGGAGATGTCACCCTGTATCGCCCGCGCTAGGCTTAGAAACGGGAATAATCGTGGCAAACGGTTTCAGTCAGAAAGTGGAGCATTTTGAGTCAGCTGATAAAAACTCCCGCCGGCCGCTGCTCAGGGACCTTGGATGCAGGCCGGTGCACAGCTGCGACCGCTTCAGTGGAAATTTTTTCTTTCTACACCCAAACCTCCACCTCCTCTCCCCCCGCCCCGTAACGGAAAGTCAAAAGTAGCCGATAAAATGCCACTGGCGGGTCTGTGTCCCAGGGCGGGGGGCCCGTGCCCGGGGGTGCCGGCTGCCCGCCGGGGGAGCGGGGCGGCGGCGGGGCCGTTGGGGCAGGCTGCGCGCGGAAGCGCCGCTCGCCGTTTCCCGCCCGCGGCCCCCGCCGCCCTCTCCCGCCCCCGCCGGCCCTGCCCGCGCCCCGCCAGCGGCCGCGCCATGGCGTACTGGCCGGCGGCCGCCGCATCCCCCGCGCCCTGGGCCGGCCCGGGGCCCGGCCCGCCAGCGGGACGGGGCGAGGCCCGCGGGAGGAGGGCTCGGCTCGCCGCCTGCCCACGTCCCCTCCCCGGCCGAGAAGGAGGAGGAGAAAGCGAGCGAGGTCCCGGCAGAGCGGTTAGGAGGGGGTTTGAGAGAGCCCTCCTCCCCCCCCGGAGGGGAAGAGGAAAGGAGAGCCGTGGCGGGCGGCGGAGGATGATAACTTAGGGCCGTGCCTGGCGGTGGGAGCTGCCCGCGCTGCCCGGGCGAGGGCGGCTGGGAGGGCGGCAGCGATGTCCCGGGGCACGGCAGGAGGAGAGGGAGCGCCCCAGGTGCTGCCGGAGGGGAAGGAGAGGCAGAGGAAGAGGAGGCGGAGGAAGAAGAAGGAGAGTAAGACGCGGCTGGTGCGCTCCAACTTGCTGTTACCTGAGGCCGAGGTGGAGAGGTCCAAGAGGACGGTCCTGGCCAGCAACCGCCTCAAGACCACCAAGTACACGGCGCTCTCCTTCCTGCCCAAGAACCTCTTTGAGCAGTTCCACCGCCTGGCCAACGTCTACTTTGTGTTCATCGCGCTCCTCAACTTCGTGCCGGCCGTCAACGCCTTCCAGCCGGAGCTGGCCCTGGCCCCAGTGCTCTTCATCTTGGCGGTCACTGCCATCAAGGACCTGTGGGAGGATTACAGCCGCTACCGCTCCGACAAGGAGATCAACCACATGGAGTGCCTGGTGTACAGCAGGTGAGGCGGGGTGTGCGCCGGGGACCGGGAGCGCCGTGGTGGCAGCTGGTGGTGGGGCCCCRCCAGGCACGGGGGCTTGGGTGAGCAGCGGTGTGGGAGCAGGGCAGCGAGCAGGTCGGTTGCAGAGGGCTTTCGTTTCCACTCAAAGCACGAAGAAACTCCCAGTTGCCCCTGGAGCTGGTGTCTCCCATCTCTTTACTCAGTACTGCGCAAGTTCCTTCAAGTGAAAGTGAACCCGCTCTGATCGGAGGCATCCTGCATTAAATCACTGATTTATGAGTAAGCCACACTTTTTATAGGTCTACACATACGCTCCGGGCTTGTTAGTGTTTTATGGTTTAGAGGTGGGACGGTGCACGGCAAAGTGAATGTAAGCGTCACAAGCAGTGTTTGATTTGTAAGCCTTTTGCGAACACTTCCCAGTGTGAGCGGTCAGTTACACCAGTGTGTAGTTTCAGGCATTTGGTTTTAGCAGTATGAGACCTCACTCAACTAATCTGCTATTAAATCTTCACTGAGCGAAGGAAGGATGGGGGCCTGAGGCTTCTGCATTTGTGTTAGGTCTGTGAGGTTTCATGACATGCGAATTAGCGAGCCTGAGCTATGTTTGCTTTTCTAAAGAATGAGGCAGTCTTTCCATTGAACATTTACTTTTAAGCGAATGCTTTTTATTTATTGTCTCAAGTGTCATCATTCCCTGTGACTTCACTATTTCCCAAAGCTCAGGGATGGAGCGTTAGGTCATTTATCTCCTTCAGATTTTTTTTTTTAAATGATCTGGGCTATACATTTAGACCACAGCCTTGTTACCTGTAAATCAGACTGAAATAACTTTTGCACCAACATTTAGGTGCTCAGAATCCAGCTTTACAGAATTTCTGTTTTGCTCTTCTCTCAGTGCCAGATAGTCATCTCATAGTAGCTAAGGCTAAGGTTTTCTGSGGACTGAGAAGTACATACTTTCCAAGAGAGCAGGTTTCAGTTCTCTTTCCGATGTTTCTAAGTCTAACAGAAACGATACACGTGCCAAGAAGCTTACGCTCTTGATTCCACAGGCTGTCTGGGAGGGGTCCTCTGGGCTGACGTAAGCACCGAGGCAGAGAGCAACTCTCCTATTGCAAGAAAGGCATGTGAAAAAAAAAATAGAACGCTAAGAAGAACTCAGAATAGGCTGCGTTTTCAACATCAGCAGACTCAGCTTGTTATTTCACAAACTCATATCGCACAAGAAATCTCACCCTGGGATATTCCCCCACCAGTAGATATGCATGCATGGGAACTCAAGTAAAATGGCCTTATTTCTGTAAACTAAACAGAAAATAACCTAGCCAAATCACACACATAGGCATCGCTAACCTAAGGCTGTGCCTAGCACCTTGCTTGCCTGTAGTTGTCCTTAACTCTGAACACTTCTGGTGTTGAGGGAGATGGGTAGCAGGAGGGCTAGTAAGAGACTATTCTTGCAGTTAAGTAAAATAGTGCTAATAAGGATGGTTAATTTAGCCTTTACCAAACAAAGTCAGTTTAGAAATAAGCTCTCGTGTCTCTTACATTGAAAAGAAAGAAGCTGTTCAAAATATTAACGAATACCRGTACTGGAATAGTAACTCTGGAATGTTTCTGCCCCCCTGCAATTTTCCATATCCCTCTCTGCTGCCAAAAAAGTAGACATGACTATGAGAAAAGGTGTACCTTTGGTGTTAATATCACTTGTGCTCTTTTGGGAGTCCCAGCAAAGTGCACTGCCCGTTGTACTGCTTATGCTGTCCCAGAGTCAAAGTCAGAATTGTTCCTTTTACAGCAGAGTTTGGATTACTGTTGAGTGACACTTACACAGATTCATTTGGGAGTAGTTTGCCTTTGGATTTGCATCAAAGGTGCACACCGGCCTAATCCCTCTGGGGCAGCAAACGTGGAAGCTTAGGAACTCCATCACCTATTCAGGCACAGCTTTCTGGCTGGGAGCAGAGCTGAATGATGCGTCCTTACAGCCCTCTGCAGAAACCTGGCCCCCGGTAGCAGCTCACCTATTTCCACCTGTCCCAGCCAAAACCAGGACACCACCTTCCAGCAGTCCCTAGGAAAAGCTCCCCTCCCCCAGTTAAAAAAGAAAAACAAAACAGGAGGTTAAATTAATTTGCTTATATGTTTTTAATCTGCCCAATTTTCTTCCTTTTTAGTCTTTTTTAAACTTCACCGATTCACCTTTTTGAACATCCCCCAGCCCCAGTGAGGGAGATGGGACTAGAAACTTGCTATTTTTGGAGATAAAAACTAAGATTCTCACTAACTTGAGTGGCAGGGAACCAAGATTGAGAGATTTGTATTAAGGTCATGAAGGTTGCTGGGCGTGAGTTCAGAAAAGCTGTTTTCTCAGAAAGGTGTCATGCCAGGAGAAACACAAGCAATTGACTTGACTTTTACTTTGTTTCCTTAGACTCTTTGTTTCTGGAAAAATGTTGAAATATAAATGTCACAGAAGGAAGTAATAAATGACAGCTTTTCTCCCCACGTCTGTTTTATGCTTATCACTTTATCAGTTTTACCACCTTTTGACCAAACCAGACTCTCTCTCTCTCTCTCTCTCCCCCTCCCCCTCTCTCCCCCTCTCTCCCCCCCCCCAGCTCTGCCACTTCCTTGTGGTGTCGTGGAGGCAGACTGGTTCAAATGCTGTCCTCAATAGAGATGCTTCTGTACGTAGGGCAGGTTAATGAACATAGCTGCAGTTGTGTGCTCCCCTAGGGCTGCCAAAGAGCAGCAACTCTTCTCTTGCTGGTCAGTACTTCGTAGCTCTGAAAGAGGCCTTCTGCGAGACAGGATGTATCTGAGTGCCAGGGCGGTCCTCTGCGCCGTGATGGGCTCTCTTTCCTGCCAGCCTCCCACACAGCTGCAACAGAGCAACCTCAAACATGGACTACTGCATTCAAACACAGACTACAGCAAATGACAGCGAATTATAACAGTCAGCAACTTGAGACAGGGACTTTTGCTTCACAGTAGCAGAGAAAAGCCCTCTATCTCATGCTGTATACTGTTTTGTGACCAAGTAAAGATTCAAGATCCTGTGTGTTCTGTCATATATCCTCCATGTGCTGCTTTCCTGGCTGCTGAAGTACCTGTCCCCTGTTAGATACAAGCAGCAATGATGCAAGATCTACAGGACAGAGAGAAAGCAGGGGAAGGCAGAGCCTACTGCTACTCAGGCCAGCTCCTCAGGAGGACGTTCAACAGCATGCGGTGTCCACTGCGAGGTCCTCTGGAACAGCCTACACAGGCAGATCCTGTCAGTAATCTGATGTGGGGGAAAATAACTGTTCTCCTGCTATGCTGATTGCTTGATAACTGGTGCGCAGACTAGGCCTTCTTCCTCCCGCCTGCCCAGTGGTGTGGACTCAGATGACCCATTCTCATGCAGTCGCTGCTGAATCAACGACTCAGTGGCTCATAGTTGGCAACACTTATTAGATGACAGAACAGCAAAGGATGATGCAACCTGAAGTAAAAAGCTGAAGAGAGATGCAGCTTGTTTTCGCAGAAAGAAGGCAGAAATATAGAAATTCTGGATGTTTTGGAGAGTCCCTCAGAAGATACCGCTTTCTAGAGTCAGTTGGTGGACAGGGAAAAAAACTGATTCTTTGAATAAATTGAAACAAGCTGTTGAGTTTGAATTGGCAGCATATGTCGAGGAATGAAACACGCTGGAGAACTGCAGACTTGTGTTGCTCTGTGATGGAGTTTGCAGGTCCACCTGTAAAAGCAGTCCTTSTTAGAGGGAAGGTTTCTTAGCAAAGAGAATTTGATAGGGCCCCTCTCTGGCGGCCTTTAAGGGCGCCTCTCCTGTTTGGCAATGCAGAGGAACTTAAGCACTTACTGTAGGAGGACAGTTTCACAGGTCACCTAGAATTTAGATTCAATGCAGGTGCTTAATTTAGGAATGCTGGATCACAGCCAAAACTCTTTCTTAGTTGGTTTAAATGGAAAGAATTTACAAAGGCATTAGAGCCCGGCCTGCAGAAAATTGTTTTGTGTGCATAACCTTTGCAAACCTGTGATCATCTTGGTCTCCTCTCTTTGTTCTTCTTCCTCATTTCCATCACCCAGGGAGGGAGGTTGAAGACTGGAGATGACAAATTTGCAATCCTAACAGTGAAATCTTGTTTGGCTAGTTACTTTTCTGTGTTATTATCTTGGACTTGGAGGATGGAAGTTACAGTTTTCTTTGCAGTTACTGTCCTCCAGCTCTGGCTGGAGTTGTGGATCGCACATGTAAATGCTTCCTCCAAATAATTCCAGGATGCACACATTGCTGCCGCTGTTAAATATTTGATAGAACTAAATTTGTCACTGGAGCAGAAGTGTTAAAACTCTTCTAAGCAGGGGCTTTGTTTTTGGTGTGCTGTTACAAAGTATGGTATACATTTACATGGTATGTAAATAGAAGATGAATAGTGATAACTACAATCACAACAAATAATGGCACTTGTCCAGCAGGGAATTACGTTTTGTTACTGACTCAGTGGTGTGTTGGTGAAATAATCTCTGCTAACAGTTTTTCTAGGAGCCTTATGTTCAAAACCAAAGGGCTTTGCTTTTTAAATCTACTCTCTAACTCTTGCTGAGTCCATTGAAGAGTATTGCTAAAGAGCGTAATGGTCTCTGCATACTGATCAGAGAGTGATAACTGCTTCTTCTGTCAACTTGTGACTTAGAAAACCCATGACAAATTGGAATTTATGACCGGAATTTGTCTCTCCTGAGGTGTGGAAAATGTTTAATGGGGCACTCAGGCAGCTATCAAAGCAGGCTGTTTTACATTAAATGTTAATTTCTTTCTGTAAAACTCAAGAGGAGGAGGAAGAAAGTTTGATATGGGCAATGTGTTCCATACGATGTCCAAAATATGCTCCCTTCTTCCTCCCCTCTGTCAACCCGCCAGTGAAAGCAATTACAGCCTTGGAGAAAAAAGATACAGCAGTGTTACCAAATCCTCACAAGGGCACAGCAGATCCCACTCATGGCCTCTAAAATAACCACATGATGACTTGCCCTTCAACCACTTCACTTCTTAGGTGCCTTATTTTGCTGGCAACACCACTTTGGGGAGTTGGGTTGTGATTATCTCCCACTACTATCCGAATAGACCAGAGTAGCTTCTTGTCCCAAAACGTGCTGGCAGGGTAAGACATTTCTCACCAAAAGAAATAATCTTGTCTCATCCCTTCCAGAACACAAATGTCACTAGATGTGATTCAAAAGGAAACTACCTGGGATTACTCAGTTTCCTCTGTGAGTGAGCTTGGTGCACAGAAAGCTGAAAGCAGACGGTAGCGGTCTGAATCTGTTGGTGAAGTCAGTGTTCCCTCCTTGAGTTTCAGAGAGGTGCGGCTCTGTTCATGTTACTGTGTCTTTATCCTTCACTTCAGTTTGGGCCAGGCTGACAGTGAGTAAACTCACTGGGAGATGTAGTAGAAGCTCTTCTGTTAGACTGATAGGGAGCAATTTCATTCAGTAGTAAGAGTTTATCCTAGTAGCAAGGGATGTCTGTGCTAATCTTCTGAGACGTAGCCAGCTGTAATGCACAGGAGAACCCATCTGTCTGTCCAACTATATGTATGCAGTTTATTTGCTACTCAGTGTAGGGCAAATTTTCCAAGTGCCTGAGCTTCACTACTGGAAAAGAAAAATGCTTGCCTCTTATTACTAAGCTCTTTCATTTATATAGGATGTCATGAGAGCAGTTGTAGGCTGTTTCACATGCCTCTGGCTAACTGCCAAAGACGATACCGTTAATCTCCACTGAAAGACCCAGCGATGTCCCCAAATTAATTTTTGCAGATACATGCTGCACTCTGGAGAGACACTAGCTTGTGCTAAGCAGACCACAGCCCAGAAGTATAGGTGGCCACCTTGTGCACAGATCTACTTGCTCTCGTGTGTTGGTATTGTCTTGAGACCATGATTATTGCTCGAGGTGGCCGAAAGATGAATAACAGGTCTACTTGATTCTGTCAAAGTACATTTCCAAAGAAACTATACAAGAGGAAAGAATAGCATGTATTGTTCAACTCTTCCTGATACTRTGATTCCAGATTCCACATGTCATCTAGTCAGCAGAATTGAAAACCAGAATTGAAAACCCTGACAACCATGCTATAGATCAGAGTTTTATGGAACTGCATATTAGCCAGCATGGCATAACTTAGCCAGAGCATTCCTCCCACTAGCAGACCAGTCCTCCAGAAGTACTTATTAGAGTAGTGCTCCCAAGCTCTGCCTGGGAGGCCTTGATTTTACTATGGGAGTGTTGGAGGACTTCAGGGAGTGAAGACAACTTAAACGACTTCTTGTGGTTTTCCCTCCTCCTTCTGAATAATGTTGACTGATAAGGAAGATGAAAATAGAGAAAGAAGGAGGGTCCCTGCCACTGGGCAGGACTTACTCAGATGCCTCATCCAGGCTTGCACAACCCTTATGGTCAAACAGGCTGCCTACCTTGATGCAGAAGTCCGAGTGCCAAATCTCCCCTTGCCATGTAATCCAGCATGCTGCTCATTTGCAGGGTAGTTGCTCTGCYCAAGAGCAGTCTAAGAGGTGCCTCTACTCTCCCCCTGCAACACTAGGCCTTTTGGGTATGTGGAGCTTTTGTGTTCATACACAGTAAGGGCAATGCAGCTGGCAAGCCAAATGCAGGGCTTCAGGGTTATGCCCAATTTGCAGGATTTACGCTGTGCAGGCTTGGTTTTAGCAACGACATATATTGAGAGCAATTAAGTTCATGAAAAGCAGAACAATTTTTTCACTTCACATAGTTGGGGAGGCGAACCAGTTTCCACGGTTTACCTTCAGCCTCAGTGTTTTCACTTGGTAGTTGGCACTARTGCAACTATGTTAGTGGCCAGTCATGTTTGTACCCAGAAGAGATTCACCACAGAAACGCAATCCGAACCCTGCTGCTACCCTGCAGCAATACACTCTGATTGACCTTGTCTCACCAGGATGTGGAAGCAAGACAGTGGCAGTCTTCATGCACTGGGCCAGGGAGAGTGCATTTCAGTGAATGGCATAATCATGAAGCAAGGAGCTGACTCGATGCTAAAAGTCAGGACACTGATGTCTTACTGATAACTTTGCGTAGGTATGGGCAGTAGCTTCCTCTGATGTACGACAAGCGCAAAAGTCGACCCACATCCAAAATGCAGCCACAGCGCAAATGTTGTGGAAGATGCTAGCTTATAGCTTTTCCCTAGGTAGGTGCTTGTGGTGGTGTGGAGGGGAGAGGAGGTGCAAAGGGCATGACAGTGACATCCTGCCCCAGGAGCTTGAGTGGCCCTCATATTGAGCTCAACTGAGGAAATGTACATATACAGATATATCTTTCATTCTGAAAGATTTGATAAAGCAAGCCTCAGATTTAGTTTGAGGAAGATGACCTGCACRTTGCTGAATGAGTTGATTTAATCTGTGCTGTGTGTCCAGGAAGTGGGAATGAGGGGAGTTCAAACTAAGAGCTTACAGTGCCTGCAAGATGTGATCTGAGAGGAACAACTTTCTCTCTTTTACTGTTTCTAGGATATAGCCACACAGCCTGTCTATAGAAAGCTGATAGCCACCCAGCTAATAGGGTGTTCTGTCCTGTGCACAGCTGCGGATATCTAACCCTTACGAGCTGGCAAACTACCACCTAGTTCTTTGTTCCAACGGGAGCAATGTTTTATTCTGTTTCGAGGCTGTTGCAGGTGAAGATCTCTGGCTACATCCTTAAGGCCATGTTGGTCAAAGGACAGTCTTGAACTGTTAAGGCATGTGTTTTCAGGGGCAAGGCATGCATTTTAGGAGTGGGAAACATCTGCCGTCTCCTCTGCTATTTTATTACCGTTTTACTCTTGTCTGATCACAGTTTCTTTAGAGTGACAAATAGGCCAGTTTCTCCAGTGCAGCGGCCAAATTTGCATCATGCCCAGTCATTTCATAAACCCAGACTCTGCTGGAGATTTGTTATAATMGGCATGGAGGTCACTTGTTTTGTTTTTAAGTTCTGGTTGCCTGGAAATACTGACCTACTTCARGGAAGAGTTTAAATGTTTGACTGACAACTGCACTTCAGTTCTTATATATTTGTGCTGCTATTATATTAACACTGAGGGTGTGAACACTATTGCAGAATATTTGATATTTCTGTAGTTTCGATGGAGGTTTTAGTTTTGACCTTTTGAAGAGAAAGTCCATTATGAAGTGRCAGCATTTGTAACCATAGCTCTTTTGTCTTTGTATGTTATCTTAGGCTTGCTAGGCTTTTTCTAGGTTGCACAGCCATATACCTGTACGCTTGGCCCTTGTCTGTTCACCTTCCTGCCTTCCAATAACAACCTGAATATGCCTGTTTTGGCTATGTTAGCTGATTTTGTTTGTTCACTAGCAAGTTGTTGGGCAAGTTGTTGTGAAATCTCCCAAAATATTGAGGCCAACACATAAAGTGCTGAACAGCAGTCACCTAAATACAACTGTGAGCATGTTCAGGATCTCTCAAAATCCAGACACGGAGTAAGATGCCTCAGAAGAGATGCCAGTGGACAAACTTTAGCAGGCAGATTTAGCAGCCACACCCTTAAAGATGCAGAAAGTTCATTGAGTGCATTAGAAAGATGTAATCTATTTTGGGCAAAAGCAGATTATAAGAAATCCAATCTAATCCACCGAAGTGGTGGATCTGATCTTGCAGTTGTAGTGCATTGTTTTTATGTGGGCCCACACTTATATTTGGGGGTTCAGATGCTTTCTGAATTTACTTTTTCTCCCTTTTCAGAATTCCCATGTTCTCATTGTCAGCTTCCACTTGCTATACTTCACTCTGCCGTACACCTGCAAAGCTGTGAAGCAAAAGCTTGATCTTATACAGTTTACCAGGATAAAGATATTTTAATAAAGATGTTTTAATCTGCACAATTGAGAGCATTTTGATCTTCCTTCCTTCACTATCGTATGTTCATATTTTATCAGAGACGCTTGGATAGCGATGTCTGTCTCCTGATAGACAGGCTGATTTGCATCTTAACTCTTCTGCATATGCCATTAGTTGTCTTCCCTGTAAACAGTAGTGAGCTGCTGATTGTAGCTGGCTGGCAGGAGACCCTCTCAAGTGCTAATTAGGTTCTCTCTGACSTGACAAGGGTATTTCCTGAAGGAGTTTGACAGTTTCTTTCTGGGAGATGAGGTGAGATTTATTTCACGTTGCTTTTAGCTAAGAAGTGTGTGTCCAGTCTGACCAAGTCATCTACACTTACGCAGCAATCAGTGGAGAGCATTGAATGATTCGGGGGGGAGGGGGAAATCCTTCCAGTTTATTTGAGACATTTACCTTAGGTTAGTTTGAATCAGGAGGTCCTTACCTCTCTCCAGTAATGATACAGGTGAAGCTGAACTAGATGACTTGCTTATACAGCTAAGTTCAGGTAAGATGTATCCTGTTAGTAAACTCAGAGGGGATAGATTTTAATTCCTGTTAATGCTCCATAYGATTTTTGGAGTGTAGAAGAGTAGCTTGTCCTGCTCGATATATTTAATGATTTATTTAAGAACTACGCTTTGAGAATCACAGATGGAACTATGTTCACCTGTCGGGTGAAGAGGATAACCCAGTAACCACTGTTGCATCTCCTGACACATTCTGCCTTCAGCATTAGCCATTAACATATTGTTCATACTTGYGAAATGTATTTATATCATTTATCTCAGTGCTGAGAAACAATATAAGAGATGAGTTGTTATCAATAAATAATTTTCCTCTTTGAATAACTGATTACATTTGCATTTCTGTGGAGTTTTTCAGGCTGCCCACATAAAGTGAGGAATCTTGGTATTTTGGGATGTTATTTGCTCTTTAACCTCAGATGCAGCTTTTGGGGAGGAGTGTTGAAACATAAGGTTCCTAATTCTGCTTTCTTCTATTTGTCTGGATGTACCTAAATATTAGGTCAACTAAAACCACTGTGCAAGCTGCGTCTCTTAAAATGCAGAGGGCAGTTGTGTGTTTGACATAATCACAAGAGTGAAAGTGGGTCTTCACTGTCAGGTGTCTCACAAGTATCACATATGGCTACTGGGCTTATGTTTTATGTCCAATAGGATCAGATGTTAAAACCTGCAAGGGATATTGATAGGTGATCAGGGATTGAATCAGAGGGATCAATGGTGAAATTATTCTGCTTATTTTTAGTACCACTGATTTACCCTCAGTTGCCAATTTCTGTGCTAGAATTTTAGTGCCTGTCCGATGGGAGCATAGGCACATGCAGACATACCATGTAGCCATATAAGAGGTGCAGCACCATAAGTTGTCATGCCACTGTTTGCTATCTTGAAAGTCCTAAGTTCTGTTCATCTGATTGCAGCATTTGACACTCTGCTCTTCCTGATTGTTCAGGCTTAAAGGTACTGTCTTCTATCGTGTTTTTCTTACATACATCTCTCATYTATTTTCAGTGCAGTTCCCTGTGTCTGTCTGCTTTTTGTGGTGGGATCATGGTTGTGCGTGGGAGCTCCCATTTCTGTCAGATTCTGTGGGAGCTTTCCAAAACGCAAGTTCAACAGAAAAGCTGTACCACAGCTGAGCCAATTATCAGTCTAGTGGTACTGATGTTTAATCTACCACACCCTTTTTCCAGGAGTCCAATTTAAAGTCCGTAACAGCCCTTGTCATGGACTGAACAGTCCATGATATCCCCTCAATTTGAGGAATACCACAGTGGACTCTATTTTTTAAGTCCTACCATGTTATATAATAAACTTGACTTATTAACAGTAAAATAGCTTTTCTTCCTGGAGTGGGACATCTGCCAGCTCATGCCAGAAAAATGTGTGTAAGACCTATAAGACCCRTCTGCCAAAGAATACTGCAGCATAGGATCCCCAGCCTGACAGTGTGTCACTATACTTAGACTTAACAAAGCTAGCACTGAAATGTAGTCTAGGATGAAAAGTCGACAACCAGTGGATTTTGTGTAATTGCCAAGTGTTTGGTTGTTGATGCATTTTTTATTTTGGGGTTTTTTTGTGTTTGTTTTTTCTTCCAGTTAATAAGCCAGGTAGAAATTATCATTTATTACCCCAGTTTCAAAACTGTTAAAGAATCATTACCAATCTCACTAAAGATAAAACTCATGAGAAAACTTAAGTCCAAAACATTTATTCCTTTTTCAGACAGAAGTACTGAAGAAGAATCTAGCATGCTAAAGATAGAAGTAGTGTCTTTTAAGCAGATACAGTGTCTCTACCTTTTAAAGCCTTTGTTCAGCATTTTAGTGTAAGATTTCTCTAAAATTCCCCATGGTTATTCTAAATTCAATCCTCCTTGGAATGCAGGGAGCAGAAGAGAAGGAGGAGAGTTCCTGAGTTTATTTTCAATGGCATTTGGTTTGGCTTGGAGGACTTTTATACTGCTAATTTGGTCCTTGCATATTAATTCATGTTCTTCCTCTGCTGCTCCTAAATTGGAAACTTTCCATTTTACATCTGGCAATGCTGTCCTCAGTTGTTTAACCTTTATGCTTTATCACTAGAAATAGCTGTTTCGCGYAGTGAATCCAGCCTCTTAGTCATAATAACATTCCCTTCAGCTGTCCTATCTGACAAGTTCTATAAAGGTTTTTGGTTTTGTTTTTTTGGTTTGTTTTTTAACCACTATCCACATTTACAGAAAGCATGCCTGATTTGATGGCGCTGCATGCTACCAGAAAGTTTTAAGCAAGAAAAATACGATACCATGGGATGGACCACGGGACTTGCTTTGAGAAACCTGATCTGCTCGGAGCTGATGGGGTTCATCTGTCAGAAAAGGGAAAGAGCATCTTCAGTCATAGGCTTGCCAAGCTGGTGAAGAGGGTTTTAAACTAAAGTYGCCGGGGGAGGGGAACCTCAATCCATCCCACTCCTACCAGTTTGACACCAGGGCCAGCAATAGATGCCCAGAGCCTGGAGAAGGATCACAGGTCAGCAGGAGAGCACCTGAAGAGAGGAACAAAGGAACCCTAGCCAGTAGGACAGCTTCATCGGGGGCCCAACTTAAATGCCTCTATGCAAACGCACATAGAATGGGGAATAAACAAGAGGAGTTACAGACATGCGCATGCCTGCAGGGCTATGATCTTATTGGCATCATGGAGACATGGTGGGATGGCTCCTGTGATTGGAGTGTTGGAATGGAGGGATACAGACTTCTTAGGAACRACAGGCAGGGGAAACGAGGAGGGGGTGTCACCCTCTATGTCAATGACCAACTGGAGTGCATGGAGCTCTGCCTGGGGATGGATGAGGTGCCGACCGAGAGCTTATGGGTCAGGATTAAAGGAAGGGCAGAGACATGTGACATTACGGTGGAGGTCTGCTACAGGCCACCCGACCAGGAAGACCAAGTGGATGAGGCCCTCTATAGACAGATAGGAACAGCCTCACGTTCACAAGCCCTGGCCCTCATGGGGGACTTCAACCCCAATATCTGTTGGAGGGACAACACAGCAGGGCATAAGCAATCTGGGAGGTTCCTGGAATGCGTCCATGATAACTTCCTTCTCCAAGTGGTAGAGGAGCCAATGAGGAGAGGTGCTATGCTGGACCTTGTTCTCACCAACAAGGAGGGGCTGGTGGGGAATGTGAAGCTCAAGGGCAGCCTTGGCTGCAGTGACCATGAAATGATGGAGTTCAAGAACCTTAGGGTACCGAGGAGGGCGCACAGCAAGTTCACTACCCTTGACTTCAGGAGAGCAGACTTTGGCCTCTTCAGGGATCTGCTTGTAGAGTGCCATGGGTCAAAGGCCTGGGGGAGAGAGGGGCCCAAGAAAGCTGGTTAATATTCAAGGATCACCTCCTCCAAGCTCAGGAGCGATGCATCCCAACAAAGAGGAAGTCAGGCAAAAACGCCAGGAGGCCTGCATGGGTGAACAAGGAGCTCCTGGACACACTCAAACGCAAAAAGGAAGCCTACAGAGGGTGGAAGCAAGGACGGGTAGCCTGGGAGGAATACAGAGGAATTGTCCGAGCAGCCAGGGATCAGGTTAGGAAAGCTAAAGCCCTGATAGAATTAAATCTAGCCAGGGACATCAAGGCCAACAAGAAAAGCTTCTACAGGTACGTTGGTGATAAAAGGAAGACTAGGGAAAATGTGGGCCCTCTCTGGAGTGAAATGGGAGACCTGGTTAATTGGGACACAGAGAAGGCTGAGGTACTCAATGACTTTTTTGCCTCGGTCTTCACCGGCAAGTACTCGAGCCTCACCGCCCAAGCCACAGAAGGCAAAGGAGAGGACTGGGAGAATGAAGTGCCGTCCACTATAGGAGAAGATCAGGTTCGAGACCATCTGAGGAACCTGAAGGTGCACAAGTCCATGGGACCCGATGAGATCCATCTGCGGGTCCTGAGGGGACTGGTGGATGAAGTTGCTAAGCCACTATCCATCGTATTTGAGAAGTCGGGGCAGTCCGGTGAAGTTCCYGCTGACTGGAAAAGGGGAAACATAACCCCCATTTTTAAAAAGGGAAAAAAGGAAGGCCTGAGGAACTGCAGGCCAGTCAGTCTCACCTCTGTGCCTGGGAAGATCATGGAACAGATCCTCTTGGAAGCTATGCTAAGGCACATGGAGGACAGGGAGGTGGTTCCAGACAGCCAGCATGGCTTCACCAAGGCCAACCTAGGATGGAGTGACTACATCAGTGGACATGGGAAGGGCTACCGATGTCATCTGTCTGGACCTCTGTAAGGCCTTTGACATGGTCCCCCACAACATCCTTCTCTCTAAACTGGAGAGGTATGGATTTGATGGGTGGACTGTTCAGTGGATGAGGAATTGGTTGGATGGACACATCCAGAGGGTATTGGTCAACGGCTCAATGTCCAGATGGCGATCGGTGATGAGTGACGGTGACCCGTAGGGATCCATGTTGGGACCGGTGCTGTTTAATATCTTCATCAATGACATAGTGGGATTGAGTGMATGCTCAGCAGGTTTGCAGATGACACCAAGCTGAGTGGTGCAGTCAACGCGCCTGAGGGACAGGATGCCATCCAGAGGGACCTGGACAAGCTCGAGAAGTGGGCCCATGTGAACCTCATGAGGTTCAACAAGGCCAAGTGCAAGGTCCTGCACCTGGGTCAGAGCAACCCCCAGTATTAATACAGGCTGGGGGATGAAGGGATTGAGAGCAGCCCTGCTGAGAAGGACTTGGGGGTACTGGTGGATGAAAAGCTGGACATGAGCCAAGAATGTGCACTCGCAGTCCAGAAAGCCAACCATATCCTGGGCTGCATCAAAAGCAGCATGGCCAGCAGGTCAAGGGAGGTGATTCTGCCCCTCTACTCTGCTCTGGTGGGACTCCACCTGGAGTACTGCATCCAGCTCTGGAGCCCTCAGCACAAGAAAGACATGGACCTGTTGGAGYGGGTCCAGAGGCAGGCCATGAAAATGATCAGGGGGATGGCATACCTCTCCTGTGAAGAAAGGCTGAGAGAGTTGGGGTTGTTCAGCCTGGAGAAGAGAAGGCTTCGGGGACACCTTGTTGCGGCCTTTCAGTACTTAAAGGGGGCTTATAAGAAAGATGGCGGCAGACTTTTTAGCAGGGCCTGTTGCGACAGGACAAGGGGGAATGGTTTTAAACTAAAAGAGGGTAGATTTTGACTGGATATAGGGAGACATTTTTTACAGTGAGGGTGGTGAGACACTGGCACAGGTTGCCCAGAGAGGTGGCAGATGCCCCATCCGTGGAAACATTTAAGGTCAGGCTGGACAGGGCTCTGGGCAACCTGGTCTAGTTGAAGATGTCCCTGCCTTCAGCAGGGGGTTTGGACTAGATGACCTTTAAAGGTCCCTTCCAACCCAAACTATTCTATGATTCTGTGATACGTGTTCTTTACTCTTTACCACGGGAAGAAAGTTTAGAAACACAACCACATCTACAGAAGTGGTTAAGACCAATGGTGCATTGCCCCAGCTAGTTGAGCAGTATTCAAACTACATGCAGACCTGATTRCTGATCATTCGGGAGCAGAGTTCTTACTTTTCCAGTTACTGAATATACATCCAGATATCCAACACTTCTGTAAGATGTCTCCTCATCCATGTCTAACTCTTTTCTGACCTGCTTTTGTAGCTCATTAGTTCCAGTTACATTCCACAGCAGTTCGTTCCACAGAGGTCATACACAATATGAAAATACCATCTACAAAGGAAGGGTTCCCAGTAACTTTTATTACTGTGCTACACACCTGTACATATTTAGTGGGAGCGCTAAGGTGATATGCAGTATACAGTGGGAAACTATGAGCTGTGTATTTAGAAAGCTTCATTGCTTTTTGCTGAAGTATAACTCAAATAAGAAGCAAAGCCCAGAAAAAGAGAGATTTTTTTTTTTTAAGTGTGACTTCCTACGCAGTTGGTTACATGAATGCCAGTCCTTAAAACTCAGCTGTAAAAAGTGTGTTTATACGTCACACATTCAGCATGCCGCAGGGCTGTCCCAACTGGTATATCTAAACACCTTCAGAGCACCATGCAGAGGTGCTTGCTGCTCTGGAAGCAATATGGACCACTACTGCTGTGCTGTCTCTTAGCAGGGCTTGTCGGCTCAAACGCGGCCAAGTTCACCTGACTAACAGTGTTCTGTTTGTGGACGGGGCACAGCTGGTGGGAGTTTGGGACTCTGCACCCTGCTCTAATATATTGTTCCTAGACTCAAAAAAGCCAGTAAGAATGTTCAGTAAATGCAGATACAAATTGCATGACCACGCTTAATTTTGGGGGGTTATTTCAGTTTAACTGTGACCAAATGGATGGTAAACCATGATTCTCATTACCGGCAGTTAATGCAACAGTGTTTCCTGAGCAACTTTGGATAAGGAAGTAAATTGTAAAAAATAGAACCCTGTCAAAACACCTGTGTTTTTCTAAGAGACACGTATATAATAGGTGTGATTTATCACATCAGCACAGATCAAATTRCCAGAAGGCTCATGATTCAGGGTTGAAAAGAAAATTAAACAAGCTGGGTTTAGGCTGGCTTAAGATATTCAAGTGAAGCAGATGTAAACAAGTGCTACTGCAAGTTGTTATCCTTCTACCGTATTTCTGCCATCTGAATCCATTTTTACTGAGAACTTAAATGAAGTGAAAAAGCTGCTTTTCATTCTTAGGAGGGGAGCACAACATTCTTAGGAGTTTTCCAGAGCTTCAAAAAAGTAACCTGTCAGTCCCACAGCAGTGTAGGCAGTTTGTGTTCCAGAGTAACGTTTACCCTGCTTGAAGTCAGCAGAACTCTCTTTGAGCCATGAGTTTTCCCCTGGCTTTCTAAAATAAGACCCTTTTTGCAAGTTAGACCTTCCGTTGGTCTATCTGACGCCCTCCGTATAATGTACGGGATCACCTCCCATGGCCTTAAACTTCACTGGCTTTCATACTTGATGTCTGTCTGCATCTGTCCCTGTTGTAAGGAACTCAAAGGTACATTTATGCCGCCCTGGAAGGAGGTCTGTGTTGACTGCGGCAGGCTGGTGCATCAGTACGGGCAGAGCCCAATGCAGCATTGTTCAGATTAGTGTCTCCACGCTGCTTGGCAAGGCTTGTTAGCTAGTCTGCGTGAGGCGCGTCATGCTTCGTTACAGTCATACTGCTTTGAGAGGAAAGCTGGCTGTACAGCAGTTGGTTCAAATGTCTCCAACTTGAGTTTCAAGATTATTTTGCACCTCAGAGGACTCCGTGAGCCTGGTTTACATACATGTTCTAATCAAGAAGAAAAGTTGAGGTTAAAATGTTAGATAGATCGATAGATAGATAGATGGTGTAGATAGCACCATCAAATGTTCAGTCTTTGGACTTGGAAAGTATTAAAAAGATGACTGGGAGTTTAATAAGTCTTAAAACGTATACGAGTGGAGCCACAGCTGTTTCTCTGTAAGGAAGCAGAGGGCATTTTGTAAACATCAGTCGGTTTGCATCAGTAGGGTGGTTACAAGGAGAAAATGGCCAGAGTGACAGTTTTGCTGTCTTGTCAAGAGAAGGTGTAACTTCACACTTAGTAAGTTAGCATTTTGTATGCTGGGACGGCTGTCTATTTTGCATAGCTGTGCTGTATATCAAGAAGCCTCTGAATAATAGACAGTGAACAGCCACCGAGTGGGTAGCCGTTATGAAAGCTGAGGTAGGTCTTTTTCCACAGGCCTCCAAACAGTCCAGAAACTGATGGCCAAAACAACCATAGTGTTTTCATGGTACTGAAAGCAGGCAATGCACAATAGCCAAGAATGTGGAAACCCAGTCTTTTCACCGTGACCTGGGACTATGCTTTGGCCAGCTCAAACTTTTGGTCCTGATTTTACGTTTCCAGGGGAGGTGCTTTACTTCTGAAGTTGTGCTTTGAACTGTCCTGGCACAGAGAGGGCTGATGGTTGACAAAGAGATCAGGCTGCAAGGGTAGTACAGGTGGTTCTTAATTCAGCCTGCTAGGGGAGGGAAGAACAGAGACAGACTTCATGGATCAGTAGCACTGGCTCTGTCTCCTGTTTCGTTATTAAAATAACACTTCAGTGATTTTTTAAAAGGTGTTTTCCTAAATGCTCCCTAATGCCCATAATAATTTTAGATGCTGGGAAGTAAATATTTTTCTTCTACCAGAGTGTTTTGGGTTTTTTTCCCACTTGGCAAGCACCGGTATTTGGGGGTTTTGTGTTTTGTTTTGGTTTTTCTTTTACAATATTTAGGATGAAGTAGAAATTAGCTTTGCTACCAAAACCTTGCAGATATACACACAAAATACTTGAACTTGCCAAAACAAGTTATTTTTTGCATCAGCATTCTTGAGTTTATTTTCTGCTTGCATGTTTTCAGAAAAAGAGTGCTTCTTACCAGCTGCTGTGGACAAAACATTGTGTCTGCAAGATCGACGAACTGATGGCTTTTTTAGTTAGTACTGTAGAGGTCAGCTATGGGAGAGATAATTGGAGAAAAATAGGCAAAATTTGATTATTAGAAGGCCGCTTAAGATAAATTAAAAAATAGGGCAAAAGGCGAATGTGATTCTGACCTCTAATGCCAGAAAAATGAACTCTGAGTGTTTATAACTGGGCCTTGAAATGAGACCTGGGAGGAGACTGGGGCTCTGTGATGGTTTTGATTTACATCCAGCCCTTGATTTCTTTTTTTGATGGGCAGTTTTCTATATCATGACAGACTAATTTTGCTTCACAAGCAYGTGAACTCTCCCTGCAGCAAGATGGGAACACCACCTGTAAGAGAAAGTCAGCAGTCCCAAGGCAAGCTATATCCTCCCCAAGTCAGGGCTTTAAGGACATGAGTGAATGAAGATGTGCTTCCTGTTCATCCAGAGCACTTTTAAATATCCCATCTACACTAGAGTTGTGTTCCTTCCTACCCCCTTTTTTTCTTTTCTTGTTTGGTCTAGTGTCTTGTTGAAATGCTGAAAGACCTTAAAGCATTTTGGGAAAGACAACGGCACTGAATCTTAAACACACTTACAGGGAGTCAGCAGATCCCCACTGGGGTCTTCAGTGGGATCTTGAGCAACTTACATAACCTTTTCTGTGCGTCAAAGTCACAGTCCACAAAATGGGAACAGCATGATGTATCTCACAGGGTTTTTGAGGTTTAAACTGGGACTTTTAAAAGGGGTCTTTGTTGTGATTTGCTTCCCTTTAAAACTGAATGGGAGTTCAGTGTCTTGATTTTCTCATTTCAGGGATTTTCAAAGCAGCTATCTTATGTGGAAGAGCTTGATTTTTTATTTTTTTCCTTTGATTTTTGGGTCACTAGTGATCTGATTTCAAAATCTCTTTAAATGGAGTAACAAATAAGTTATGGAAAAACTACAGTCCCAGTTATAAAGAAATCTATATCTACCATCTGTAAGGACCTGATTAGTCCCCACAGTACTGTGGTAATGGATTATAATTACTCTACTTCTCCCACAATTATCAGAGAAACTCTGAAATAAAAAAGATTTTAAAGGGGCATTGTCAAGCACCCCAGAAAAAAGGTGGGTATTTAGTTAAGACAAAGCAAAACGCCTGGAGGTGCCATGTGTGGAAATAACCACTTTCAGAAGTGCCTCTTTACTGAAGAAATGTTACTGCACAGTAACAGTTGCCAGCTGGTAGAGGTGGAAGAATTTAGAAGGAAAGGAACAAAGCAGAATAAAAATGTATGTACAATAACAAATTACGGGCAGAAATACAGAATATTCCAAGTTCTCTATCCTGTTCCTTAGCTACAAATAATCCTGTGAAATATTTGTTCCAAAGGTCAAATAAAAAAAAAAAAAGACTTCAAAGCAAAAAAGGGTAGTACTGAAACTGTCTCTAGCAGGTTTATTCTGAAAATATTTCAGAAGTGAGAAACTTTTCTTGTGCAACAGTCTCACAGATTTTTACTGTAGGTAATAAGGAGTTCTGAAAACACCTAGACATTAGGATCACTTATGTCATCAGACTAAAAATGGGGTGTGCGTTTTTGGAAAACTTTGGAGGAAGTGCTGATAAGCGAGGGAAACATTAAGCCCAGTTCTGTGTTCACTTACCTTCCCTAGGACTGGACTATGCAACGGTTTTAAACTCAAGAGATTTAGATTGCACATTAAGAAGAAATTTTTTACGATGAGGGTAGTGAGACACTGGAACAGGTTGCCCAGAGAAGTTGTGGATGCCCCATGCCTGGAAGTGTTCAAGGCCAGGTTGGATGGGCTTTGATGTCCCTGCCCGTGGCAAGGGGGTTGGACTAGGTGATCTTTGAAGGTCCCTTCCAGCATAAACCGTTCTGTGATTCTATGCAGCAGAATAAAGGACTTCCACATGAATATCTGATCAGAGGGAAAGCTGGGATTCCCAGAAAGGGTGAGAGTAAGGCATTAATTACCCTCTGTATCCACCAGCCAAACTTTCTTTAAACTGCTGAAGTTGCTCGGCGTTCTCTGAAACCATCTAGAGCAGCATGAGATTTGTCTTGCTTGGCTTCAGCTATTTTTATATTAGGCATTCAGTCCCACCAAACTCCTCCTCACAAGCCTAGGCAGAAAGATGGGCATCTCCAGAGAGCTGTTTGTCCCATCAGTTTTCTCCTGGGAAGAAAACCTGCCAGAAGTGCCCTCGTCCCCCTTGCCATCTGCTGTGGAGATATCTGGTCAAGTAGAGCAGATGAGATCCCTCACATCTGGACAGCTGAAATAAGGTGAAATGAAAACATTGTCTCACCAGGAGGGTGGACGTGGATGTGCGTAAAGGTGGTCTTAACAGGCAAGTATTTTACCTTTGTACTAAATGATAAGAAAAGTGAATCATACTAACAGACCCATCACCTGCTTGTTTGACTTTGCTGTAAATATCAAACTTTGTTATGAATTTTAGCCTAAATGTTACTGAGTTTTAGGCCTAATTACTGCTATTCTATTGCTTTATACAAGCCAGGGATGTGCTCTCTCAGAAGCAGCTCTTCTCATCCTGCTGTGTGTATCACAAAGCTGCTCATCAGCACCAAATCCAGTGCTCCGGTATAGGCCCAATTTTGCCAAAACTCCTGTAATTTTGTTAGTGCATCTCCTGTTTTTCTGACAATTGTCATGCTTCATTTCTCACCAGAGATACTTTGCTTTTCCTGTCAAGTGTGATTGAAGCTAGCAAACCCAGCAGCAAGCCAGAAGTCCAGACCCAGGCCATCCCCAGCCCTGCACCAGAGGTGCCAAAGGAGCCCTCTAATGTCAACCTCGTGTTGCCAGCGGATGGAGCCTTTCTGCCCATGTACCTCTGCCACCACTCTCACCCAAGAAACATTGGCTTTCAAAAGCTGTCGGCATATCTGAGTCCACTCAGATCTACGGCTAAAAGAAAGACGTTAGGTTAACCCTTTATGGTATCCTTTTAAAAAATTACTTGGGAGACCTTACATTTCCTGAATAGTACTCAGGTTTTCTTATATAAAGTGGGATACCAAAATGGTATTTATGGTCATCTGTGATTAAGAAGTTGCAATTTATAAATAGTCAGTGCTAAAGTCTTTCTGGCAAAGACTTTGATGATGCTACAGGAAGCATTCCCCTATGAGATATATAGGCATTTTAAATGATTTTTCATTTTCAATAGCATTGACATCTCTGCAGAATGGTATCCTCCATAAAATGGAGGATATGTCTGCAAATGTCACGTGCATCTAAGAGTCTGCCCGTTGTCCATGCTGTCTTCTGTACCTCTATAATAATTTTGTAAACATTAGGCCATTTCGAGCAATGCAGATGTTCGGCTTTATGTAGAAGGGAGAGAGATTGCTAAAGAGCTGATAGAGATATATTCTTTTGTGAAGAAATACAGAAATGGAAAATTTACATCCAGTGTGATTTTCTCTAGATTCTTTTGGTTGTAGTGGCACATCTTTTTGCCTCTTTCCAAGCCTTCAGTTTTCTCCTTCTATTTTGTTCTTCACAGGGCGGGGCGGGGTGGGTGGGGAAGGAGGGCAAGTTTATAAATAAGATGGGAAAAGAAGGAGCAGTTTTATGTTTCAGAACGGAATATGCATGTTATTCACTGACCCAGAAAAATGAGCCACATGTACAAGATTTAAAGTTTAAAAATGAAGGACATCTTTCCTACCAGGCCTATAGAAGAGCTTTGGACTATAGCAATTCATGCATAGGAGTGAATGCTGGGACTCAGCAGTGTTGGACTCTGTTCCCTTCCCCAGCTCTGACAGTCTGCCTGTGTGCTCTTGGACATTTTCTCCTGAAATGCACCCAGCAGTAGTTTTCCACCTGCATCTACAGTCCCAGGAGATGCGGGAGGCATTACGCATAGGTTCTGTGAAAGGTAAAAACAAGCTTATTGTCAGTAGGCTTAAAATGCTGGATTTGTACTTCACTAGAAAAATGCTTGCACATAAAAAATAAGACAAACCTCAAAAACCTCTGCTGTCACTTACGCAAAGTGAAATGGTAAATTTTCTGATGTCTAGTGTTTGGGACTGAAGCCTGCTTCAAACTGCAAAGACTATGAGACAGTCAGCTTATTTGAACCTGTCCAGTTCAGCTATTTTGATCCATCCCAGCTGAGTTGTTGCCCCAGCACCTTTTTGTGCAATTTTGGAACATTAGAAATACAACAAGTGGACAAGATCTAATTTAGTGCACTCTACTGAAAAAAAAAGTGTACTCAATCATTCTGTTATCACACTTACTGCTGTCACCCCATTGTTTATTTCCAGACCGTGCGATGATGAACAAAAGAGGTTTTTGGTGTTTCTTCAGGGTGAGAAGCTGTAAGTTTATTCTATAAATACAACCTGAGCAGACTTGTAGGAAGGGCTGAGGTGCATGTTTTCTTTAAGGAGGGCTGTGCAGCATGCCTCAAATAGAGAGATCCTTACTCAACAGGTAAGGATGATGAGTAAAGCCTCTTTCCTCCAAAGGGTACTTAATTGCTTTCTCTTGGGGGAAAAAAAAAAAGACGCCAAGAAAATGGAAGCATTCCAACTATCTGTAAAAGTTTTGTTTTCACACTGTGCTTCAATCTCATTACAGCTTTTGAGGAGTAACAGCGATAGTCAGCCATTCCTCAGATGGGAAGTGATCAGGGTGTGAATTGCTGTAGAAAAGTTATTTCCAGTAATAACATGGCAGGTGTTTTGAAAGAAAGCTGCTCTAACCTTTCAGATTGCAGAGTCATYGCAGTAATTCTAAGAATCACAATCTACAAATGCCTAATTTCACTATTGCATTCCTAATTAAGAGGGGAAAAGAGGTGTGAGGAAACTGAGTTTTGAAAGACATTCTTCTACAAATTTACAGCTTCCGATTTCTGATCTATCACTAGAAATAAGAAGGTCATTCACATGCAGTTTCAGGACCTCCATGCCTGGGCATGGTGTTGCTAGCATTGATGGGCACTCCAGGTACAAAAACTTATGCTTTGATCAAAGCCTAAAAAATGTAAAGGCATTGCACCATGGAAAATAGATTACAGTTAGTGATACCAAGATAATTGTTGTCTGATAAATATGGTGTCTTCATGGCACAGGACAAGATTTCTGCATCAAGTTGCTGTTCGATGCACAAAATCTTGTCTTAAAGATTTCATCTGAATGCAAACCCACCACATCCTTTTTGAAATCGTCCTGATGCTACAATGAAAAATTTGCACATCATTTTCCATCTGAACTTTGTTTAGACTTAGTTCTTAGCCAGTGAATCTTGTTCTTTCCTTGCCTGATCACCTCTCTCAGAAAGCCTTGCCCCAGGTAGCTGTTAAAAAGTTTTAATCAGGTCACTTCTCATCCTTCTCTTTCTTAATTAATTAAGTCGACCCATAGTATAGAAACCCAGWATTATCCTTGTCATTAACGGTATACCATGAGCTCAAGATTTGGTTAGATTTCCCTGCTACATAGTTGTACATTATCTATTCAGTTTACCAAGCCCAGTTCTTCATTTAAATTTTAATTCATTCTTGACAACCCAAATTATGAATAACATCAAAAGAATCTAGGACTAAACGGACTAAAGTCCTACTTGGACTAAATAGCAGAAGTCCCATTATTTCTAATGGATGCCAAATTAGTTCCCTCTTTTTGCATGGTAAAAGTGTAAGAATCAGAAGTAATGTGGACTGTTAGAGTAAATAAAATTAATCTATTTGGCATATTTTCAGACCATAGATTACATGTTGCTTTATTACTTTAGCACAGTATTCTGTTTTTCACTAGTCACTAAGGACTATATTTTGCCTTTAGTTTTCATGCAAATCGGCTATTAATATAGGGGAAATTTGCAGTGTTAAACATTGTGCAAGATATTCTGAGCACAGTGAGAATTAAACCCATTCCCACCCATTCTAGCACAGGAGCATAGGCGTTAGATCAGAGCCTTTTGCTTGTCAGAAATCTGAATGCACCAGAGACCTGCTCCAAAGCACACAGAAATCACTGCAGAAAACCTCAGTGACTTCAGTGAGTTTGGGATAAAGCGCTGGGACTTTCCTGAAAGGAAAAAAAAAAAAGGCAAATATTTCTAATTGTAAGTAATTTTAAAGCAGACCGCTTTGTTCTCCAAAATCACTTTTAAGGAGCTGCTAGAGACCAAAAACATGTATAATTTGATTAGTTTGATGTCTAGGATATTTTTTTTCCTGCTTACTCTTTTTAGCTGATGGAAAAAAAAAAAGGTATTTTCTTACAAGCTTACCCCAGATTGATCACAGATAAATTAAAGAGCTTTGATGTGGCCAGCAAAGCATACTTACTGATCTAATAACAAATACAAGTGTTCTTGGAAAAAAACTCTCGGGCGTATACTGAAATTTCATGTTTGTTTTTCTCCCCTTTTCTGAATAATAAAAAAATGAAACCCATTTTTTTTTTTTTTAGGAACATTTCCTCAAGCTGATTGTTCTGCTCCAGCTAAGCACACACTCTATGGCAGAAAGGATAAACAAATACAGCTTTGTACTTGGTCCAGAACAAGAGACCCTGCATTCAAAACTCTCATTGTAAAAACCGCTGAGAACTTAACCTGAGTTACGTTGCTGTTGCTTGGCTTTTGTTGCCTGTAAGGCTTACTGATACCAGGCCTATTTGCTCTTACAGTTGCCAACATTAAGAAAGAATATAGAGAGATTAAAAAAAWTCTCGTTTGTCCTAAAATTCAAGGGTAAAAGATCAAATTTCCATTCCTCTAGTTGTTGTTAGCCTTTCTTCTTTGGAGGGGGGAGCTGTGAATTACAGCAATGCCTGGCTGATAACCTCCTATGTGCTCTTTTAGCTGACCGTATGATGGTGCGTTTTCAAATTGCTGGTGCTCAGCATATTGAAAATAAGGACACTTGCTTAGGCACYGGAAAGACATAGGTGTCAATGCCTTACTGAGCTCACTGGGGACAGAAATTGCCTGCCAGTAGAAGCACMGGGCTGCATAGGGTTCACTATAGTGTCATTTTCAGACACTGTGTTACTGCATGGCTGAGGTGGAACTGGCTCATGGTTCCCTGTCCCTGCTACCTGTCGAATAGCCTCCTTCGTGAGGGCATCACGCTCTGCTTTAAAGTGTCTGCACTGCTTGTCCAGACTACTGCTATGAGAAGGGTGCCCTACTGTACCTTTCTCCAGTCCTTAGAAATCACATTCTTTCCAGCCTTAGTTTTTCATGGGCAGTTTTACACCTACTTGGTCTTRTCCAAGGATTTTCCTCATGGTTAAATAGCCATTCTTTTCCTCTCATGTTTGCTTTCATGGAAGCAATCGAGCCACTCTCTGGGCTTTGTTTGGTATGCCAAGAAAACCAAGCGGAGGTAGGTGACAAGGAATTTTTCTTCGATTTACCTTTAGATCATTTTGAAAGCTCAAAATTATGTCAAAAGCTTTTGATGGATATAAAATGATCTTTTTTCCCACAATCACTGAAAACCTTGAAGCTGTTCTTAATTCTGGATGAAACACTTAAATTCTAAAATCATTAGGGAACAACAGTTTGAAACGAAAATTGGTTTAAACCAGAAAAACATCAAACTTCTGAAAATGGCTATCTGTCTGCCACCAGGCATCTTTCTTTAAGATTCACTGCTTGCTGTGGAATAGCCCTCCCTTTAATTTTTCCTTCTAAATTAATCTGTGTTGCCCTTCTCTAATAGTTTGACACCTGTTCTCTGGGCGCGGTCCTGAGCCCAGGTGACAGTGCCATAYACAGCAAGGCCTTGTGCCCTGGAAATAATGCTTTTCTCCCTGCCTTTGACACACCAGCCTTTGGAGCCCTGGGCTTTGGAAGGATATGGCCTCTCTAATATTCAATTTCTAATAAATCTTCAGTTGTTTYTGAAAATGGAAACTCTTGCCTTCCAGTGGTTAAGTTCCATTTGGAGATTCTTGGTTTTAGTTTGTTCCAGTGGTTATTTTTGTTGGGGAAATAACTTACCTTAAAAAGTGTGCTGTRCTTAGCTGCTGAGATAACAGAGGCTGGTTCTAAACTAGAAGCCCAAGGGTTTTTTTTGTTCTTTTGGTGTTTCTTTTTTTTAATCCCCTGAAGCTATCTAGTAGATTGATGTCATGGCTGATTCCAGAACTCCTAATGAAAACCAGAACAGAACAAAGTTGTTGGGAGACACATAAACCTAATATTGGTTTGGAAGGAGTAAATATTTATCCAGGGAGAAGGAGATGACTTATTTAAAGACTGACCTAATTTATTATTTAGGAAAACCGCCTTTCGGTATCCACCCTGCAGCCAAGAATTGTCCTTCTTTTTCCTAGGGAGTATTATAGTTTAAGAAATGAACCACASAACCCAGAATATACTGGCAGGGGCAGCCTCCCAGAATGGAACTACTCATTAAACTCATTTATCCTCCTAACAGACCATTCTGAAGGTATTGCAGTGCATTAGGGACAAAGCTGGATCACTGAAAGGTCATGGGTCTCAGAARCAGTAGCTGCAGTGGGAGGCACTTMGGTCAGGTTTGGGTTTGTACTAGCAGTTTCACAGGACGCTTGTCCATGACAGACATCTTCACTCAGCAGTTCTGTTTAATACCTCATTTTTAAGGTATGTGCCAAGTAAACCCCCAGAAAAATAAGTCTTGGAGAGTGTGAAGGGGTCAGGGAGGTTGTTTTTGTTTTCCTCATTTCCTGCTCAGTTAAGGTAAAATACTGGATGAGGCAGGGGATCAGAAACATGGTAGARTTTCTTATTTGAGGTTGATCAATTTTTATTTTTTTTTTAATCCTGTGCAGACTAGTAACAATAAGGAACATTTCGTATTTGCTGATAGCGACTGAAGTGTCAGATAGTTTGCAGTCCTAGCTTAGTGGGCAGTGGACAGGCCACCACAATTACTGGCAACTGTGATGCTTTCTCAGCTGAGAGGGCTCGAACAGGCTTGGAGAAAGAATTGCTATTCTCCAGCAGAAACATCCTCTCCGACATAGAGCAGGGAACAGTGGTGTGGTTACACATCCTGTTCTAGCTGCAGCTGAGCCCTGCAGATGTGGTTACCCCCAGGAGCCTCTTCCACTCCCTCAGCTGCTCAGCTTAACTGCTTTTAAGGTCGCTTCCTAGCTCAGTTCAGTCAAAATAATCCAGATGAGCTCCAGCACTTCTAATAGTGGGATTCTTTTTCTTTTTTTTTTAACTGACCTGACCTAGGAAGCAGCCACACTGGCAGTTGTGCCAGCAACTGGAGCGATCAGTCMCCTATTGCAGGAAGGCAGTGGTGAGCAGTCTGCGGTGAGCTGCAGAGGGTAACCGTTCAACTTGGCCCAGCAGTACTCAGAACAGGTGAAGCCATTGCAGTATCTTACTAGAGCAGCACAGGGAAAACATGAAGTACGACTGCCTCTCTTGTGCTAGTGCTCGGAATGAGCCATGGGGCTACCCAGCCCTTCCCTTCCTCAAGTGTGAATAAAATACAAGTTTCTATCAACATGTGTGGATGTTGTGCTGCTTGGGCACAACAGTAGTCCTGGTGTAGTAGACTATGTTAGTGTATTTGCTGCCCAGATGTAAAATACCTGATGGACTTTCATTCTTTTGCTCTGTCTGTGTCCCTTTGTACCCCCCTAAATACGGTTTCCCTCTTCCATGTAACAGCTCCCAGTATTTGTAAGGTTATCACATCTCTGCAGATGATTTGAATGCACTGTACAACATACTTAGTTATTTTTATATTTCCTCRTAAAGACCTTTCCATGTTTGTGTTCTCTGAACTCTGCCCAGATTCTCATCCCTTTCATTCCACTGTTGAGGTCCCTGGCAATATTTCAAACTGCAGAGTTGTAAGAGGAGCAGAAATCCCTGCTAGATGATGGGATCATCTCTGTGTTTAGCTACAAATTGTGCTGACCTTGAACTGTTGTGTTTCAAGATAGCATTGCCATCCACACCCTCATCTAGCGTGAGCAGGACTCGTGCTTCAGTGTGTTCTCACGTCCTAATCTCTATCATCTAGACCTGTGACTTGACCAGAGGATATCACAGCCCTCTTCCACCCACTCTCTACAAGCCCATGCTTATGTGTTGTATTTAGTAGCTCACTTCATTTCTTCTTCATACACATAATTTCCAGAGGGTGTTCAGGAGAGGGGTTCCTCAGTGCTGCTTAGAGTGATAAGAAGTCCTGTACTTAACCTGAGTATCTTGCGTCTTTCTGCAACCACTGAATTAGGAATTTCTCTCTGAAATGAGGAGCTGTCTTAAAAACTGACTGAATACAGCCTAGTGCTAATAAAACTATCAGTTTATTGTAACATGGCTATGCCTGTGTAATAAAGCAGATGATAAGAGATAACTTACCTCAGTAGGTCCTCTACTCAATGTATTTGATGTGTCTAGTTTACCATAGTGCATACCACTGCCTACAGATCATTAGCTTTGATGGTGACTAAAACTGGAGTTAATCAAGCRCTCCTCTGTGACTCTCTCTCGCTGCTCCATATGCTGTTGCTTATTATTAACCTATGTCAACAGCCCTTCCAGTAATTTATAAGCCTTATTACACTGCCCTTTACACTTGATACTATTAAAAGTAACATTCGCGAAATACTATATTGATGACAGCACTTAAAGTCAGACTTTTACGTACTCTCTTTTCTTCTTGTACTTTTAGGCTTTTGGAAATGCAATCACATTTAGAATTACGTCCTTGTAGGTGTTTTTCTGCAGCTGCTTATTGCCAGAGAGGTCAGCCAAAAAGCTGCAATTGTCATCAGTGAGAATTTTGACACGTAACTCTTTGAGAGGTCTGTGATTCTTTTGTCATTGTTATTCATTCTGGCACTTAATGTATTTCTTCACGTATTATACCGTCACCCTAAAAATATGATGGCAAGTTTTGAAACTCCTAGTACCCAAGCTTTTTTTACAGTTAAAAAACAAAAGAGGATTTTGRGTATATCTGTATAATCCCATGTTACACTGGTGACAAAATCCAGACTCATGTCTCTCATCATTATGTCACTTCAATTAAGAAACCACCATAATAGTCCACATCTTTCCATAAATTCCAGAGTTTCTCATAGACTGCAACAGAATTTTTTTTTTAGTTAAGAATTGGCTAAATACTATCAAATAATAATCAGTACAATACAATCAGTAGTTTCATTTACAGAGAGTTATTCCTCCATACATAGACATATACAGTGACCTTTGTGAGTGATCTACATTAGGSGTAGAGTTGAATGAGGAACGTTAGCAGTTAAAATAGTCACAGTCCCCAGACAGTTATATCTTATCTCATTTTTCCACTAAGCTATTTTAGAAAACTATAAAAGCATATGATTTTCTTTGAAGAAAGGAGTGCATGTCTTTGTATAAAAAGGAGACATAGGTTTTTACCATAAAGGAATCAGAGAATTCACCTCCATAGATTGTAGACATTATTATTGGACTTTAACTTTGGCTAATTTCTTAGATTTGCTCAAAGTAATTGATGATCAACCTTGGATTTCTGATCTATATGGAATAGATTATGTTATACCAGGAATAACAGATTCAGTGATACTTAGAGATGGTATTCCATATTCTATTGAAATATGGACATTCTGTCCATTCCTAGGCCTTAAGACAAGTTTCCGTTGAAAGCGAAGTTACAGCAACATCATTAAAATGTCCCAGCTTTTTTGAGATATGGAGGTCTGACATTTGGGGAGAATATGCAAACCAACTACCTACTTCTGCAGATTTCTGGAAGTGAGATTACATGATTTTAAAATACTTTATTTCAGTATTTTATGATCTGGCAACTTTGATTGTTTTCTACTATTTCATACTTTTTTCCTTTTAGAAAACAAGGAGTTATCTTTGTTCGTTTTCTCTGGATTGCAGATGATGATGGTGTTGACCTCATGCCAAACACAACTTGCCTTAGCTTAGGCTGACCAGACAGTTCTAAGCAGCAGTCTGTCACTAGTTTGACACTGAGCATTTGTGTAAATTTGTAGCTGGTAGATGCTGGAATTGGCTAAGGCGCTCTCAGTTTCAGTGTCTTGCTGGACAGATTCACAGTCTGTGGTAAACCTAGGATTCCCTGACTCCCACACCCATATTTAAAACCTTTCATTTTGAAGCTATACTGTACATGCTAGCTCAAATAAATAATCACTTGATATAAACAGGTTTTGAAATCTAATCTGGGTTTCCRTGGCTTAAAACGTCTTGTAATGTTTTACTGGGGAAATACTGAGTCCAGCCTGAGCCCTGAGCACCTGAGTCCAGCTAAATACTGGATAACTTTAGTGATAGCTGTCAGCAGATAGAGCTCTGCTAAGCTCAGCGTTGAGTTTAAGGTCGTTAAACTGAGTGCCGAATACTCAGTCGACTGCAAGATTAAATTATTTGAGGCTTTCTGACTCAAAGATAACTATCGGTATGTGCATGTGAAAAGTTGAAAAATTTTCACTGAAAATTGGCATCCTGCTGGATTSCTGCTTTCCCATCTGCTGCCATGCTTCATTTATCTCTCTGTTAAGGGTTGAAGGAGACACAAAGACTACTGTATCTGAAGTTGACCAGCTAGAATGATATAGTCTGCTCTTTAGTTTTCAATTGCTGGATTTGTTTGCATAAAATTCACTCTAAGAAGAAATAGAAGGAGTCTGTTGATAAACCATACTGATCATAAAATCCCAATCTATGGATTATATCATTTTACCTCTATCCTTCAAGAAGACTTTTCAGTCTCACCATCCTCAGTTTCCAGATTGATTTAAAAAAAAAAAAAAGTAGTTCAAATGAATTCTAAATAAAAGCAGGAAAAATGGATCTGTACAGTTTCTGTAATATTTCCCAAATGAACTGATGTGGAAGCAAAGTGTGATTGATAACCAAGTGTAATAGGATGTATTGTACATATCGTACATGCAAAAATATTACTGGTTCCTTTAGTTTTATATGTCATTAAATGTGCAGAACTCAAGATGCTTTACCAAGTGAACTAAGGCTGGCTGTGAAAGCCACAAATAAGGAATTTGTTTTCCCTCCCTAGGTTTCTCGGGAGAAACTGAACCAGTCTCGCTGCTCTGAGGTGGATCTTTGCAACACAGACAATAAAATACAACATTTTGCTGTAACCTCTCTCTGAAAACTAGTATGCCCCGTGTATGAAACTGAACGTGAATAGTCCTTTGAGATTCTTTTTAGTGCCTCCTGTATGCTTTATTAGAAGTCACACCAAGAGTGCAGCCCTCAACATATATTCAGAATGTGAATTTATTTTGCAGTCTACATCTCCAAAGACCATTGTGATCCACAAACTAGTAGGGTCTCAAAACTAATGTGGCGGATCCAGAAGACAGCTGCACGGTACTGCCCTGTTTTGCAGTCTTAGCAATAAAGCTTAGGAGTCCCCAGTAAAAGCAGAGTCACAGAAGTAACAACTTTTTATTACCAGCCAGCCTTAGTTTCTCCCATTTTCAAATTACTGACTGAATTTTTCCAAAACTAGAACTGCTCTCTTGCTTAAGTTAAAGGAAGTTTCCCTTAACAGCCCTTGCTCTATGTTTTCAAATGGCCATTAGTTCCCTTTCTCTTCTTTTAATCTTCTTTACAGGCTTGCCTCCATGTATACCTCACACTTTCCTCTTCTGTATGTACGTATCTCATGTACCTTTTCTAATCTCTCTGTCTCCATCCAGCAGGCTCTTCTGCTGTCTGTCTCTTCATCACTGTCTGAGACATACGTGTAAAATGAGGGTTCTCCTARAAGGGTGTAAACCCATCCTGGAAGGGATCTGCTTACTGATATAAAGATGGTAAGAAAGGAGAGAAATTTTTCATATTCCTTGTCAAAAATAAATTTATAGACTGGCAGATGCTTAGGTTTAGAAGCCCTCTTTTAGTCTGAATTGAAAATYAGTTGCATTGTAACTAAGCTGGTTTGATTCCCCAGGTACCTTTCCCAAATGTAGCTCCATTGCACAAAGTGCCAAATGGAGTTTCTTGCAGGAGTCTCATTTGGTGCTGCCTTAGACTAAGGCAGAAGTACCGTGTGTTACAAACAGTGGCCTGGTCTTATCCAGTGGGTTGCGAGCTGCGATGGAGTAGCATATGGGTGGTAGCATAGGCTGTAGAAACCTGTTTGCTAGAGAATGCCACCTTTTCTCATGGTTCGTTTGACAGTCTCCAGAGACTAAATATTCGTGTCATTAATATGTCATAGTAAACTGTATGTTAGAAATTAATATATATGTGACAGACACTTCTACCCTTGCAGAACACAGTGGTTTCCATTTATTTTTAGAATTTCTCACGTTGGATTTTTTGAAGGCATGCTCTGTAGTCACAGGAAGAATTTGGGGCTGCCTACAGCATTGTCTCTCAGATTAAGGTCATGTCACTGTTCTGCTTTGTCCTGTTGTTTGAAAAGATGAAGGAAGATGATGCTCTGTACGTAGAGTTCTCAAACAAGGTTTTGGGCCAATAGCAATTTTTTTTCTCATTTTAAACAAAAAATGACTGAAGATGCCTTCCTGTGCTCTATAAAACATCGTGCTTATTTTTATGCAGAATAAATGAATATAAGTCTAAAAATGTCAAGGAARCATATTTGTTTGGATTACGCTAAAAAAAAAATTTTACAATATCATCTAGTTTAACCCTGAAGAATTTATACATCTTTCTCACACTACTCTCTTGCTCTAATACCATAGCTCAACTAGCAGAGTAGGTCAAGGGTTTCTGAAGGTGCCGGTGGTGTATGGCCTTTGTCTCCACAGACAGACCGAGCTGTAGGCAGCACACAAGCCAGCAGCATGCTGATGGAGTGACCTGCTGTATGTTGGAAGGCGTCTAGACTGAATTTCTGTCCTGGTGACACGAGTAACTCTTGACATATGTTTACAGAAGAAATGGGTTGTTTTGAGGATAGTCGAGAAAGCATTATCAGAATTTGTACTATGCGTTTACAAAGCAGCTTGGTCTAAATTAGTGCCTGCAGATGAAAGATTATTTTCCTTTGATGCGTAAGACCCACATSGTTGGGGGATTGCAACCATGACTTTCAGATCTAGGAGTTTTACAAGCTGGGGTGTCTTCCTTATGAAGAATTCTCCTTAGTTAACCTCACAGTTATGGAACTAAATGCAATCCATTTAATGTCTGGAAAAGTGTTTTATCCATAAAAAAAAAGATATCAATCATGAGGTGCCAACAAGAAAGATCACCATCCACAGAGGTGTAGCAAAAGCTAGATAAGGAGGAAGAAGGTGCTTTGAAGAGGATTTAGCTTTCAACTGGATGTAGCAAAGAGGAGCCATTGGGTTCAAAGTCATTAATTGCTGAGGATAGAGAAGGAAAGTGATTGTAGAAAAAAACTGTAGAAAAAGGATGGAGGCAAGACTGGAAATGAGTGTCTTGATGAACAAGGGAGAGAGAAAACTCTGCAAAGGAAGTTTAAGAATTGGACTTTGAATGTGTTAAAATTCAGCTAATTTGAAGACCTGTGTGCTCTCTAAAAAGCTGCGATTCAAATTTTTTAATTTCTTTTTTAATTTCTTACAGACTTGTGGGAGAAGGGTTCAGGGTAAAAAATTCTTTTGTTAGGTCTGCAACTTTTATCTGCAGGACTAGATTGGTTTAATTTGGAATAGCACATTGAGAGGTCAGATTGAAGTTCAGTTCTAAAACTGATGTTCCTGCCTTTCTAAGCTAGCTTCTGCCTAGGGGTTGTGACACAAATGTYTTGGTCTCAGTATATGCCAGGCTGCTGAGTGCTGCTTCTTCTGCCCACGACCAGGGTGGCCTGCCACCTGCTGAGGTGTTTCAGATCTCACAAGCTCTTTTAGGTTGTTTGTTCCCCCTCCATGATTCAAACCCTTTCAATAAATAGTCTCTTTGTAATTGCTTGCTCTAAGCTCAGTTTCTAGGCGTTTCAAAAGCGGAGTTATTTGCAGCCAGTCACTTTCTTCTTTTGGCTGCAGTAAAGACCTTGAAATTTATTTTTTTCTAGGGTATTGAATTTCAGTGTTTTATCATTTTCCCCCAGGGAAGGTATGAATGCAAACTACAGAGGAGGTTTTTTTTTCTGGAGTTTGACCAGAAAGAATGCTTTTCCGCATGAGTTTAGACATATATTTAGGTACCTTGCTGAATCTGGGCCAAGATTTGTGGCCTGGTATTGGAATTCAGTGACCAATAAGTGAAAATTATGCATGAACATTTTTTTCTAATTGTGAGAATAATATTTGCAAATAATTTATTTAGTAATTACCAAGAAAGATTGAGCTTGATGAGGTAACCCTTTTATGTAAAAAGAACCAAAGCACAATATCCATTCCTATTAGTTGGCCCGCTTAGATTTTAAATTCTTGAATTAAAAAAGAGCTTCCATGAAACAGTGTTCACAAATGACACTATTTCTTTATAATAGGGCAATAGTGAAGAAGAGTTTATGTTTGTAAGTGTGCGTGTTTTTGTTTAGACATGTACAAATATGTACACATCTGACAACCAACAAGCTCTTGAAAATATTCAGGTTATAACTGCCTCAATAATTTTTAAAAAGTGTGGATAATTATTATGGAAATTATTATGGAAAGATATACTTTGTTGTGAAAATGTATTGTCTAGTAAACTGATGGAAACAGGCTATCAAGATTTATACTGATGGTATGTCATTCTTTATAAATTTCCCTTTTTACTGATCATAGTTCAGTAGTTGTTGGCAAGTGGCAAAGATGACTTGCTTCTCTGCAGAGCTCTTTAATTACAAGGTCTTCGAATAACTATGTTAACAGGTTGAGGTGTACTGTCTGTGTTAGCTGAATGTGCCTCATAATTCTATTGGGCTGACTATAATTCATAGTCATTTTGACTGTAAATCAGTGGGACAGGAAAAGAGTGCATTTATCTCAGTGAAAACAAAAGTATTATTCTAGCTTAGTATTTCATATTCAACTACACTCATTGACTGGCTCCAGTAAGTTTGGAATATTAATGAGATGAAGACCAACACCTTTAATTCAGGGGAAGCAACAGGTTGTGTGAAAACAGGGGCTCTCAGTGTAGTTAAATTGACATTGAAAACATTAAATGAGTTTCTATCCTGAATTTTTTGTATGTAGGTACCAAGAGTAGTCAAGTTGTTGAATCTGAACTACTCAAATGTTACTAAAGGCATCTTACATTTCCTTTAAATAGTAGAATTTTGCATTTTGTGGTTCTCACTTCTTCAATATGGATCTCTATTATTTACTCTCACCAAGAATTTTGAATATAAAATTTGCATCTGTAGACATACTTGTTTTGACTCAAACCTTCAAAGATTCATATCACTGCATGTGATTTGCATGGAGTTTCTAATTCTTCTCTGATGGAAGTGAGGAATAGTTTTATATTCTGTGAATTTCTGTAAAACAGCCTTATATAAGGCTGAATTCAAACTGCATCAGGACCTAGAGCATATCAAATTGAGGCTTATGCACACCTGGTTTCAATCTAATGCAGGATCCCACCCAGTCTATGTACTTGGTCATGAATATTGGGAAGTGCTCCCAGGTCCCAGTTTAGATGTAGCCTTATCAATCTTCACTAAGAAAGCATTCTTGGGAAACACCTTGTTATTTTTTTATACCAGAATTGTAGAGATTTTCAGATTTTTATTTCATTTTGAGAACAATATGATAATTTAAACATCTCTTAGTACTAAGATATAGCCTGAGGCTGTTTGCTTTTCCTCGCATTAGTATTCTTGTCTTATCTTCTGCTGATACAGAAATGTAAAGACAGGCTACATAACCTGTGAGAGCAGCTAAATATAGAGAAATTGGCTACATATAGCCTAGGATAAGTCACTGTGTTTAAAACTTCAACTGTGCTTTTCAGATCAGCCTGAAGTACAAGTTAAGGCCTATTCTCCTGCCAGCTACATGGAAGAATTGGGATTCTTCTGAGTTGTAATACTTTTTACTGCTCCTTCACTCTTGGCGATGTACTGATGCTGGAGATAGATGTTTATGCTTCAGATCAGGGGCTCCCCAGGGATTTATACTGATATTACTCCTCACAAAGTGACTTTGTAGATCTAAATTAAAAATGTCAGGCAGTTCTTCCACTCTGGCTACCAGTACAAGTACTAGTGAGAGCACTGCAGCAACCTCCAGCTCTTCCGTGTTTGGTTCAGTTACTATGGTAGAGATGTCTCTTCTGAGAAGTCTCATAGCTCTTGTGTTTAAGAAACTACATGGAGAAATAGCAACAAAGAAGAGATAATAATAGTAAATACTAAAAAAAGGCTTTAAATAAAAAGATCTTTATGTTCATATTTCAGGTGCTTAGCTGACCCTTCTGTTCCTCCAGATTAGGAAGAAACTTCTGAGAACCCAGTTGCCCCAAAATTGCTGACCTCCTTTCTGCTGAGCCACAGCCAGTTAGGAAGACATAAGTGTGATGGAGCATGAGCAGTGGCTCACAAGTGAAGCATTATCTCATACCAGTGGGAATTTGTAGTGGGGCGTAGGGCAGCCAGTCATACCAGTCACAGGGCTCTAAAAGCAGTGTATAGCATCTGATGAACAAAAGTTTGCTAGATGCTACTGTGATACACATTTTGGCCAAGTTTTGAATATTCTGGGGCCTCTTTTATTCACAAGTTAGCATTCAAGGTAAGGTCAGTGATTGCACACGAATCCTGTCAAGCCSTTCATCCATCACCGTCACAGAAGCACACACACGTGTCCAGTTTGCTTTGCCTGCTAGCTAGTAGGCATCCACAACTGCCAGGTAGAACTGCCCCCTTTGCCATACCTGCCTGGGGGTGTTTTGTGCAGGCATCTGACTGAATAGATATGGAGATAGACCACAGTTTTATCCAGGATAGCACCTTAAATCTCCCTTTGTACTTCTCAATGTCAACAGAGGTGTGCATGAGTGTGCCTGAGTTCGAGGTTTCCCTGTTTCTGCAATCTCCATTGAATGCATGTCCTCAGACAGAGAGGAAAGTAATTCCTTAGTAACTAGAGTTAAATAAAATTCGTAAGAATTGACAAATCAGTACAACGAAACATGCTTCCAATATCCTTGCAAATCAGTAACCCACATATTACACAGTTTCGCACCTTAGTTTCAGAGTACAAAGAACTGTCAATGTGTTCTGCAAATATATAGTAGCATCCAACTTTGTTTTCTTCTGCAAGATTCTTCCAATAATATTACAGCTAAAAGGTTTTTTCTACTTTTTTAAAAAGTCACTGCCAGTTCTTTAAGCTTACTTTTGTGTGGCACTGGAAGTAGCAAAGTCTTGTGTTTGGGCTAAAGGTAATTTCTGGAATTGCAGCAAGAAGAAATTTAGAGGCAACAACATGCAAAGCATCATCTCAGTTGTTCCAAATGCAATCATTGCACCCTGAGACCCACTGAGATCTCAGCTGGTATTTGGATAGGTAAATATTTTTCCTGTCCTCAACCTGAACTTTAGATTATCCAGATGAGAACAGATGAGAACATCCAGATGAGATGGATGTCATGGATGGATGTGACCCAGACAAGAACAGAAATGGAAGGAAAATGTAAAACGGCATAATTTTCAGGAGGAACTGGAGAAGATCGAACACATACTTCAGTCTGAGACATTGATTTTGCCTGTTAAATGTAAAAGTGGTGAACTATTAACTTTCTTTTCACTAATTGTCATAGCTGAACTATGTTAACTTCTAGAGTGTTTTTGTACAGTGATTAGATAACTTGTGAGCTTTAGAGCTGTAAAGGAGATATGTTTGTATGACACAGTTTGGTGGAGAAAAATAGTTTCCCAAACTGAATATCAGTAAACAACTCCATCAGGGCTGTGCATGTAATTAGCAGGAAATACCTTTCCTGATAAAAATTGTTTCAACTGTTACATGCTTAGCTAAAAGAACTGGAATGATTTTTCAAATAAAAACTGTTGCATTTAGGAAGCACCTCTCTTTAGCAGTTCTTTACAAATGGCTTTTTGTGTATACGTAGTGAATATATTAATGCATTTTTATGGCCTGGGTCAGGCAGTCCTGAGATCAAATCAGGCAGGTGTGTAGAACCAGAAGAATGAGAGGAAAAACATTTCCATTGAAGTGTCTGAATCTGTTAACAACTGAGATTTCCCTCATTAACTCTGCAGAGCCATTCTAAATTTACCTTTTAAGATGTACTGTTAAGATATGAAGAGCTCCCTTGAAATGATCCCCTAATGATTACACTGGCTTAAATGCAGTGGGAGAGCACTGAATAGAGGATTTAGTCCACCAAATTTATGCATCTAGCTTGCACCTGAATTTTAGGCACTCAGACAGTTTTCCTAAGTGTCTTCATGCCATTAATTATTGGCTTAGAGAACAAGGAACATGGAAGGTTTCTACATAGAGCTCATGTCTTAACCAGAATTTGGCACCTAAGTTCTCCCTTGGAAGAGTTCCTGCTTTTTCTTTAATTGTTTTGGAAGCAGGCACAGATACAGGAGATTTGTGTCATTAGGTGTCTATAAATTGAGTGGGTTCCCTTAAGGCAGGGGGATTGTTTCTCCTCCCACGTTTGCACAATACCAAGCTCAGCTGAATCTTTGCAGTGGCTTGGGACACCACTGTAATGTAAACATTCAATCTTAATATCTGTGATGGTCCTGAAATTCAGGATGAGAACCTTACCTGGCTGTGGGCCCACGGCTTGGGTAGCCGTCTCCTTTGCATCTGTGTTTTTTTGCTCTAGGTACCAGTAAACAATGTTGTCAAGTGCAAGGATTGTGTTTGGTGATGCTCAGAAAGAAGACATCTGAAGGCAAGTGCTTGTTGCATTACTTTATGCAGAAGAGGAGTTCTTATATATCAAAATAGCAAAAGCTTTGTGGCTTTTGTATGGAGGTGCCTGACTCATGGGGACTGGATGCAAATTATATCCAGGCTGTTCTTCCACTTCTTCYGCCTCCTTGTGTGATATCCATTTAGGAAGCCTCAATACTAACCATTACCTATCCATCCTGCTAAGTATAAGCAATTGCTAGTCTTCTCTCCCAATATATCTGTTTACTGGAAGAGTGACAGGAGTTTATTAGCATTTTTGGCAGTAAACATAGGAGTGTCGAGAATCATACCACTTAAAATTAATACTAGATGTCTCTCTGAAACAGTCGTAGAGTTTTAAAATCAAGTTTTGGAAGGCAGCTTTTTCTTTCTTCAGTTTGTGTAAAGTTGCATTACATGTTCTGCTTTTATGTTTCATGTTGTTATCGCAACAAGTTTCTTGGCTGAAAAATCATTTATTCCGGGTAGTAAATGTTTCATTATAGTGAACAATAGTGAGGCTTCTTTCAACATGAGGTATAATGGAGATAACACTGCCAAGAGAAGTTAAATTATTACTTCCACATTATAAACCTGAATCACTGAGGTTTCCTGGGTACATTTTTTTCCGTAGCAAGTTTGACTTTTAACAGAAAACAGTTTTCAGAAAGTGTGAATTTAATAACAAGGCACATTTATGCCTCGTGATTGCACACACATTTGATTCTAGCAACTGTAACATACATTTGCACTTGCTAATCCAAAAAAAAATAAAAGAATATTTGAAGTCCATGAAAACAAGAAAACTTTTAAGTGTCCTGAAAATAATGTGAAGATTAAGGAGTTTATTTAGAAACTTCAGTCATGGAGAGACTTTGTTCTCTTCAACATTTCTCAAGAACGCATTCTGTTAATCTGTTTTGTCTGATTAATATCAGATTCAGAGCTTCTTCATTATTTGTTTTCATAGAAACAGATGTTATCGTTTGTGGTGGAATGGAGACATATTCTGGGCATTATGTAACCTGCTTTGGCATTAACTTATGCTACATGTTTTTCCTTCATTCTGCCACAACATTGTAATTGTACCCAAATGGGTCTCAACGCATTTCCATAGATACTTAGCGTGTTCAGACTTTGTGTAATATATGATTTGGTCTCATAGATAGCTCTTGTTTTTAAACTCTGAGATCTGCTACACGTGTGGTTTTCAAATGGTAATTGGTACTGATTATAAYACAGCAGTTCAGTGCTGTCCACCAGCTCTGCTTTTGTAGCCTTTGATGAGTTAGGCAAAATCTCTGCTTGCCACCAAAGTGTTAACAGAGCACTATGGGCTCAGTTAGTGTGAACCTTCTCCACAGGAGTGTCAGGAAGAGAGGTGGAGGGTTGAAGGYGAGGGCTCCAGGCCAGGCGAGGGAAAGAACAGACAATTTGGGAAAACTGTATGAGCACGAAGAACCTGTTGAGAAACAGCTAGATGCTGGAGCCTCCCTAAAGATTGTTTGGCCTGATGTGGCACTTCTGTGCTTGCRTTACAATTTAAGGTTCTCCTTCTGGAGTTGCTGCTCTGCTTGGGCCCTCCCAATTAGCCTCAAGTTTTTTTAGTTACCTTGATCCTAACCAGGAGACTTGTCATGGCACTTGCAGCTGATTTGAACATGTTTTAAGTCACTGGGGCAGAGATGTGCCTGATGATATGTTCTTTAGCGCTACCACACTCTATTTCTGCCTCCTGAAATGGAAAGGAAGGACTTGGCTGACATCAAGAAGAGCTCCAAAGTATGCCCTGTACACAACAACTCTTTGACCTGTCTTTTGTGGAGGGCTCTTCCTCTTCCACAGACTTAATTTCTCGATGTGTTTCTTTTAAAGCCTACTGGTTCAATGACCAACCTCAGCTGGCAGGGAAGGCAAAGGAGTCTGATTTCTTTTGAAGTAAAGACAATTGTTACTTCAAAAGCAGGTCAGCGGATGGGCTTGGACTGGGAAACAACATTTCATTTGAATGTTTTGAGAGGCTTAAAAAGCTCTGGGTTGCAGCCACAACCTGTGTAGGAAGTGGTATGCTGTGTAAGCCAGACTGAGCACCCCAAAAGGTACAAGGTACATCATCTGTCTTTTGCTAAAGGTCTTTTACAAGCCCTGCTGAGATGAATATAGGAGCCTATGTTGTGACTAAGCTAGGGCAGTGTTACACAGGACAGGTGCCCCAACCACTCACTGGAATTGGTGGAGCAAATCTGTGTCAGCCATTCCTACTCATTAACTGTAATTTTTGTCAGTGGAGAAGTATAGGAAGCAAGAAATGATTGCCTAGTAGTCCCATCTTCTCAATTTGACATACAAAATTTCCAGTATGCAGGCCTTGCACAAATGGAACAGATTACAGCTTCATGGCCTTCACATTTCCTACCAAGTATTGCTTGTGATATTTTCCCCAGACTTAAAAAAAAAAAAAGAGAGGGAGAAGAGGGAAGATTCCTCTTAAATTTTATGTATGTGTAGTATTGTTATCTCCCTATGGTCATTTTGAATAATTCCTTGTTATACCAAAACAGTTAAAAGCTATTCATAAGAAGGAAACAATTATTTTTATAATGTTTAAGTACAGACAGTTTGAAATCTTCAGCATTTTGTAGATAAAAACTGATGTCTACGTGGCCAGAAAAGCAAAATTATGGGCATGATATTTATCAGCTCATGCTGCAAAGGAGACCAGAAGAGGGAAAAGCATGGTTAATAGGAAAAGAAAATGTAATTTCTGAGTTTCTGTGTTTCTAAATTTAAAATTGAAATTTAAAGAAAAAAAATYGTCAGTATTTTTCAGTTTGTTTAGTTTTTGCTGTTAACAAAAGCCAGTCTTAAATTTGGCACAAACCTGCAGGCTATTCTGCTTCAAAACAGACCATAGGCCAAATATATGCAGTAGGTAGACTAATACAAATTTTTAATAGCAATTAAAGTCATTTTCTCTATGTTCATACACTTGAAAGGACGTTGCAGCCTTTCCCTTGTATGTTCGAAAGCGGATATGCTGGGATAATCACATTTCATTGTTGCRGAAGAACATCAACCTCTAGAGGAGTTTGGCTCCTGCCAGGGCCATATTTGCTGTTGGCTAACAGTGTTGATGTTGATGCAGCTGTGCCAGCCAACCTTCTAGCCATCAATCTTTAGATTTCAGTCAATGTCTACCTGTAAAGATATGCTCAGAAAAGTGAAAGCACTGGCAAGTTCTGCTTCCGATTGTGGCAGAGAGGAGCACGAAGATCTGTGTGACTGTGGGTTAAAACCACAGCTGACAGATACATTCTTTGTATGCAAATGTGTTGATAGAGATTAGGCTGTGTGCAGGAGTCTGGACATTTTTAATATCTGAGCCCAAAACAACACATTACAGTAGCTGGGCATAGCTGTCTGAAATTAATAGTTCATCATGGTGATTTAACTGGAGGGTACCAACAATATCTATTCTTTTTGCAAAATGGCAGTAGTTCATGACAGCATATTGGTTTGGAAGACTTTTATCTAACTCTTCAGGTTTGAAAGACAAGAATTAGTATTTCTGACCTCTTCCTGTGGTTCATCATAGTTTGCAGCTTTGGCTTCTTGTAGCATCAACCTTAAGTTTGTCATAGGTACTAAAATGTATCTTCAGGCTTGTGATAAGCATGGGCAGGTAGAACTAGAGTTGTGGGATGTTAGCCTCTGGCCTAAATATCCATGGCAGGGGTTCCTGTGACTGTGGGAGGGGGCTGGACCACTAACTGAGATGCTGCCTCCCAGTCCTGTGTTCCTGCCACAATTCTTTGAGCCCTTTGACAAAATATTCCAGGAGGATGTATGATGTTTACTTACATTTGCCAAAAGCTTTTGTTGAAGAGTCCCTTGCCTGAAGCCCTGTGCTGAGACTGCAGAGGACTCTCATCGAGCACACAGTAGCGGTGGAGTCAGGACAAAGCAATAATAAATGGCAAGGTCCCAGAGAAATAGACCAAGGCATCTGTGTTTGAAACATTAATTTATCAGCTGGGTAATTACAAAAGGAAAGACAGCAAAATCTGCAGATTATTTTASGATATTAAAGACCAGAGACAGGCAGACCTTTCAGAAGCACCTACCAGGTAAATGGACASACAGGACCCTGCCAGGAAAAATTGTGCTGACTGTTGGATGAGTAAAGAGTACCCACATTGCTGCATTTTGTTGATGTTCTGTAAGAGTGCGTAGGGTGTGGTCTCCATTACCTAAATGCCTGCAGGTGCAAGGAGGTGGTCCCTGGGATCTGGTATTCGTTCCAGTCTTGTGTGTCGAATTGTTGGTATCCTCCAAGCCTGGCCATTACCGTGAAGAGCTCAGCTGAAGCATCTGCTTAAATGTTATGGTTGCTCTGAAGTTGGAAAGTGTACTTAACTGTTTGAAAACAACACCAAACATGTAATGATGCACATATGCCCACCCGCAGATATACTGTGTTTAATTCAGGTTTTCTATCACAGCAGGCCAATGCAATGTACATCATTAGAGACATGGAAGGGGCCCCTTCTGAAGAGTGACTGGAAGAATAATGGCTGTGAGGACACACTGAGGCAAAACTGCTCAAATCCCTGAACTTCARATAAAATTTAAATCAACATTCTTGTATGCCACACCTTACAGACACAAAGGAAAGCTTAAAGATAGCCTTTCTCTTATAAGAAGTGTGGCATTCCTAACTCACTAGATCATATAACTTCTGCAATTTACTGGCACAATATACCAGCAAGGATAAACATTTAGTAGGTGATGTAAAACTTGGATGATAAAATCCTGTCTCTGCAGAAGTCAGTGGCAAAATTGTAACTGTATCAACGGGGTCACTTGGCATGTTTGTACTGGGTAGAGGTATGACAGTTGTCTCGAGGTGAGCTAACCTGCGTGTTCAGAAGAGTAGGCTAAGCATGTTAAAGGAATGCTCCTAAAGGACTGATGTATTTATAGTGCACCTGGTATCTGAACTGCCCCATCTGAAGACAGTATCGTGCCATACTCTGCAGAGAATACTTGCAGTGACCACTCACTGGCTGCAATGAGACAAGTCTGAGCTCGGAGCTGTGCTAGAGGACATAGAGCAACCCTGGCTGAGGGGGATTAGGAAGTAATTTTCCATGCGGACAGTAATTTTCCATCCACTACTGGCCCTTGTTAGCAGAGAGCTGATCAAGTGGAATACCGGACCAAATTGTTCCCATGTGTCTGATGAAGGGGGCTCTGCCCCGGGGCCCTGGTGCGTATGCAAGGAGGTCTTGCATTCCTAGATTCACTGGATCACAGAATGCTTTGGGTTAGAAGGGACCTTTAAAGTTCACCTAGTCCAACCTTCGTGCCATGGGCAGGGACATCTTTCACCAGATCAGRTTGCTCAAAGCCCCATCCAACCTGACTTTGAACACTTCCAGTGATGGGGCATCCACAGCTTCTCTGGGCAACCTGCTCCAGTGTCTCACCACCCTCATCATAAAAAAATTTTTTCCTTATGTCCCATCTAAATCTACCCTCTTTCAGTTTAAAACCATTGCCCCTTGTCCTGTCACTACAGGCCTCAGTAAAAAGTTTCTCTCCATCTTTGTCATAAGCTCCTTTTATATGTTGAAAAGCCTCAATAAGGTGTCACTGGAGCCTCCTCTTCTCCAGGCTGAACAACTTCATTTATCCCAGCAGAGCCATTTGGCCTTGTGTTGCTCGATATCCACCCTTCCTGTCACAGAGTCTATAGTTGTGGCAGTTGCTAAGCATGTGGGAGATGAGGAAATGCTAAAATAGCATTTTCAAACAATAGAAGTAAAATAAAAAATTGTAGTGCTTATAGCGTAGTACAGGACTATGTGCTATTTTTTAGCCTGATCATACTTCTATACTGCTACTCATTGTACATGCACTTGAACATCACCCAGTTTCACCATTATCTTAAAAAGGATGAAGAGCAACAGCCACATGTGAAGGGATTTGGAGTTACAGATCGCATGGCTAACAAACCCTTCAGATCTGTGGTGCGGTGATTTGTACTACGTTACGGCACACTGGGTTTCAAAGTAATTCATACTCATTAGCAGGAAAAGTTAAATGTTGGTTTCAGCCTGAGTGTGAAGGGAATGGATAATATCAGCAGCTAGTATTTAAATTACTTTCCTTTGTTAGACTATCATGTTTTACACTTGGCTTTTATTAATCCTTTTCAGGCTTTATCAAAATAGAAATCACAGCCATAATTTTCATTCCTCCCTTTATAAACTGGCTGTTAGGAAAGGACAGTGAAGAAATTCTGGGAGGTAAAACCTGATCTGATACATCCTTGTGCTACCTGACACATTATTGTTCAGGATTTAGGCTAAATACATGAATAAAAGCCAATTAAGTCACTAATTCCTGTAACACCAGTGAAGGCATGACAAGGATGGATTAGGCATGGCATGACTATCAGTAACTCCAAAGTAACAACGTTGGCAGGGCTTGCATGTTTTTACTTAGTTAATAATCTATTCACGTTACTACTGAAAGTGATGTATTTTAAAATAATACACTTTAAAGAACATAAAATAGCCGCCACCATCCCCACCTCCCCATCAGAATCCCATTCTGCCAGTTAAAGTGCTGTCACGAGAGACTGTCTCTGGTGACAGTGACAGTACCAGCGCTGACAGCTATCTCGGTGCTCACATGGCAAAAGGCCTTCTGACAGCTTAGAAAAGTGTCAGAATAGCAGCTTCCCATTTTCAGGAGTTATTTTACCAAGTTAGTATTGTGGCTGTTTTGAAATTAATTTCTTTCAAAAACACAAYGGAAGAAAACAATTTACACAAATGCCAAGAAAGCATGTGAGTATGTGTGTGTCATGAAACTAAAACCTTGAATTTTAGCTTGAATTAATTAAGAAATCACCTGTTCCTTTTGCCTCTTGCTCTCAAGAAAAAGTTAAGAAATAAAAAAATAGCAAACTAGCATGACCTTTAAAACTAGAGGGGTTTAGTGGCTGTATCTAAATGAACAACATACACATCAGTGTTTCACGTGGGTAAGTCTTTGAATTGACAAAGAAATTACACTCCAAAATAAAAGGTTCAGAGTAACTAAGCAGAAATTAGCTATGTAACAGACAGCGCTATGGCTAGAATGGAGATACTGCAGAAACATTTAAAAGAAATTACAGTGTCCTTTCCCAGTAGAGCAGTTGGGACTGCGTTTTTCCACATGACATGTCCTTGTAATTCTAGGTTTGGTGATGAATAGTGGAAATTCCTTTCCATTGCGGATTTTTGGCCCCTTCATCCAAAGATCACGTGGAGCACTACACAAAGTTTGTCCCTGTTGGAAAAAGGGATCAAGGGCAAGCTAGCTGAGGGCGCATCAGAGGGGGGACGCGTGATGGAGGATGTTCAGGAGCCATGCCAAGCAGGTGTCCTGTGCCCAAGCCTGTTCTTAGTTCCCCCCTTGCCCTGAAAGTCTGTGACTCCTTTTCACCTGGTACAGACAGCGGCTCCCTCCCCTTCATGGGGTCTGGCAGATGGCTCAGAGCATGGACAGAGGGAAAGGAGAGTGTATGAAGCTCCTGCTTACCCTGCTTAGCCAGGTCTAACATCCACATGTTGTCCTCTGGGCCTTGAAAGAATGTCTTGGGAACTTAGACCTGGTTCTGAGTCGGTGGGAAGTGGCCTCTTGGCAGCCTGCGTCGTCTTTTCCCAGTGTAACTTGAGAGTACCTAAGGACCTTCCGAAGGCACTGCACTACTGTTACAAATCAAACCAGATCTTATCATACACACCCCAGTCTGTGCTTTTTCTTTAATATATGTCCTGTAAATGTCTTTTTTTTTCCAGAAATGAGAAGAAATATATAAGCAGATACTGGAAAGAAGTGAAAGTTGGAGACTTTGTGCAGCTTCGCTGTAATGAAATTATACCTGCTGACATATTGCTGCTCTCCTCAAGTGATCCCGATGGGCTGTGCCATATAGAAACAGCTAACCTGGATGGTGAAACGAACTTAAAACAAAGACAGGTGGTGAGGAGGTTCTTAGAGCTGGTAAGTCACCATTCCTAACTCTCATTTAAGATAAGAATTTGTTTCAGGTAAGTAAACTGTTCACCAATCCACTCCACACCAGCTAAATCTGCTTGTTGTAGTAGTGGTAATTAATTACTGTTATGGTTGTCATTAAAATACTAGCACTTGCCAACAGCTGACCTCATCATAGTATCAGAAGTTTTACCATAATTTTTCCCTGAATTTGAATAGGAATTATTTGGGGCAATTGTGTGCGGTTGGAAAATGTTGGGGGTTTTTAATGGCTTCTATTGTAGCTTGATTTTTGAAAACACATTTTAACTGCCCAGTGAGAAGATATTTAAATATAAACAACTACTTTTCCTGCCTGCAAACCAGATCAGTTTCAATTAGGAATTTTGCCTGAAACTCCGTGTTGCAGAATATCCCTCCAGCACTTGGAGCATTAAAGCTTGTAAGATTTAAAGGGACAACATGCATGCATTCTGGAGGTGTCTGTGCAGAAAATCTGTTTTACTGCTCTCTCACTGTGCTTATCTCTCCCCAACAGCACTATTTTGAAACAAAACAAAATCCAGATCAGTTACTGTCAACAGAATTAGAGGAAATTACCTGAAGTTTTCCTTGCTTTAATAATCTTATTGAAACAGTATTTGTATGTATGCCCTCCTCTCCCATCCTTCTTGCCAGCTAACCTCAGTTTCCTGTATTTTGTCAGGAAAAAAATAAGTTATTTTCTAGAACTCAGCTACATCTTTTTTCCTAGTAGCTCTTCTTATTTGAGAGATTTTGCAAACAGTGGGAGCTGCTGTCCTTACCACTGTCATCAAAGGTAACTACAGAAGCCTATAGTTGTACTGAGGTAAATCAGCATTAATGAAGTTGCAATCCAACCGACAGGATAAAAATCAATGTGCTTCCAAATAATTCTTTATGGTAGATAGAGCCTGTCTCTGAATAGCTTGTAAAAATATGAGGTAAAGACTTGTTTAATCATCAGTGATTTCCACATAGAATTTAGACGTGACATGGCAGCTACCACCATGGCAAGCGGCTTAATCAGCTACAGGCCAAATGTTTCAAAAACTCTGATTGTTTCAAAGAAGCTAATTGAATTGCTTCTCAAATGTCCCATCCTSTTCCCACTGAGAGGAAATTTCTCCCAGTGGGTAGAGCTCCAGGGAGGTACTCAGATGATGTGTCCCAGTTCTCTGCCAGCATAGACTTCCTACGTGACCTCAGGCACGTTATGTAGGACAAAAACTATAGATTGCATATAGGCTACTGAATACAGGGATGCTTTCATGTTTGTGGGTAGTTATAAGCTAAGGGCACATCCCAGCTCTATCTCAAAGGAAGACCCGGGAAGTCACCAGTTCCTCCACTCATCCACAGCAGATGGTTGGACTTCTGTGATCCAAAACCATCTGACACACAGCAGGAGGTGCTGGTAAACACAGTGAAAGGAATTGATGTGTCCAAGTACAGATCATCACAAGACTGGCTTTCAAGAGCCTTGCTGCCCAGAGGAGTCCCTTATACTATGTCAGGATCCCTGGCTTCCTGGCGACAAGAGTCAATTCAGCACCAGGAGTATGATTCCTGGAAGCTGGCAGGCTGAGAGGGGACCTGCCAACCCTATAGACTCCCCTGCTCCTGGGAGCTGTGACACCTAGATGTGTGTGTACCTGAGCCATCAGTTGTGGAGTCAGTCTTTTGTCTTTAACCAGTGAACACATGCATGCATTAATACAGCAGGAAAACCGGGAGGGAGTACCCCTGCAATCTCATGTTTGGCATACTCGCTAAGGTTTAAATTGGTGATCCAGGCAGCTAAAGACTTCCAAGTCTGTGTTTTGTACAGTTTGGCAAGACCTGTAACCTTTCGACTGTTGTGTGGAAGTGAGTGGCAGTGCCATTTCCTCCTCAAACAGGTTATGAGAGACTGAATTGAGCCCTGTTAGGGAAGAAGACTGAGGAAAGAGTGCCTACCTAGGGAAGCAAAGCTAGGTTTATGTGCCAAGCAGCTCAGCACATCAGGGTACATGTGGCATGGCTTGCTCAGCATACCCTGCTTTACTGAGGAAATCAGTTATCATATAGATATTTACAGTCAGCTTTGCAGACACCTAAGGCACTTTGCATTTCCAGCCATCCTCCTTCCGTATCTTGGTTCTCTGTCTTATAAGATGATTATGGAACTTTTCTATCTCAGAAGTGTGCTCCAAAATATGTGGATAAATAATTTTTAAAAATAAATTTTAGATCACAAGATGCCTAGCTACAATAACAGTGAGGTCCATAATAAATTGTCAGGGGTTAAACTGGGGTCAATGACAGAAAACTCATTCATTCCAATGAAAACAGGATTGGGCCCCAAGAAGTCAAGTATTGAAAGAGAGCTTGTAAGAAAACCACACGTGACTACCTCCCCTCTCTTAAAATAGCTGAGAAAACAGGAAATATCCAAGCCCAGGTTCCTGCATCAAGTAAGTTGTAGACAAAGTCCACACCTGCAAGTACCAAGTCCTCAGCAGCTGCAACATCACAGAGCCTCTCTGTAACAGCATCCTGTAAGTTATCCAGCAGAATACTTGCCATCCTCATTAAAGTCCTGGCCAAAACCTGTCTGAGCACGCTGTTAATTCATGCAGCAGCATTAGTTTCCTCACCCCATACTAGTAGGGATAGGCTCTTAGTGTTTCTTGAAGGTGTTGCCCTGCTGAGAGACACTCAGAAGTGGGATAGAGGTTGCTGCTTGGGAAATGTTGGGTGAATAGTAGGCCCACAGCCAAGTAGCATGGAATAGCAAGGTGATGCCTGTGTTTTGGAATGAAGTTCAGTTCCTATCTGGGTATGTCTTAAGTTGCCAAAACTGGAAAGAGCTTATTGGGAGATCTCATAAAATACTTTGGAAGACCAAAATTTTCTTGCGCCAAATGCTGACCATCCTTTTACCAAACCTCAGAGAAGTTTGTTCCCAAAGCTCTTATAGGACCTGCATCCCAACCTGTTCATGCATTGGACAAGAATGCTTTTACATTTTTATACTACAATTGTACTCAGCAGAACAACTCTGTTATGTTTATAGCTGTTTTGTTCTGTGTCATTCTGCAGTCCTGTTGTTCAAGCAGGAAAACAAACAAACAGATTATGTAGTCCTGACCCTCTCTTTCCCACACTGCTAAACTCTTCCCCCACCCCCACCCCCCTACAGAATGACGTGTCTGGTCATGTGGCTTATCATAGGACAAGAAACACAGATTTTTCGGAAGCTTCTTCTTAAAATATCAGCTGTACATTGCTGTCTTTGAATAATGTCTCTGTAGCAGTATCTCAAGCATTTAAAAGAAGCTGTGTTACAAAGCTTGCCCTTTCTGTTTCTTACATGAACTAACTTAATAGCTTCCAAGCACATGCCTGTGAAGCAGGTCAATGAAGGATAGCTATTTCTATACCCGTCACTCTGCTGGRCATGAGAAAGGAGCAGGGGCGTGGGTAGGAACAGTTGTTTTAAGCCCACTTTTATGCTTTCTTTATTCTGTCCCTGCCCTGTGCCCACCCCTGCAATTTACAGTCCCACAGGTCTGCGCCGAGCTGCTTGCCATAGAGAGCCTGGATGCCAATTTGGAGTCGCTGAAGTGGGGTGCGTGCTGGGCAGTCCTCATGCCACCGCAGCACTCTCGCCAGATGCCCTCTCCAGAGGCCAGCAAGCCCAGCACTGTTACGTTGGGTACAGCTGTCCTCTGGAAGGGCAGCCGTTCTGCCAGCGTGCTCTGAAGGATCTTTGTGTGTCTCTCTTCAGCATTACTAGCATATAAGGTCCATAGTCTCAGAGAGTAAAAGGTCTTACAGTTTCCCCCTTCCAAACCTTTGTTCAGAAAAGCACCGTTCTGATCTCTTTTTAGCCTGACTCTTGAAGCGGCAATAAGCAATTACAGAAGCTGTTCCGTATCCTTGTCTCCAGTGCTTTGCAGGCATTATTTTACTCTAAACATATGCTCAGAAGATCCAAGATCAGCATTTGTGGGCTTGGATTGGACCTCTCTGCTTGTGAATTCCAAGAAACTGTTTTCCTTTATGGTGCAAGTGACCAGAAATATTGCTTATTTTAGTGCTGCTTTGATTTGTCTGAGTAATTTATAGTAGACTGGGAACATAGTGCTTGTTAGCTTTGCGTGTTTGTTAACGAACGTGATCTGTCTGACACAAACCTGTACTTTCTGTGCTTGATTCTACACCCTATCGATACACCAACTGTGAGAAGAGTCACTGATATATTCCTCTGTGGCTTGTATGTCTGAAGATACCAGTTTGAATGTATATCTTGTCGTTGTACACTCAACATAGTCAAGAAAAAAGACAATCACTCAGTGAGTAGGTTAAAAAAGAAAAAAGGAAATGGGAGATTTTTCAAAGGCCTTGAAATTTTTTCCTCCAAGCCTTTAAATACTGTGGTCTTGTTATCCAGGTACTACAGCGACAGGCTGTGCTAGAWATGTTTAAAATAGTCAGAAATGTACTTCTGCATGCTCTGTCTTTAAAGTCAAAAGGATAGTGGACTGTCTTCACACTGAAACACGGATCAGATCCATGTGTGCAGCGTGACACGCTGGCGAGTGCAGCTAGGAGAAGGCACTGTGCTAAATCCCACTGTGAGTGATCTGATGGTGTTACCAGTGACCAGTAACCATCTCTTGGAAAAAACGAGTGTTTCTTGGTATTCCACCAGTTTCCTTCTAATTTCTAACCCACCCTCACTGCTGCCTGGTCACAGCAGCCATTTCTGGTGCACTGGCTCTAACAGGAGACACAGGCAGAAGGAATCAATGTGTTTTCTGTGCTACCCTGCAGGCTGCTGTGCCACCACACCCTCTGCAGTTGCTGATGGAATGTTTTCCGTCCATCTGAGGTGTCGCGTCAGCCGCTCTTCAGAGCGGATAAGCAGATACAGCTTGGGCTGTGAGAGCTCAAAACTCCCTTTCAGGTTTCATAAACTTGATTTAGGATATTTTGATAGTATGAATCTAGACTCATGAAAAACATTTACATTTTCTTGCTGCCTTGTAGTACGAAACAAACAAAATACTCCACTGTTTTTACTCAGTGTGCCTTTTAACAAAATCCACAAAGACTCACTGTGGATTCTGGAGCAGCTCATGGTTTATTAACCACTGGCCATGTCCTGGATGTTTATGTGGAAAGCTTCAGTTCAGCTGAAAGCTAAGCTAAATCTAGCAGCTGCCATCCCCTGTAAGAAGGTGCGTGTATCCCTCTGAGAACTGGTGAGGGTAGGGGATGGATTTTTTTTCCCCTCTCATTTTCACCGAAGAGTAGATCTTTGTTCAAAACAAGCTCATACTAGCATGATTAAACAGGTTTAGATAAGCCTTGCAAATTACTTTGTGGCTGCTTATTTACTTTGTCTAAAAAGCACATCTGAATTTGGTGTCTGCCTATTCGGGAGGGCTCATTTGCATGCAGACTAGCACCAAAATAACTCATCAGTCTGATTTCCTCACAAGTCAGTATGTGAACCCTTCTGGAATATGTATAAACTCAGAGCCTATGCTTACTGCAGGCACGTTTGCTCATCTGTCCCAGCCTGGAAGATGGGCTGAATTGACAGATCCAGCTTTCATTCCAGCCCTACCTGTTTTTGCACAGTGCTGGAAACATACTGGGTACAGCTGGACTTAGAGGAACAGTGCCACAGCTCCCTGTTCCAAGCACAAAGCCATTTATACCATCTCTTTCTCTCCCTKTGAGTCCTAGGCAGAAACTGGTCCAGAAGAGAAGACGAGGCTGTTCTCTAGAAGGGCTGTACCGTAAGCCTGACTGTTGGTGGCTGCAGGCTGCTCTATATATGAGGTACTTTGAGAAGGGCAACTCATGCTAATTGCATGAAAACAACTTACAGGGCAGCCTTGGTATCTCAGCGTAGATGTTCCTTTTGCATTCAGTTTTTGTCCTTCAAAAAAAATTAAAAAAAAAAAAAAGAAAGCAAGTTTCAAATTTTAGTTTAGCCTAAACTGAGCTAAGATTTCTTGGGCAGCCATCTGCATTGGTTAAACTAGCCCAGTTTGAGAGAACAGCTGAAGTTAAACCAGTACAACTCCCAGGCAGACTACTTTTCAATTTACCTGCTGATACAAGCTTCTTGTCTCAAACAGTCTGAGTCTTCTAAAGCAGCACAAGAATGGGCATAGCTATACTCTCCCTGTCACTCCTTGTCCCACTAAATACCCTCAGGCTATCATCCACCTGAAATTAGTGGGAATAGTACACTATTATAATCAAGTCGATGTGAACTAATCAGCATACTCAGTGTTGTTTAGACTGTAAGTACTTTAATAGGGTAGAATCAGGCCACAAGAACAGTGAATGTCTCTCTATCATCTTTTGGGGGTTATCCCTTGTRCCTTCCTTTTTTGCAGTATTTTGAGAAGGTTCACAAGGCTAGGAGAAGTGGCTCAAAAATTCCAGATATGCACATGTTAAAACAGCAGATTAGTGCTCCATCCCACACATTGCCAAAATTAGATTTCTCTGAGGGAAAAGAGCGTTAAAAAAAATAACCAAACAAGCAGAAGAAAATAATGTTTTTCCCTATGCACTACCACAATATTAAATGAAAACTTAATTTTTTAGTTTTACATTTTAGCTGAAGATTTTAGTGAAACAAATCTTGTAAGAAGACTTGTGTTTGTCAGTGCAAAATGTGAGTGTGTCACACCCTGTGGAGACCTTTGTTTGAGGTCATGCCTTGAACGTTCAGTAGATTTATTTGATGAGGGTTCAAAAGTTCTACACCTATACTATTGTATCTTTTTTTTGGGTAGTACCATGTTCAGAGATGATTTGTGTGGAAACTGTGGACATGTCTAGTTAAAGAGGCAGCAACTACTGTCTCTCTAACAGAGAAACAAACGTATAGCAGCTGCGGGCAGAATGGCCTGGTGCACTGACCCAAGTCAGTGCTTTGGCAAACTCTTGTGCGAGCTAAAAGTCCTAAAGGAACGCTGAGGGCAATTTTTCACTCTACCATTTTACTGTGGCATTTAGYCAGCAGTCTCACACTGGGAGGTATGGGGAAATAAAAAACTCAAGATTGACGGTTCACTTCCTCCTTGGTCAGCTTTGAGCAAGGTTATCATCTCTTTCTAGTTTCCATTGTGCAGGTGTCCAGGCTGCAAGTTTGACTGTCAAGAGAGCTTCATTAGAGGGACAAAGAATTTGAATAACTGTAAGAGAAATTTTTGATACCTT